>JALRMC010000028.1:0-531555 GCA_026120085.1 Cadophora luteo-olivacea
TATGTATTTTAATGATTTCAAAATATTTTTTTCTTTTAAAAAAGAATTTAATTATATATAAAATATACTTTAAATTGTTGATTCTATTAACTTATTACTCGTAATACTTAAATATACTTATTTTAAAAGCTCCCGAACAGCATCTAGAGTAAAATACGCTAATAAACAAAGTAAAAGAAGGTTAGTACTTAAGCCAACGTAGTATAACTACTTAAGACGTTATATATTAACCCTTTTCTATAAGGAATAAGTATTTTTACATATATATTACTACGTATATAAAAGGTCTTAATCTTATATTAACTACTTGTATATAATATAAATTATTCATTGTATTCTTCTTTACTGAAACTTTTATTACTTATAGCTTATCTTTTCACGTTTTACTTTATTGTTTTATTTTATGTTCATTTTTATATTATTATTATTATTATCACGCTTTTAATTTTCATTTAGTATCACTTTATATGTTATATATTGGGTTTTCGGATATGTCTTCATTATAAAGTACAATTAATATAAGTGCGGGTTTTATACCGATTTTACTCGCGTGACTTTTTACTTATTATTTATATATAATATTTAAATCTTCAAGCTTTTATTATAATAGGACCACTTGATTTTGATAGTTGGATATCACGTTATTACAAACGGATTTATCGAACCTGCTTTAACATAAGAGCCGACTTTTTTAAATTCATTTTTCTATTATGAATCTACTTACTTTTCTTATAACTAATAGAAATTCTGTCTAATATATTCTTTCTTCTACCCTTGAAATAACAACCCCTATTACTTACATAAGATTTGTCTTTTACTTCAATTAAACAGTCTTTTTATATCAAGTCTATCTTTATATTTTAAGTACTTCTTTTATTATCCAGTTACTCAAGGATTACTTTTTTATATTATAACTCGAATCGTCGATCCGAATTAAGTATAAAGTTTAAATTTAGTTCTTCGATGTTTTATATGCTTTACACAACTGGAATTATTTGAAGATCTAGAAATATCAATATAATAACACTTTGATATGTTCCTTTTTTTTTAAGAAGCTAAAAACCAAGGGACTTTGATAAGGTACATCTAAACAAAATATAATTAATATAAGTTTTTTCTCTTACCTTAATATATTAAGATTCCCGGGGAAAAAAAATCATATTAGCGATATTTAATATAAACGAAAATTGACTTTTATTATTTATGAATGTTTTTAAAATATTTAAGGTTTAAAATTCTTATAATTCTAGCCGAACGAATTGAACGAGTTATAAAGCGTATTTAATTCTTTTTAATTAACTTGAGCTTTTTAATGTTTCGGTTTTTGTAGTACCTGATTTAATAAACAAAGCAAACTTGGAGTTAAATATTCGATTGTTTTTCAAATAAAAAGATTCAAATCCTTCGATTTGTCTAAAAGAAGTGTGAAAAATACAATTAATACAAGTCTATTGTTTATATTATTTTATTTTCGTGTAACTATTCGCTGGCTGTTTAAGTATTAAGAAGATATATAACTGAGTAATATAAATTTTATAAAGTAAAATGTCATAATAGGTAAGTAAACCTTACAGGGGTTCGGGAAACGTAATTTAAGAACTAATCTTTAGCTTTAGAATAAATCTTAAAAGTGAAACGTGTATTTAAAAAAACTTTATATATAAAGTCCTTAGAATACTAACGTAAAGAGATCTATAAACGTACTGAAATCTACTGTTACAACTGGCTTATATAGCCTTCGAATCCTTCAAAGTAATAATCTGTATATATAACAATTTTAAAAAAGGAAAAGATGTTAATTGAGTTATATATAAAACTAAACGATTTTCTTATTATATTAATGATCGATATAAAATCACTTTAATGAAAATAAGATACAGATTAAAAACCTATAATTAAGGCTTTGAATAGTAAATTACAAAGTCTAAAGTCTAAACTATTTGATTCTTTTGATTTTGAAATATAATAACATTCCTATAAAACTAAATGTCGGCTAAAGCTAGTGATACTGAAAAATCAAAGCCCTTGTTACTTGTATTGTTTTATAATATAAGAAGGCTTTGAAAAATTAAACTTTTAAATTTGTAGCACTTTGTGAACAAAGATATAATAAGGCGTTAAGTGAAAAATGTTCTTTGCAGTTACATAATTGTAATCATCAAGGCAAAAAGTCTATTTAAGATAATGATATCTATTATCTCAAACCCTTCCCTTTTCCTAATCGATTAAAAATACAAACAAACGACCAAGTTCCCTTGAAAAACAGGGTTTACTGATACAAAGTGCTGTTATGATTCTACTTGGACGAAGCGTAATCTGCCCCAACTTCTTCTCGGTACGCATTCTGTCCTTGTTATTTGTGTAACCCCTCGGCAATTTGAAGGAAGCTGCTTAGTTGACAGCAACCAAACCACGCTTCACACGGCTAATCGGAGCAGCACGCTTGAGAGAAAGCCCACTGTATGAATCGATCGCAGTAGTGAGTGTGCCATCAAGAGAGGAAGCTTGGTTCTGGAGATCCGTGGCCCGGCTTTGAACAGAGTCGATAAGTGCGAAAGCGGCACTCTATTTAACTCGTTAGTGTCTGTGGAATTTAACAATGATTCGGGGGAAAGGCCTCACATCTACAATATTTTCAATCTGGCGGAGGACAGCAGCAATCGGCTGACCAATAAATGGAACCGTCGAGAACAAGCCAGCTTTGCCAATAAGAATGTTCAGGAGTACCTGGTGGACTCGGACAAACTGAATTCAGTTAGCAAGGGGATGTTCAGTCCAGGAAAGGGAGTCCTCATACTTCACGAAAGGCATCGAAAATGGCATCGGACTGAGCTCCAGCAGGAACAGGTGCCATGCCGTTCATCTGAGCCAGGGCGGTTGTTGCAGTAGTCACGATGTCAGTGAATCCGACGATGATTTGCTACACCTTGATTAGTATGAACTTGCATGGTGCATGATATTCGAGCGATCACCTACAGGAAACGGCCCCTGTCCGATGAGAATAAGAGGGCCGTTGATTATGTTAATGCTCTGAGCTGGCGCTTGGAGAGCTTGAGATTTTTGGGTCAACATTCTGATGTTGTCGACCACTTGAGCTGGTGTTGTCTGTGCCATCACTGGGACGGTGAGAGCAATAGCTGCAACGACGCTGCGGAATGAGACCATTTTGAGAGATCTTGGTTCAAAATATTTATTTGATAGAGACTGTGAATAGGAAGTAGCAGTGTTCAATAAGCAGGAGGATTTCGGTGATGTGAGAAGTCGGGAATTGAGAGAGACCGGAAGATTTTATAGAATTTGGGCGAGTGATCTTCTCCTAGGGTGATGATGAGCCTGTTGTTGAAATCAATAATGAAATATGTCGATCAATGTTTGGAAGTCTATCCATTCCCCGTACAGCATCCCTCACAGCCACCGTAGCTGCTACTCTCTGACTAACACCGGTAGTCGTCGGCACTTCCATCACATCTCAAGCGCCTGTTTCTATGCTTTCAGTTGCAAAGAAATTCTATGGACAAGGAGTAGCTGCGTTTTCCCGATTTCGATAGCCTGTTCAGATAGAGGCTAGGAAGAGCAAAGTCACCGAAAGGTTTCAGAACATTAGAATGTCAAGAGTCAGGATCGGACGAGTAGACCTTCAAGAAACAAAACAAAGTTTGTCTATTAACCCTTTCAAGATCCGCATGCCTTGGGACTTTTGACTCTCACTTAGAATTTAGCGTACAAGCTATCGAGGATCATCATGCCTTACTTGCTCTGTGATACACATATGACTTGCAGAAAGAGTACACTAGGACTTCAGAGATCGTCATGCCCAGATTATTTGTTTTTGCCGTAAAAATTGATCTATAGATGTCTTGGCTAGTAATTTTCGATGCGGCAAGGATAGACCAAGGCGCTTCTCCCCGCCTTTTCTCATGCTTGTGTTTTGTACGGAGCTCATACAAGCCGTCTTCGCGATCTGTGCGAGTAGTGGAATACTCCATTTAGTCCGAAGGATGTATACATATATATATTGGTGAAGTAACTCACTGTATTCTTTGCATATCCAGATGAAATGAGACGCGAAAATAGACTGCGCAAATCCCAAGATTAGCCAGCTCAATCTTGAATGAGGTGTCACATCATATTTATGTAAAGGAGAATCATGTTTCACGCTGGTAGATACTATTCGAGCACAAGTTGACCAATATGATCTTGTTCAGAGGGAGCGCAGCTCATGAGATGGACTTTTGCTGCCCAATAGACGGATCTAGGGGTAGGACGTGACACTAGCTTGGGAATTAGAGAGGAGATGATCTTCCCACCAAATCTGATCCCTGAGCATGATTCACTTTCTTCGCCCGAATGTTTGAAGTATCTTGATCTACGAAGCTATGCTGGTGAATCGTGTATTACGTCACTTCAAACTGTTGATCTAGCTACAACCCTCCGTCCATGCTTTCACCAAGTCCACGCCCAAGCTAGCCCGACAACCTACCATTTCAGATTCATCTATAAGCCTTGCGAAGTAATGATTGAAAGTACCATGAAGGAACAAATCATGCCGCCCAGGGACAGCCTGAAAGTATCTGGAGATCCGGCCTGTATGACATAGGCCGGCGTACTGTTACTTCCATTACTGGCCCCGATTGATGGCGACCATTCTGCAGCAGTAATATTTGTGCCTACTGCCCAGCCAGCGCCAGATGTCGACGAAGGGTCGAAGGTTGGAGAAGAAGTGACTGTCGGCGGGGCTGCAGACTCCAACGGAGATACCGATTGAGTGGATAACGGAGAAGATGGTTGCGTTACGGCGGAAACGACAGAATGGTCAATCCTTTGACAAGCTGCACCCCAGGCCGAGCTTCTTATTGTTTCAATGCATCCGATCCAAGTAGAGAATTGCGAATCCTCGACTGCGCAATAGTTCCAGCACTGGAACCGTTGGACAGGCGCCGAACAACACTGCGTAATGACATCGAGCAACCTATTGTCTCCAACATCTGCGTCCGATCGGAAAGAACAGAGAGAAAAAGATTCGAAACTGTGGAGCAGAGTCAGCAAAATCTCATGGCTGCTCATGTGTTGGCCATGTACATTTCAGGGGTCGGCAAATTCGGCCTTCGGCACTGATTTGCTGTCATCTTTTGGGAACGATGAAGTGGTGAGTTTTGGTCGTTCTCGTGATCTTATAACAGACAGACAGACCTCCCTTTGATGCTCTTCCGCCCAGAGGTTAATTATGTTACTAGTTGGAAAAACTTTTCTGACAAGGTGCAGTCAGTGGGCATGCCTGATACAGTGCTTTACCCAGCAACGCCGAGTGGAGTAAGGTTACTTCGTTACGAGAGGCACAGCACACTGCCATCGACGCTGGAATCGTGAACAGCCTAAATTGTTTGTCGAGCTCTGGTTGGTTGGGCCCTGGGCCCTGCGCAATCGACCCTGGCGCTACCTTAATGATCTCATCATATGCGACAAAGGACCAAAGACCAAAGGAGTCTGAGATATCAACACTGGGGGACTCATTTAGAATGTAAGTAATTTCAATGGAGAATCGGCAAGATGATCTGCGAAGGGACGAACCGGATCTTAAGCAAACAAATAAAGGCAGGGATAAGGATAAGTAGCTTTTGAAAAAGGGGATCATGGAAGGAACATATGATTGTTCGGGACGGCCCGCCCCAGTGCCAGGGGAGGGGAGGGGGAAGTCTCGCAGGCTTCCCGGCCTTCCGGGAAGCCTCGCCGATGGGAAATAATATACTGTAGAAGAGCACTTTGAATAGAGTCAGTCAATGCTGAACAGAGTCTTCGCATAAGCTACCTTACAAAGTATATAAGTAACATGCTGAGTTTTAGGTTCCTCAGTACATTTTAGGATCGAACATATTGGGAGGAGGTAATTCTCAAAGCACCAGCATTTAGTGGTTTGTTCGGATCAGACTTTGACCCATGCATAAGGCCTAATCCATGCCTTTAGTCATCTGGAACATAGTATCTATTGCTACTGCACCTCAATCATATTGTTGTCAAGATCGGCCACAACGATAGCCGTGTTAGTCCAGATTCCGCAATGCTCGACACCGCAGCCGCAATCTCGCCGCTGCCTGCCCTTACCTCACTGAGTCCACCACCTAAAGCCGCCACCACATCACCGCCCAGCTAGGAGCCTTTTTTAAACTACAAAAAGAGCCTCCACGGCAGTGGCCCCCGGAGGGCGAGCGGAGCGTCACCACACAATCGGCGCCGTACTAGACTCACACCGATTCTTTACAGAACCGTTGCACCAAAGGCTTTAATTCTTGCTTGCCTAGGTCAGAAATCTGGCACGTTGAATCCAATGCAGGAGAACGTGTTTGCATTCTCAATTGTCAGGCGGATCGGCGCTTTCGCATCTATCACGTAGAAAAATCCGATGAGCGACTGGACCTTGTCTGTCTTTGCCGAGCCGGCAATTTCCCTCCCGCGTTGAAACACTGTGCTGGCCCTATTTTTCTCGCCTTGCGAATGCGAATAGTCTATCTACAGTACCTTGTGACTGTTCTTAGCCAATCAAGTGGACACGTGATGAAATCCGAGCAGTGCGCTGTGAACCCACCAGACTGCTAGTAGTTTGTTCGAAAAATGAATCAAAAATGTTTGATCATGCACCTTCTCAGCCACGGGTAGGAATTTTATACAAGACAGTACGAGTTAAACGTACCTATCCAGGTATTCCTGTACTCACCATGCCAGTTTTCCTGACTTCCAGCTACTCGGTGGTGTTTGAGGGGGAATTTTGGCGAAGTGACCACTGCAGTCGAATGGGGCCGAGACACTGAGTGCTTAGAATAGACAAGAGAAGCGGGTGACGATGCTGTGAGACGCAAGGACGCATCATGCAAAAGCATCGCGCTCCACATGATTTTTGTATCACTGATATTTGCCTAGTGACGATGGAAATAGTAACTTAAGTATAAAAACAAGAGTAGCAAGTATCTCATGGGACATAGCTCATACATGGCAGCAAGTAAGGTACCTCAGCTAGCAGGGGCACCGCTTTCGTGACCATTATCTTCCTTTCCTTCTTCGTGATACCCGCATACCGCGACGCGTCTTGCCCAGAAGCCAGAAGAACACATCCATATAGGCTTAGAAGTCGGGGGAGCAATACCTACACACAAAGTCTGGGGCGTACATATTCTGGTAGAGTCACAGTCAGGTCATTCTTAATACCCTACAATCTAGACATCCCATCGCAGGAGTATTCGCAGGCTTTCCTGGTCGCTATTCGACACGTAACAAGATACAAGAAGGCCGAAAGTGCGGACGGATTGCTTGTACGCCTGTGTGAGATGCAGGCACGATTTGAAAAGCCAGGTTGTTTGAATTAATTGTGGTCGGATCAGGATCCTCTCGATAAGAGCCTCCGATAATGGTCAGAGTCAAATTCATGGTCGTGGACCTGGAAAGAATACCAAACCATCAGGCAGGAACATGGTGAGGCGCGCGTTGCCGAATGTGCTCAGATTGACTATCCCGGGCTTGAAGCAACATATTGGAGGTTATGGTCCCTAGAAATAATCGGCCTGGTGGATATGGCGACACTAGAATTAATACAATGGGCTGTGCAATACTTGGATCGGTTTGACGAAACGGCTGGAACCAGAAACGCTCAGATTGGTGCTCACAGGATGAGAGGGAAATTTGGCTACCCTCGAATCCTTTAAAAGGTGATTCCTAAAATAGCAACAATATCTGAACGCTATCAGGAGCCTTTCTTTTGCGTCATGTTAGGTAATGCCACTTCAATGTCATTCTCGTGTTATTACAACCTTCTGTTTGTCTCGAAGTCTGCTTTGATCTACACTATCTCTTTCATCAATCGGAAGATTTTAATTAAGACAAGGATAAAATCGTGGCGGGGAGCATCTATCACTGGCGATACAGTTGTTCCGAGGCGTCTTTTGCAAACATCAAGCCCTGAGGCCATGTTATACTGGAGGCAAGCCCTGTTAACGAAGCAAACATTGGCATTACAGATCCCTCGGATTCTCTAATTGGTTCAAAGACATGTGTATGAAGATAAAGAGGAAATTATCTCAGATCCAAATAACAGAAAATCCGACAGGCTTTCCCTGGGTCTAAGTACAACCTATCTTTTGGATGGCGCAGCGTCTTGGCTGAATTTATGAGAGCAGGAATCAGATCTCAACTTTCATTGTCCTCCTAGCAATAAATTTTCCTCAGACCTCATTGAAAGAGAGCATACTAATGCTAGACTGGTTCTCAAATGCAGATATGACCGGCAGTATCATAGAGCTCTAGGTGGGATTATAAACTTCTTTCACCGCGCCTATAAATTTGAGACACACAAGCAAATCAGCCTATGCTACAAGAATTCGCCTCAAGGTACTCAAGGTATTCATTGGAATGGTAGGCCAAGTTCATTCGACTCTCGCTTATCATGAGACGAATTCAGTAGTGCCGGAAGCCATCTACTGGGTACCATAAAACACAGTTAAGTCTTCATCGTATCCAGAACATTACGAAGAAGTGGTCAAGTCAAACTCTGATGACATACCACTAAGTTGCTACCAGCAAGTAATAGCGTGTCTGGAACACGCCCAGCTTGTGTGTCGCCTCCTCGCTGGTTCTTTTTCGCCTCGGTAGATCTCTCAAGCAAGAAACACAACGCCCCTTTTGATTACTCTGTTTAATTGCTGCTATAACAAGCACTACAGATCTTTTTTGGGCGTTTTTCTGGGTTTAGATGTCAAAAATGAGCAGCAGTCATGCCTCAATTAGAACTTTCAAAAGTGTCATAGAAGTCATGCAAAGGCAGCGAGAGCAGGAAAACAGCGAAAACAGCCCAGCCGAGATTTAAGGACCCACAAATTCGCGATACAGTATGAGGTCTTGTCTCATAGCCTCATGTTTACCATGAAGAAATAGGCAAAAACTTCTATGATAGCAGATTAGTGCGTGCGAACCAGATCTGTCCGGTTTTCGCGTCAAACTGGTACCGATTTCGTGAATGTTTAGAATAAGAGCTAAGAGTATACTATGCTATAAGAAATTTTAATTAGGCTCCGCGCGCTATGAGAGTAGAGCTTGTATAAAATTAAGTTATTCCGACCACAATCCTCCGAGCCTCTTTCAATCTGACACTCACTTCTAATCACCCCACGTAAGAAGCCTTTTACATCAATTAAATCGACCATGAAGCTTCTCGGCTTGCTCTCGCTCTTTTTCGGCTTGGTAGTTGCCACGAGCTCTTCAATTGAAACAAGAGATGCACCTATCGGTATGAGATCTCATCCTGTGAATTATTGCAAGGTGACTAACTACATATTCGAAGGTACTCTTATTCATGGCTGCCAAAATCCAGGAACGATCGCCTTGACCTTTGATGATGGACCATCTCAATACACCCCGCAGCTTCTGGATACGCTTGCTCGGTATGGTGCAAAAGCAACTTTCTTCATCGTTGGTAGTGGCTGGAGAGGTAACATTGACAATTGGTAAGTAATCTCAAGCTACTGTATTTAATACGACCATCATTTCGAGATACACAACGCACGGCAAGTCTGAGAATGCTTGTAGTTCTATTTGTGGGTTCTAATGGAAATTCCAGGGATATGCAGTGGCCTTATATCCTACAAAGAATCCATGCCGAAGGCCACCAGCTAGCCTCCCATACCTGGACACATGCCGACCTCTCCGCCCTTCCTTGGGATGCTATGACGGCTGAAATCACCAATAATGAGCAAGCCTTCCTCAATGTTCTTGGTTTCATCCCTACTTACTTCCGCGCTCCTTATCTTTCCTGCAACGCCCCTTGTATGAGCTTTCTTGCCAGTCTTGGGTATAAGATCATTGACACCAACCTCGATACCAAGGATTACGAGAATACAAGCCCGGACATGATCTGTAAGTGATACGAGCGAGTGGCCCTCTACCCTAATTCCCTCGAGACCTGAGTCGCAGTTTCACGCGTCTGGCTTTGCCACTGAAGTTTATAGCGATTACATACTAATTTCTCTATCTCCACAGGGAATGCAAAGAACAACTTCGATCATGCTCTCAATCAGGGCGGCAACTTGGCACTGGCGCATGACATCCACGAGCAGACTGTTGTCACGCTGACACCGCACATGTTGGAAACAGTTCTTGCAAGGGGCTTGAGACCTGTTACTGTTGGCGAGTGTCTCGGTGATAATGGCTGGGGTTGGTACCGAGGGGCTCGATAGGCAGCAGTCCTCCAACACAATGTGCTTTCAATTATTGTTCTTGTTCGGGGCTTTACTCGAACTCACGCATGTATCTAGTGTATATACTTTACACAAGTAGCTTACAATATAGATACAAAGTTACAAGGAAGCACTGAATGCTTCTGCCAAAATATTCAATTGGTGATGGTTCTCTTCAAAGTATCGACGATTGCTTCGGTGGTGTGTAAGAACTCTTTGCACCACAGTACTGGCATACTGAATCTAACACTTAGTTGAAGCTGGGATAATAATCGTAATGTCTCGAATTGAACAATCACTCAAAAGTCTAAAGTCTCTGAACGAGGACGAAAAATATGCCATCTGTGGTCGTAAGCCCTTGACGACCAGATTCTACCTCCGCTTCAAAAACGAACATATATGCATCAGATAGTTTGGAATTTGCATCATATCACCACCCGAATGGCTAACACAAATATGACCTGTACATTAGCCAAGCAGGATACCGCTTGTTACTTTGAGCTTTTGAGTATAAGAATTCCTGAACCAACAGAAGAAAAGTCCAGCTTGATTGGATTGCGATACTGCAGTCGCACAGTTAAGCGAACAAAGTAGAACAAGCATCTACGGGTGGAAGGTATAAAACACTATGCTCTCCACGGACGATGGCCATGGTTGAGGTTCTCCTGACAGCTCACGCCTGTTAGATCTTTTGCCGGACGTGACTTTTCATGGGCTTGAGACATCACGAACTTTTTTTTTATAGACAATGCTCCGTACCAATTCTCAAACGACCCTGAACACCACTCACTCGAGCTTGTGGAAGATGACCTCTACACATCTGTGATACGACTAGCTCGGCCCGTGACATGAATTCCCTGTGTACACGAAAGTCGAGACTCAAGAGTGACAAAGATTAAAACCGTGGGAAGCAGATTCGAGCGATTGAAATCTGGCATTAGTCTTGATTTCATTGATAATCATGTAGTTAAATCATTCGGTGATGGGACGAAGTCATACCATCTATATTTTACTTTGCTTTCATATTTGATTTCACCTGTGAACCTTGAGAAGTGGCCAATGCATTTTTGCAGATCATTAATCGAGTTTCTCAATCGGCTACACATCGGCAGTCCTTCCAGAGTCGTTAGTCGTGGCGATCTCCATTTCCTACCCCTCGTTTCCGCGTTCAACCCATCTGGCGGCCATGGTCTGGGACAAAAATCACATGAGGTAGTAAGGCGGGAGGATTTAGCCCGAATTCTTCAGAAGCACTAGCTCAAATAGTAAGGTACTTCTTCTCGACTTACGGGTCAGCCCTCAGCCACTCGTTATTTTGCAAAAGCAGGTCCCTACCCCGCAATTTCTCCGCATCCCGTAACATTCGTGACGTGCATAGTAAGTAAATCAACAAACCTAATGTTCACGGCAGATGCCAGCAGCCGTCAATCCTCTGGCTAGGCACAGATCGTTCGGGGTGTTCTGTACCGACTTTAATCCAGTTGCACGGGTAAAGAATGGTAGTGTCAGGGGCTACTGATACGAGATATGTTCAGATTGAGAAGATCGCTGCTTTCCTTAGAAGTGGTTTGGCAGAAATTAAACGCGATGTATTGTTACTTGCCTCACTAGATGCATGGAGCACAGAATGATCTGCAGTACCTCAGATGTAATGCACATTGGAAGCAAGTAATGTTGCCACCGAAAACAAATCCTCGGCATGATGAACAGGCGACGGTTTGTAGCAATAATGAATATATAATAGCCCGTGGCATATGTCCAGATCTATTTCAAACCCCCAAAATATCTCCACTACTGCCGTAACTGAATCATGAAGTTGCTAGCTAGCATTGTTTGTGGCGTTGCCATAATTGTATACCCAATTGCTGCCACCAAATACAACGAATACATTCTCGCACCGAATCATCGTACCGTAACGCCTCCTGTCCTCAACGCTGTCTACGGTCCGGTCGAGAACCCAGATGCGTTGCTCACTGATGTCCACAATAGTCACGGCGTAGTGTTCGGCCCAAACTCATCTATCACTCTCGATTTCGGCATCAACATCGGTGGTACAGTAGACTTCAGAGTCAGTGGAGTATCTGGTGATGAAGAATATCTTGGATTTACGTTCACGGAGAGCTCCTTGTGGATTAGTCCCTACCAGTGCGACTCTGCTTCATCTGCTCTTTACGACAGCCCCCTTTGGTTCAAAGTGCCTACCAAGGGTCAATACACCGCCGAAAAGAAACGCCAGCGAGGTGGCTTCCGCTATATGAGTATTTGGCACAATGGAACTGGAAGCGTAACGGTCAGAGATCTTCACGTCAACTTCACGGCTTCACCTGAGGTCGAGGATCTCAGAGACTACCCTGGCTACTTCAACAGTGATAGCGAGAAGTTAAATCGTGTCTGGTATGCCGGTGCTTATACCAATCAACTATGCAGTATGGATCCTGCCTATGGCAATGCATTAGGTATTCCAGGCACAGACTGGTATTACAATGCAACGGTTGGACGTGAGTACAGTTCAATTATCTTCCAAAAGCACAACGAGAGTGATTAGTGACTAACATACAACAGATGGAACCTCAGTCCTCATTGACGGAGCTAAGCGTGATCGACTGGTCTGGCCTGGAGACATAGCCATTTCTGGGCCGTCAATATTTGTCTCAACAAACAGTCTAGACGGGATCAGGAACGGCATTGACTCTCTTTTCGCACTTCAAGCTCCTGATGGACGTCTGCCTTGGGCAGGAACTCCCTTCACCAGCCAGGCCAACTTCAGCTTCAGCTTCACATATCATCTTTATACCCTGCTTGATCTTTATTATTACTATCTGTATTCGGGCGACTTAGCATATCTCCAAAGCTATTGGAGTCAGTTTAAGTTAGCTCTTGCATGGTCGTTGGCCACCATCGATAGCACGGGATTGGCGAACGTCACAAGCTCCAACGATTGGTTGAGAACAGGAATGGGAGGCCACAATGTGGAGGTCAGTTGATCTGCTTTGTCAGATATTCCATAGAAAGTGCTAATCCACGGAAATACAGGCAAATTCAATCTTCTATCATACCTTGGACATGAGTCTTAGACTTTCCGAAGCTGTTGATGACAGCAGTGTTGTCGAGATGTGGACAAATGCTATGGACAGCATCAAGAATGCTATAAACGAGCACCTTTGGGACCCTACACAGAACTTGTTCTTCGACAACGACGTCAATAAGACGGAGTCATCGCTGCGTCCTCAGGACGGAAATTCTTGGGCAGTCATTGCTGGTGTCGTGGATAGGGAGCGAGCAAAATCTATCAGCACAGCTCTCGCAGGTCGCTGGATCCGCCCATATGGTGCACCTGCCCCGGAGGCCGGAGCCACTATTTCGCCTTTTGCATCAGGGTTCGAAGTTCAGGCTCACTTTCTATCTGGTAATCCCGAGCGCGCAATGGAATTGATAGAATTCATGTGGGCAGACTTTATGCTTGATGATCCTCGCATGACCAACAGCTCTTTCATCGAGGGTTATTCTACCAACGGCGACCTGCACTATGCTCCATATGACAACGATGCACGAGTAAGCCACGCTCATGGGTGGGCTACGGGTCCTACTTCAGCACTCACTTTCTTTGGTGCTGGACTTCAACTTACTTCTGCTGTGGGGAAGACTTGGCTTGTCCAGCCTAGACTTGGGAGCTTAAGGCGAGTGACTGCCGGCTTCGAGACTTCCATGGGAGAATTTTCTGCATCGTGGAGTAAAGACCAGAACGAAAACCTGGTGGGGGTGTTCAAGACACCTGAGGGCACAACCGGGACTTTAATCTTGCCGGTGACAAGTCCGACTCTGGTGATAAGGGGGCCCCAAGGTCTCATCTCTCCTTCTTCAAGTGTTGGCGGTGATGCCGTGTTTCAAAATCTTCCGGGTGGTTCATATCAAGTTCGCCAAGGTTAAAAACTGTCAAGATTCCACGAGGTTTCACTGACAAATCATTTCGAATGAAAACCCGTACCAGTGATTCTATCCGAAAATAGATCTCCTTACTATGCTCATCTGCCTGTTGCGTGAAAATGGTTGAAGGCTCGAAATTTGACTTAGAAAGTTACTTACCTGACGCGCCATGACACGTTTCTCTGCCCCTTGTCTCGCTTCGAGTTCCGGTGGAAGTAAATAAGGCGGTAATCTAATGCCCTGAGAGCAGCGACAGGAAATTCCGTATTTGGACTTCATATAATTTACATGCGTCCATACTTTTTGATAACCTGTACATCATACCGAGTGGTCACGATGATCTGAATAGCTACCTGCCCGCATGGTCCGCTGGGGAGGGTTATGTGGCGACCTTTGAATCTAAGCAAGAATTTGTGGCTGGAGTGACGACCTTGTGCCGCCGTGGCGGGCTAGTAAACAGCGCTGTTTAGAACAGCTCTTTCAATGGCGAAGCAAAGATGGAATTGTGTAGTACCGCAATCGGGACAAGGGTGAAGTTCTGGACTTATCGGCTTTAGCGGATTTACTAGCATTCAGACTCGAGGCTAAAATGCGGCGCGATTTACGAGTGTCTACTGAAAACATTCTGTATCGGAGAACGAACAACGTCCGCAGCCCACTGCCCATATTTACCTTTCGATAAAATAAAGATATTCAATTTACTCGTATCGAAAACAAGCATGCCTTCTTTTGATATATGGCGGACTTGTAAGGTCCACAATGCAGCCGAGGATGTTGTGGTAATGTAGTGTTACATCATTTATCAAGAGGGCGGTAGACCTGTGATCCTAACACGGTCAAGACTCTCTTTAGAACATCTGTAGCCGAATCTATCTTCACAGGCTTCCGCTTTATGACCCATAATTCTGCGCTCACAGTCGTAATACGGGGATAACGGTTGTATGTCCACTAGCTTGAGTTATCGAACGTCGAGATCGTCATCGATATAGACTATAGTTTAATAAAACAGAGAGACAGATGGTCGAAGTCAAAGACAACCAATTTCAAAATATCAATTCCAAAATATGTCTCTACCGCCTCCACATGTTGGCTTCAATTTCGTTGATACCTTACACGATGATATCTACCCTGCCATTGATCCTACCAAGTCCGACCTCTCTCAACCCTCTAAAGCTGTACTAGTCACAGGTGCTGGACGAGGGATGTAGGTACTGGGAAAGCCCATTTTTCCCCCCATTGTCTCAGGAATCAGGGGTTTCCAGAGACATGCTATTCTCATGAAACAGTCTTCGTGTGTAGCTGCTGACTTCCAATTGCGAATAGCGGACGCTCAATAGCTTTACGGTATGCAGAAAGTGGTGTGGAGAACTTAATTATTTGCGCTCGGAGTGCAAGTGAACTGGATGCTGTCGAGCAAGCTATCTCGTCGATCAATCCCAACGTCAATGTCACCAAATTTTCACTTGACATTACAGACGAAGCACAAGTTACTGCGGCAGCAGGTCACGTTGTGAATGAGATTGGGAGATTGGATGTCCTCATCAATAATGCTGGTACTACAGAGCCATGGAAAGCTATTGCTGATAGCAGCATCGACGATTACTGGCGCACTTGGACCGTGAGCATCAAAGGCACATACGTAATGCTGAGAACTTTTCTTCCGATTCTCGAGAAGACCGCCAAGCAAGAGAAGACTACAGTAGATGTCATCAATATCAGTTCTATTGGCGCACACGTATGTCAACGGATCTCACCGAATCATAGCCCAGTCCTCTTCGTAGCTAATTACGTCTATAACAGATAATTGCTCCTGGCGCATCTGCATATCAGACCTCGAGACTTGCCTTGCTGCGACTTACGGAATTTGTAGATGTGGAGTATGGTTCCAAGGGTGTGAACTGCGTCGCTATACATCCTGGGGGAGTGCTGACCGAGTTGTCAAAGAATATCGAAGAAATCCGGGACAGTAAGTTCGCCATCTGTAATTTCGTGCTCAAATCAAGGAGTAGTGCTTACCCAATATTCAGAATTGACTGATACTCCGGAGCTCTGTGCAGGATTTGTTGTCTGGCTGACCAAAGGCGACAGAACGTGGCTAGCAGGGAGATATGCTGCTGCTGTAAGATCACTTTCCGTATCCTTACTTATACAATTGATACTGACGGTGACAGACTTGGGATGTCGACGAATTGGAAGCAAAGCGGGGAGAAATAGTCAATGGTGAGAAGTTGAAAGTCAGAATGGTGGTGTAGAAACTGGGTTAAATGTATTTTATCCCTGAAATATAATTCGGCTGGTGTGAACTATATCGGGCATCGCCTACGCCATGTTGGCAACCATATTGGCTAGATCTGCTTACGCAGAAGAGGAGATTTTGATAACAAACCGGGCTCTCCTGACAGAAAGGTTTCTTATCTTACCGGATCAAGATCTAGACGTATAATCTGCTCACTCGAGGACTGTGGGTGACGTGGGTATCGGCAGTTTCTCGCAATCATCTTTAATGTTTTCGTTAATCCTATCGCACTAGCTGCTATCGAGTGTAGTACTATATTATATCTGTGCTACTTTTGGTCTTCTATCGCTTGAACATCTATTTCTCCTGCCTTGAGACTGGGGGCTATAATCTTGAGGAAATGACGGTTGTGTTCGACAAGAAGGGTGCTGCAATGCTGGTCTAAGAACTATTGAGAGTGTTGAAGCTGGCGATGAAGATGAGCACACGGATATCGCAAGCGAAGTATATGAGAGGAGAAGCACATAATGAAATATTTCCTGGCTCTAGGACTGGGCAGTATAAGTAAGATGGTACAGGGGGGTGTCGGTTACATTGTGAGGAGGAGAGTGTGTGTGGGCCATGTCGGATGTCTTGTCGAGGTTGTCAATGAGCATCCATCTTGATGCAAGTTACCTAGCGGAACAATGCTTTCTTGTTCATTCATGCTTATAAAAGTTTACAAATCATTTAAACTACGTTCCTTGATCTTCTCTTGGCCAACCCCCATAAACTCTCATTCAACCCCTCCTCCCTCATGAACTTCTCATACACACTTTCACCCCTTTGTACTTCTATATACTCCCTCAGATCCACACCAAAGACATTCAAGTTCTCATCGAAGAGACAATTCTCATCTTCTGTAAGCTCCACTTGACCCGGCTTACATGGTTTCAATGGCGGACTTCCAGACAGCGGTGGAAGATCGGACTTCTTGGTTGCTGGTTGGATTGCTATGGCGCTGCTGTAAGCGTTAGTAGGATTGCTTGAAGGCAAGTAGCAGGAGCATACGCTGGCATAGGAAGAGAGCGGGGAAGAGCGAGATCTTTTGGCATGCGGTAGATGTGGTCTTTTGAGCGGAAGGGTATGTTGTCGAAGGTTGAACCAATGCCTTTGAGGTCAATTGAGGAAGTGCACGACCTATTATCCAAGTCAGAAATGATCAAAAGAGAGATATTTTAAACAAGGCTTGGTACGTACTTTGGTGGAGCCTCCATGCTGCACCTGGACCAGAGACCTAAATCCAGAAAATAAAGCGAGTCTTTATGCTCGATATCAAGTCCAATATTCATCCACCTATTCGAGCTGGAAATCATACACCTTTTATTCCTCTTCAACAGTCCTAACAACTACACAATATAATCTATATGATATCAACATTCCCCATAAATCGAGGTCAATACCTCACCGCACTCATCCAGTTCTCAGTCCACAGTGGCAAACACCCTCGCCATCCTCTTCCCGTAATCCCATCGTCAAATGTTCTCACCCGCACAGCTCAAACTTCTGGAGCGGACAGAACCGCAACGGGCAGTGGGTCACCCGTCGTATAGTCACGAGCTTCGAACAGGAGGCAAAGAATGTAGATCTCCTCACTTACCACCTGCCTCAACAAACTCGCTTGGTTAAGCGAGGCAGTAAAGGGGGGAGAGGAGGCACGTGCACCGAATCTGCCTCGTCTACACTTCCTCCATCTCATTCCTGTCCCGCCTCTTGCCTGTCCTGTGCCACTTATGCAAACAAGATTTCCCCGAGGGAGACATCAAGTTTAAAACTGACGTCAATGGACCCCCAATTTGTCTCAAAGAAACGTGTTCGCCATGAACAATGCCCATGTTGCCATGCGCGGTGAGAAAGCCTCCGGCGTTGTTCGCGAGTAGGTGTCGATCTTCTGGGTCAGACGATTGGATGGGCGGAGGGGAGAAAGGGAATGCAGCTGTTGAGATTGGAATTGAACCCTGCATATCTGGACGGCTTGGAGGCGTTCTCCTGTGGCGTGGTGCGATATGGCGTCATGGTGCGTGCTTTGGGACTTCGGTGAGGACTGTGGAACGGGGGAGGAGAAGGCTGCAGCTGAATATCGAGCAGCGTTATCTTCGACTTGACGGGGAGGATTGGAATATGTCGGCGAGGGAGCTAGATTATGTTTGCCTAGGGTGAAAGTTTCTCGTGAGAATGAGGTAAGTCAATAGCTCGCGATCGGGAGCCCGACGAAGAACCTTGCGTATCATTTAGAAGCGCGGAGAAACTTTAGTTTGAGGGCATTCGATTCAGAAAATTCGCTTCCAATGCAATGCAATGCAATCCCACGCTCGCTTGCTGACCAGCCCCGCTAATGTGCAGCAAACCAAAACGCCGGTATTGTACAATAAACTCTTCCTGCCTTAAACCCCACTCCCTCCCAATTTCCCCAGACCCCACATTCCGAGCCCAGTTACCACTCACGACATTAGAACCACTGGCCGCCAATCGGGCCTGTGAAGTTGCGAAGTCCAGAACAGCTCTTTAGCTGGATCATGGACATGATCACCACGAATACCCTGCAGCAAAGGTCGGGTATCATGAAGATATTCCTTCTGCTCCGCTGGCCATTGTTGGGTTTTCTCAAGGTCACTATTTGCGAATGGAGCGTAGCCTTGGTGGGCATAGTGGAAGCAAGTAAGGAGAGTGGTTGCGCCTTGTGTGATGGTGTCGATGAGGGGCTTGTTGGAGTATTTTCTCTGCGGATTTGTTAGTCATGCCCTACGAATGAAATCCGCTGATGAACAAACCTTCAAGTTGTTTCGTTTGACGAACCAAGCATCATGCGCCATGGTCAACTCAACGTTATGCAGCAAGATGAAGTAGGCGAGGTAGATCTCGAACCAATCCGCCCAAGGATCACTCGACTCCAACTTCTCCTTCAACATCTTAAGAACCTTTTTTAGTTCTGGTTGAAGAATCTCGTTGATGACGATAAGGTCGATTTGGAGATCTACGATGGGAGGAACTGGGGTTCGGTCGTGGTAGGGGCAATTGGGGTTTGGGTCTGTTGACATGCCAAGGGTCTCGTTTCCGGAGATGCTCCAAGGCTCCTCAATAAATCGACAGGCTACCCAAAGCTTGAGTGCACGTTCAACAAGCGGCAAGTACTAACAGTAATGTCAGCAAGTATATTAAGTCACAAAGAAATTTCCTGACATACCCTGTGTTGCTGTGCAGTCTGGAACGACTTTCTCGTCAACTCGGTTGCCACCTTCATGTGCGCCTGAATGTAGCCCTCTGAATTCTGCGCAAGGAACTTCTCGATTGCTGACGAAGCCACACCGAGATTCGCAATACCGAATGGAGCGGACCTGTACTGTTGCTCGACACCGTTGTCAAACCAAGTATAGTGTTGCTTGTCGGTATCCATTGGTTGGTAGCGGTCAAGTCGGATTCTCAAAGTGTTTGGCGTCCAGTTCTGTGACAGTTCGACATATCTAGTTGAGTCACTGCCACTCTTGCGTGTAGCAAAGTGCTTCCACAGTGCTTGCTTTCCAGGTCCTGCATCCTCGCTGTTTCCTCGAAGAGAGGCTGCAAAGTCGATTGTTGGGCCTATGACTTGTTAGCGAAAGCCCTTCATTGATACATCGGGATTGTTTACCTCGGCGAAAGATTTCGGTTGAACCAATATTTGGTCTCCAACAGAGAGGTCGAAGTAGACCAGAGATGAAAGTGATCTTGTCTGGGTGCTCCAAACATCTTCTGCAGGATCCTTCTGGGTCATCTCCGTCTTGGCACTTTTCGAGGTCAGTTTGGGCCCAGGGACTGCCAATCTCCGACGGGAAACTTACCACTTTTCTCTTCTTCTGGCACAAGAAACAAGCACCCTTCTCTCGAACCTTGGCTGTCTCGAGCGGAGCTTTTAGTTTTCTAGTCTTCCGAGCCCGAACAAGCGCACCATCAGATTGGGAGTCTTCCGATGATTGACGTTGTCGCTTCTTTTGGGCATCTTCCAAGGAGGATTGGGACGACATCTGGCGTTCTTCAGAGGATGATTTGTCGGTTGAGTAAGAATTGAAGGATTCGGGAGTGCCGTAAGTGTTTGTATTTGTATTTGTACATGTCTCATGTGGAGGTGAGTAACTGGCAGGATCACACCAGAGGTTTTCCTCGTACGGCAAGGATTGCTGTGGTTCTTGGTGTCCCTGTTGTCCGTACTGCAAATCAATCCACTCACTGAAATTCCAGTCTTGGCTGTTGAAGTCGTCCATGTTGCACGATGTAAGAAAACAAAGTTGCAGATGCACTTGAGGACAAAAAGTGAGGCTATTAGGAGTATTGATCGTATGGAATCAAGATGCTTAGAAGTGTTCAAAAGGAGGGAAGATGCTGGTTATGGGTTGGGTTGAGGGAGGGGGGGGATAGGTATTGTTGGTTGTGGGGAGAAACAAGGATGACCGATTCGGGGCTGTAGGTATACTTGAGTATGACGTCGGTGGGGGACACGGGAGGACCCTGCAAGATCCACATTCACTGCTTCCAACCAAATACCCGGGTTCATTCGTCTTCCCTTCCATTCCTTCTACGTCAAAGCCTCACTCACCGAAACAATGAGGCTTCGTACTATTTCCTTTTGTTCGAGGGGAAATATCAACGCCAATGACGTAGGACCAGGCACGAGTTAATTTAGGCGTAGCTACACTTTTCCCCAGAACGGCGGCAACCTCAACACCAGACAGGCACGACTACAAGTCAGAGGCACAGGTAAGTAGCTGTACATGTACATGTACAAGTGTTCACCGTCAAGGATCCTTTATCTATACTCCACACCACTAATCTCATTAGTTCACGCCGGCCAGATGTCAGATTTAAGGTTAAAAGGATCGCGTTGACTATCAAGATAAACTCATCGATTGATTGGTTGCTTGAGCAAATGACGGGCGCTACGTCATTGGCGCTTCCCCACCATATTTGCCAAGCCACCTGTAAAACAACGCAAAGCAAGGGCATCTGGGCAGCCGTCGGACGGATTGTCACCGCTCGCTCCTGCTGACTTTGATACACCCAGACACCTCAACTCCAAAAATCAAAAATCATGCCAGACCAAAGAGAAGACCCAAAAAAACGAAGACCCCACGAACACGAAGATATCGACCCATATTGACGACATCGCTTTTCGCATCCCGTCTTCAACCTCCCAACACGGCTCTGATCAGCTCAGTCGTGGCCTGAAGAGCGCTGCTGGTTGCAGATATAATTTCGGTCACTGATCGGCTCGAGAGGCCACAATTGCGACCGACCCGCGTGCTCGAAGGCATTCTCGAATGGAGCCTGAAGCTCACCAGGAAGAGGCCAACCAGCCACCGTGTCGTCATTGCGCAACCACAATCGGAGCAGATGGCGACGATGACCAGGGGAGTCCGTGAAGCCGGCTCTGCTGTGTAGCATCGCTAGGTTATTCCAGAACAACATGTCTCCCGCCTTCAACTTCGTCGACAGAGCATGTTGCTCACCGACAAACTGAACAGCATTCAGCGCCTCGACGTGACCGCTGCTAAGGTCGGGAATGCCACTGCTACGAGGAGAGGACATACTACCGACCAGAGGACGTCTGGAGAAGGAGAGGAGTACCTTATCATCTGCGATCGGGAAGAGGATTGGGCGGACGGTGTAAGCTGGCTTTTGGCCGAAACGATCAAACACCCACGAATGCGAAGCAAGAAGCCGGATAATGTCAGGTCTCGACTTGGCAATCTCGTTATACACCGTGGCCATTGGGACCAATTGACTCTCACCACCACACTCACTCTCGCCCAACGAATACAAGCCGATGATGTCGCCGGTATCGGTATGGAAGGGCTGTTGGAAGATTAGAAACCTATGTCACCAACTTGGTCGATTACTTTGCTTACCTGGCTAACATTGGAGTAAGGGGCTTGACGTTCGGTCAGAGCAGCAATACTCGGTCCCAAGTCTGTCAGATGGACTTCATTCTGTCAGTCCAGGATAGTCAAGTCACCGAACAAGACTTACGCAACATGTTTCCATATTCATCCTGACGACCACGCTTTACGCCGATATATGACGAGATACCAAGGTATATGATAACGTTTACCTCGCTCGAGTATCGACTGGAGTCAAGACCTCGAATGAAGAAGAATCCAACACCATTTGTCAGAACCTTGGCCAATTCCGTCAAGCGACCACCGAGTGTTGGAAGGGGGAAGGTATCTTGGGAAACATCGTCGAGGGGAAGTCCGAGTCCTGTTACAACAAAGTCAGCTACATATCATACGATGGAGAGCCGGCGCATACCTTGGAACTTGCTGCAGGCTGACTCAAGCTCGTTGATTTGGTCTTGGGTAAGAGTGAGGGTGTAGCGCTCTGGTGAAGGATCATTTTTGATATCTGCGCCAGACCATGATGTTGGGGAGACGACGAATTTGGGGAAACCAGCAGGTAGGGTGTTGACATGATCGCCGGTAGGGACCGTCGCCACCTGTGAAAGCAATTTCTCAGTGGGCCTCTTGCGCCATGGGGTTGACACGACTTACATGAGAGAAGTAGTCTGCTTCTTGAAGCTTGATTGGAACCCAAGACTGGGGATGATCGTTGGAGAGAGCCGAAGCCATGTTGCTTTGCTTGTCTTTGCGATTGCCTTTCCTTCAACGACTGTAAAGGATTTGTTGTTGTTGTTGTTTGGTGTTGAGGAGTATGGCCGCCATGGGACACTATTTATAGGCAAATATCCTAGCCTTGCGCTGCCTTGTGGTTGAAGGTAGGTGAAATAGAGAGTGTTTGATAGTGGGGTTGCTTTCGAGCGGGGGATTCACCACCGCAATTTGGAGATGCAGCCTTCAGCCTCTTAGGCGCCAAGACAATATTGCTGCAGGTAAGTAAGCATGCAGATGATCTGCTGTCACGTTCACTTTGAGCCTCCAAATTGAATGATGAGGCTATCTGTCTACACTTTCACCGTGGGGTACTCAATTTTCTAGGTTTACTCTTAATGGTTGGCTATACGACTAGAAAGCAAGAAAACCCGCATATATCTTCACGATTTGCTAGATCCACAATTTTGCTTTCAAGTTCTAGTTGCTTTACATTCGGCCCGGACCAGGTAACGCATTAACTTGTCTACCAATTAGTATACAATTGCTTTTCTATTGTCACTGCCCTCATCACATTTTCTGAAGGTCTGCTTTACCGATTTGGTCGTTCAGCTAGGCTTTCTCACAAGCTCAAGATGCTTCTTTTGAGCTAGGCCGGTATCAAGTATCAAGCTGTCCTCCAATCACCGACATCGACGAGGTGATTCTTTTTCTCTCCCCCACTGGATTATCCCGTAGCTGAGGATGGGAGCGATAGTGAGGTGTAGTAACTTTTTTGAGTGATGCAAAGCTTGATTGAAGTGGAGTCGTAGATGCTGGCGATTGATGATAGTATGGCGGTGTGTCCTGTGAATGCCACGTCCACCCATGGGGAGTAATGTTCAGTATAGCAAGTTACAGTACAAAGCACAACTATAATGTCGGAATCTCGAAGCCATTGACGATGTTTCTTTGTCAGGGGAGTGAAAAGGTCCTTGAAGTTCTTCAGCCGCCTGCCTACGTCTACCTGGCACAAAAACACCGCGATGGTGTAGTGCGAGATGTCGCAAAACCGCAGCTAGCTTTCCAATGGCGCTGAATTCATACCTCAAATATCACCAGCCTCCATGCACCCCTAATCTCGCTACGTTCCTCTTCCTCCCTTCCTACACCCCCATGCCTAACACCCCTCTCTCCTACCAATGTTACGAAGCCTTAAGC
The DNA here is from genome assembly GCA_026120085.1 of Cadophora luteo-olivacea. Taxonomy (NCBI): domain Eukaryota; kingdom Fungi; phylum Ascomycota; class Leotiomycetes; order Helotiales; family Ploettnerulaceae; genus Cadophora; species Cadophora luteo-olivacea. The sequence goes on from JALRMC010000028.1 coordinate 24,189, forward strand.
CTACGTTCACAACAAAAGCCATCAAAGCAGAAACCTAAACCCTGCCTCCCTCTGCCTCTCAGTCGGTCCACTCTTCCCTGTCGCTAGACCCCTATCCATCATCGCATTTTGACGCTTCAGATAGTACCGGGTCGCTGTAGCGAAGAGGATCGCGAGTGCGGCGGCGGCCATATTGACTAAGAAGGCGGTGAGGTAGCGGGGGGCGGAGTAGTAGAGGTAGGATGTCCAGACTATTGAGGTGTTAATGGGGATGAGGTTTGGAGGATGTTGGGGACGAGGACGAAGAACAAGAGGGGAGATCGTGGGGCAGGGAGAAGCTACCATTTGGTGTATTGCTCAAACAATTGATGAGTGCGATAGCAGAGGCGCGTTTGATGGCCGGTTGATTTAGACTCCCTGCTATCCAGGAGAGAACGACGGCTGTGGCAGAGTAGAAGGATGCGGGCATGAGCATCATTGCTGTGTCTGGAAAGGTCGTGAAGTCAGCGAAAGAACTTTGTACTTGTGCAGAAGAGCTTGACTGGAGTTCTGAGAGCTTTGGGAGAAATTGGGCGAAACTTACAGCGCGCACCGGTGTTGAGGGTCGAGACTGCGATGATGTTTGCGATGAGAGTCACGAGTAAAGGGCAGACAATGTGGAGATATCGCTCTTGTTTCTGAGTGGATTAGTGGGTAGGCATTTACTTGGAGAGTGATGGAAGATATACCGTGTCCGAGTGAAACCCAACACAGAGCATGCTGATTACTGATAGGATATATGGAGGCTAGTAAGAATTAATTTGGCACCTTGTAGGGACTTTCTGGGATTAACTCACAGCTGTGAGACCATATGTTGTTTCTCTGTCGTATCCAAGAGTTGCTACCACCAAGGGGAAGAAGTTCGAAACCGCAGCAGCAATGAAAATCTAGGAACTGTGTCAGCCCTGGACGACAAGTCGTGAGAATCATTCAGCACGTACGGAAGAGAGTAGTCCTAACAGCAACCAAGTCTTCGGATCAACAAGTGCCATCATAAAACCTTGGTAAGCACCAATCTCATCCGACTCGTCCTCCTGCCCCTGATCTTTCGCAAAATTATACGTCACCCACTCTCGCTCCAAATCAGTATGCCCACGCACGTTCTTAGGCGAGTTCGGCAAGATGAACACAAAGAGTATCGCAAGCCCGACAGTCGCAACACCTTCGATGATAAACAACCATCTCCACCCATGAATTCCGTGCACTCCATCGAGCTTCAAAATGCCGATGGCGAGGAGACCGCCGAACGCGTTGCCGAGTTGGGAACCTGCGTAGAGGATAGCAACTCGTAGGGTATATTGTTGACGATTATAGAATAGAGACATGAAGTACAGGGCTCCCGGGAAGAACACAGCTTCGACAAATCCAAGAAAGAATCGTCCTAGCATGAGGCCGGTGAAATTGTGTGTGGCGGCCATGCAAGCCGAGATGATGCCCCAGACTGCCATTGCTGAGGAGATGTAGACAGCGGGGAGTTTGACTTTGCCGACAATGATGTTGGAAGGGACTTGCATCGATACTATGGAAGATTAGCAAGATGAACATACCGAAATTCAGGAGTCCTTGAAAAGATGTCAACTTACTGTATCCAACAAAGAGGATACTGACGCAAGTCTGGTATTCCACACCGGACAGGTTCAGGTCGACGTCGATGTCTGCTAGTTTCGCAGCGGCAATGTTCTGCCGGTCTAGGAAGTTCATGATATACATGATGACCAAACAAGGCATGATGACGAGGTCCATCTTAAAGGTGGCACTTCGCCCAAGCTTGACATATTCTTCTTCGGAAAGCGCTGCCAGCGAAGCAGGACGGATGACCCGCCCGGGTTGAATAGCTTTCTCGTTGATTCCGACATCTTCGACTTCCTTGCCTTCTGTGTTTGTTTTCTCGAGGGCTGACATATTGATTGATGCTTCCGAAGAACTGAATCATTGCCTTACGAAGTAAGGAGGGCTGATCAGCCTTTATACTTTTGCAATCCAGCGATCCCGAAGAACACTGGATATTCATGCAGCTTGCCCCCAGTATCTTCATCAACATCACCACATGCGACAGAGAACTCGGCGGAAGTCCGATTTTTGGCAACCAGAGGTTGCAGTGGAGAAATCGAACCACAACACCATCCCCCACTGTTCCCCAGGATCACAACCAATCCATCTTGGGGGTCCCCGCAAGATAAAATGTTGTAGTGCCCAGATGCTTGCCGAAGCTCCATCTTTCTCAGTCAACTCCCAGGTAGATATCTCACCCGACATTTTTGCGACATATTTAATGGGGCATCTGCAGAACCCCTCAATTGCAGAACCGCTGAGAAGGCCGAAGCCTATTTACCGCCTTCTAATTGAAAATCTGGAGAGAGATTGCTTGTCCAGTCCATAAACCGACAATGCTGGTTCTCAGAACCTCGAGAACAGTGCCTTCGTAAATGCATAGTGTACTGGTGAACAGCCCAAGGGATGACCCATAGGCCTAGACGATGTTGCCTCGCTACATCCAGGACCCGTGGGCGACTCCCGAGAAACTCCACTTCCTCCACATTGCGGAGAAAATTGGAGAGGGGATATTCAATAATATGCAATCGTCCTCAATTTGCAGCTGATTCATGATCTCCTCCGGTATCGGTGCGGTCGTATTCTTGCATGACCTTTCACGGATGGTTATCGGCAGAAGTCTGATACATTCCGCAGTCCAATGCGCTTGAAATGCGCAACAAGATCTGAACGGATTTCCTGTCGCCAAGGAATTGGGTGTTCCAGATGAGAAACATGAGGATCAGAAAGTAGTGCTGTCCTGCCACTGTGACGTGAGGAAGTCAAGTGTCGTGGCCGGAAAATCTTGCCATGCCTCATCGAAAGTGAAGCCGAAGTCATCAGGTAGTGATCCATTAGCGATTGCAAGTGAATTGGTAGTATCTGCTTGAGGAACACCGGCTTTAATAGCAGAGTAGTCATCTCGCAAGGTTGGCTCCACCATGCCCTGTTGTTGCTGCTCATTCTGCTGTATAGTCTGCCTCGAGCCTCGTAAACTGAGTCTGAAAGAAGTCAACATCTTGCTCAGACCATCAGCAATATGTTTTGTAAGGTGCTTCTCGCTAGAGACGGCGTTTTGAAGCAGTGTGATCACCCTCCCAACGAGATCCTCGACCGCGTCAGAGTTGATGTATAGACCGGGTGTGGGAGATGCGGAGAATGAGGAACCTGGGCTTGATCTCCACTTCAGCGTTACCTTGAGAAGGAAGACAGCAGAGAAAGCTAGCATTGTATGAGCAAAGAGTGGGACGCCTATGATGTTGTTCCGTATGTCAGGCTCATCAAGGATGAAAGCCAAAGTTGACATTGCAGATGAGATGGCGAGGTTTGCAGATTCCTTGCGAGCAGTAGACAGATATGCGGCATTCCCCGGATTCATGGCACGAAAAGCCAAAGAATTGAACTGGAACTTTGCAAAGTAGTAATGTAGCGTGACCCCTTTCGAGGGGTAAGCGTGGACGTATTGGTTGTTCACACAGCGTGGTGCCCATATATTACGCCATTGGTCAAGCTCAATGTTGTACTGACGAAGGTGTTCGAAGTGCTCATCCGCAACAGGTTGGTCGTTATCTGTTCCAAATTGACGGAACACTTTCGAGTGAAGGATGAAAAGAGCCACTTGAGACATCAATCGTACATCACCCGGTATCGTCGTGGGATATTGAAGAAACGCTTCAAACCCTGTAATTGCGGCATCTTCGTAAATCGTGGATGGTCTCCCGTATGTAGTACTGAATTGGTGATCGCACACATAGAGTAGGAACCAAAGTTGGGGTCTTTCATGGCTATCAGGTAAGCCACGGGAGATTCTCTGGAGGCTCTGATGTAGCCCCATTTCTGCAGCGAGACGTACAGCAAGTCCTGACAGCCTCCAACTTAAATCCGGAAGCCAAAATGCGCCAATACAAAGTCCTCGGATATCGTCCATACTACAGCGACGTTTGATCGTAGACTTTTCTACGAGAGAAATGTACTCCTCATAGCAAGCTTCTAAAGCACTGCTCCGGCCAGGAATATGCAGAGCAGCAACTGTCAGAATCGCAGCCGACAATAGAGAGGATGTTCTTCGAGCAGACTCGAGATTTGTATGCTTCATAACTACACCACCCCAAAGCAGTTGGTTCATGGTGTGATTGAAAGATTCGAAGAGATTCTCGGCGATATCGAGATTCAGAATACCCCTCGCTATGAAGTCCGATTCGAGCAGATCGTCTTTCTGGAATTTTTCGCCAGGTCGATCAGATCTCAACGTTCGAATCCTGGTTACTTCATATAGGGCATCAGTAGGCGCAGACACAATTCTGCCACCATCGAGATCTGGTTCCCTAGAGTTTTCTCGAGTCGCTTCTGCTGTCTCAACAGGTCGGCTGATGGCCGGCAGCCGATCAGATCCATACGTCTCGAGGTTTGGGAGACGTAAGTGGCGAAGAACATCTGATATCGCTGCCTCAAATTTCGAAGCTTGAGCCTCCGCCGCAGCCTTCCAGTGAGTGTCGTCTTCGACAAATTTTTGAAGCGAATTGTTGGTCACGCATGGTAGGTTCTGGCGATGACAACGACGACATTTCCCTTGGCCATCATCGACTTGACATTTGATCTTGTGCTTCTTACATTCGGAACAGGCCCGACTCTTGGTCTTGATTGGAGTATCGCTCCCAATACCAAGGTCGTTCGAAGATGGGGATCCGAGGTCCGCTTCTCGGAATCGTCGCTTCATGATGGTGGGTTACCTCTGAGTCTCTGAGGATAGCCAGGCTTATGAGTATGGTAAATACTTGAGCTCCTATGGATCATCCCCGTCGCCAAAAGCTGTTACTGCATTAGTGATGATGCAGCTCGTGACATTGTCAGTCGAAGTTGTAGTTTTGGCGTGTCTGCGAGTGGCATGAGTGGAGATGGTTTGTCCGAATTGTGGAGACGTGGTAGAAATCTAGGTACTGAATGAGGATTTCGGCTGAGGAATAGATCTTCTGAGGGGTATACCAGTACTGCGCTGGTTCACAATGATAGAAATTGCGTCTTTCATGAGTGCTGTTGCAGTAGGCGCGGGAACAAGTGTAGTGGGTTGTGCTTCATGTTCAATCAGTGTGGCTTGTCAGGGTGCCGTACGCTAAAATACGGTGTCCAGATGTACATTCTATGGGGGAAGATGCCTGGCTCTAGCCCCGAACGCCTATTCAAAGCAGTAGGTAGCACCCCCCTATCATGGAGGGGAACATCACTGTTCAATAGTAAGTAGATGTTTAGGTCCTCTATTGTATTTCGTTTTGTTCTCTTTCCTATCATTTTATTCATCGGATGCTCTCCTCAGGTTCTCCTTTCTGCTCGCTGCTTCTTTCCTACTGCAGACTCTTCTTATAATCCTCCACGGCTTGTTCAAACGATCCATCCGCCTGAAAGCCTAAGCTATACGCATATTTATTATCAAATTTATCAGCCCAACTCCTCAAGATGGCCTCAGTCGCAGGATCACTCTCTTCCTTGATGTACTGCAACTTATCCTTCCCAGCAACCTTCTCAAGCGCATCCATCATATCCTGAATCGTCACATACATGCCCGGCATGTTCACCTCGCGTACATGCGAAGGGAGCTTCTCGGAATCAAGCTTGAGTGCATGCACCAGATTCAGTACCAGCGTTTTCGGCGAGCACACCCATGACCCGAAAGAGCGATCTTTCAACGGAAGAACAGACTCTTGTCCATTCATAGGTTCTCTGATCATCCCGCTCAGGAAACTACTCGCCGCAGCTGTCGGCTTCCCAGGTCTGACTGTGATGGTGGGAAAGCGCAAGACAAGACCGTCAATGAATTTCCTGCGCGTGTAATCATTGATGAGAGTCTCGCATACAAGTTTCGCTGCACCATATGATGACTCTGGTGTTGGTCTGACTGTCTCATCAACGACTTTGGGAAATGGACGCCCATAGACCGCTTGACTTGAAGCATAAATGATGCGAACACCAGGTTTGACGGCTCGGAATGCCTCGAGCAATTTCCGAGTGGAGTCGAGATTGACTTTCATGCCGAAATCAAAATTGGCTTCTGAGCCAGAAGACATGATACCGTGGAAAACGAAAGCTGCGTCTATCGATTCGTCGATCACGGTGCTGGTGTCGGCGCAGAGATCAGCTTGAACGGCTTTGGCATTTTGAGGATATTTGACGCCTTTCGGAATAGGTGGGAGAACCACATCTGTGAGCAAGACTGTGTAGGACTCGTCGTTCAGAAGAACCTCAGCTAGAAGCTGTCCTATGAATCCTGCTGCGCCAGTGATGAGAACCTTCATTTTTGCTGAGAAGTTTGGGAGTTTGTGAAGTGGGGGTAAATGGTGACGATGGGTCGATAGGTAAGTCGGAATGCAACAACTTGAGTAGTTTCAAGCTGGTGGATGGATTCGTTTGGTAAGAGATGTCGATGCCAGGGAGTTCCTTCTTCTTCTTCTTTTCTTCAAAGAAAGATAAATGTTCTTGAAATCAAGAGGCTTCACTCTACTCCTTCGCCTCTCCCAAGTTAAGAAGTAGTATCGGGCGAACACCGATACCCCACTATTCGGCATACCTCCGCACCCCTCTTTTGTGGAGAAAACTTTTCGAGTCAGTCAACCCACTCGGAGGAAGTCCGACTTTTTATACTTCATGATGATGCTTTCGTGACTTTTTGTTCTATTGTTGGGACGCGTTGGCGTTTGGCTTTTTTTGTTTTCATTTATTACTTTATTTCCTCGTCTTCATCACTTTACTTCCTCCTCAACATATTTTTGCTTTCAAAACCATCAATTCGAGATTCGCTATATCATTTCCCTTTCCTCAAAAGCAGTCAGGACTAGAAACTCACAAACCACATCATGGCTGTCATAAAACCACTTTCCGAGAACAAAAGCACAGCTATCTTAGATGCAGCAGAAATCGGGGGCTACGGCATTATAGCCGTATGTTGTGTAAGTTCATCTCTTTCCTGCATCTCAACCTCGACTCAAGAATATCACTAACCTCAACCTCAGTACAATCTCGAGGAAATCGTCGCCACAATCCGCGCCGCCGAAGCAACTTCTTCTCCAGCAATGGTCCTCCTCTTCCCCTGGGCCATGCAAAAATTTCAGCACATCCTCGTTAACATGGCTGCCGACGCTTGTCGCTCCGCCAAAGTTCCCGTCTCGCTGCACCTCGACCACTGCCAAGACGTCGAGATGGTGAAATATGCTGCTTCGCTGCCCTTCGACTCTATCATGATCGACATGTCGCATTATGAGAAAGAGGAGAATTTGCGGCTGACGAAGGAACTAACTGCTTATTGTCACGAGAGAGGGATTGCTACTGAGGCTGAACCTGGCAGGATTGAGGGTGGTGAGGATGGTGTGAAGGATACGGCTGAGCTTGAGGGGATCATGACAACGCCTGAGCAAGCACAGGAGTTCATTGATACAGGAATCGATTACCTCGCTCCAGCGTTCGGAAATGTGCATGGTGCGTACAGCAGTAAGGGACCGCGAGCACATTTGCAATTTGAGCGTCTTGAGGATGTGCAGAAAGCGTCGAAGGGGAAGGTGAGGTTGGTTTTGCATGGGAGTGGGAGTTTTACTGAGGATATCTATCGGGATTGTATCAAGAGGGGTATTTCGAAGATTAATGTTAACGCGCAGTTGATCGAGCCGTGGGCGGAGATGATGGAGAAGAGGCAGACTTTCACCCCGCTGACGAAGTTGGTGGAGGATAATATTGAGATCTTCCAGGAGGAGGTGGTAAAGTTGATGAAGATGGTGGGAAGTTGTGGGAAGGCTTGAGCGTGATGATGTGTACTTGTAGAGGACGCAGTGCCATCAAGGTTGACATTGAGAGATGATCATACTGTAAAGACAAGGGATCTTCCTGGCCAAAGTTCTGCTTCCTCAGCAGAGTCAGATAAACTACTCGCTTGGAATAGGGGAAGCTAAGCGATGGCACTCGATATTGATTCCAACCGAGGCGAGGTGCCAATATTGACAAAGCGTGTCCCCATCAATGCACAGACCCAAACGCGTCTCCCAATTCAATTCCAGCAAATTTCCAGACCCGACTTCAAATCAATATCTCATTCAATATTGATGCTCTCCCAGATTGCGGGGCTTCTTCTGGCAGTATAATACAGTTACCTGCTCTAACTAACCGTCAATATGCACCCATTGGCGTCCACTTTCTCTTACCCCGCGGCCAGATCCCATTACGATGGCGAAGAAGGCAAAGTTTCAAGCATATGTCGTAACCAAAGGGCGGGTACCGGGTATCTATGAAGACTGGGAATCGACAATTGCTCAAGTATCTGGATTTTCATGTGCATACCAGCGTGGTTACGCAACTATGGAAGCGGCAGTGCAAGCTTGGGAAGAGCATCTCCGCACAGTTGTAGCACCCCAGTCGAGTGCCATCAAAGAAGAGGAATCAGACCTGCCATCATTGCCTGGAGCATCTGATGTGTTGGTCAAGTCTGGTAGCTACCTTGCTTTAATGCTTTGTAGAAACGTACTGACCAGTTTTATAGAGAGCGACCGTCCTGCAGACAATTCGAGCTTCAGCATCAAGCGACAATTCTCCGACATCGACCTCGCTGGATCCGACGATGCCGAGCGAGTTGCGAAGAAACACAAAGTGGAGGACTCTGACACCGAAGAAGAAGAGACGTTCGCAAGCGGAAATGGAAACGAGCCACGAGTTGTTCTTTCCCCGGAACAAGAAGCCGTTGCCGAGCTGGCTCTGAATGGACACAATATATTCCTCACTGGAGCCGGTGGATGCGGGAAGACTGTTACCATTAAGGAGATAATGGCTCGTCTTACTGAGAAAAAAGTATATTACCAAGTCGTAGCACCGACTGGTATCTCTGCCTTGCCTCTGGGTGGAACAACGACGTATTCCTTCATGGGCTGGGACCACGACTCGATGCGCGAGACACTTGAGGATCTATGGTATCTCCCCAGCGAGAAGAAGAAGGACGTGATGCGAGAAATCCAAGTCCTTATCATCGAAGAGATATCAATGGTTGAAAACCAGGTTCTGGAGCGCATGAATTGGATCTTGCAGAAAGTGCTAGGTAATGATCGGCCGTTCGGCGGGAAGCAAGTCATTATCCTCGGCGACTTTCACCAACTGCCTCCGGTGAAACCGTTCGAGTTCTGTGTTGAATGTGGGAATACTATCCTCAGGTCGAGAGATCTAAACTTTGATTGGACTTGTGGCGTTTGCAAACGTTTCTTCGTGGAGTCGAACAAATGGGCATTCAGGGCCCCGATTTGGGAAGCACTGAATCTGAGACACGTCCGTTTGGAAAAGATCCATCGCCAAAAAGATGGCGTCTTCAAGAACATCCTTGACAAGATTCGATATGGACGTGATCTGGACCCTGATGACTGGCAAACCCTGGAGAAGCCGAAGCATCTCCCCGAAGACCTTTGCGCAGTGAGACTGATGGCGCGGAGAACGCAGGTGGATGAGACCAACCGCCAAGAGCTAGCAGCTATTTCTGAGCCGTCGAGGTCATGGACGGCAATCGATCCACCATACCGAAAGCTCCATCCATTCTCCAAGCATGATCCATCACGTCCATGGGCAATATACGACCCGCGAAAACATCACCGACTACCCAAAATCCTGACTCTGAAGAAGGGCGCCAAAGTCGTGCTGCTCCACAACCTCGATATCAAGAAGGGCCTGGTGAATGGCACGCAAGGGGTAGTGGTTGGGTTTCAACGACTCGATGGTGTTCATCCCGAACCTGAAATCCGACATGTTCCAGGAAACCAGAAATGGGGTTACAAAGGGCACAGAACTAACTACCAGACTATGTCGGCCCCGGTAGTGAAGTTCGCCAATGGCATGACAATACCCGTTGCTGCTGTTGAAGCAAGGTCACGACATGGTACGAATGCGCGCCCGTATCTAGGGATTCGTGTACAGGTGCCCTTGAAGCTGGCTTGGGCGCTCACGATCCACAAAAGCCAGGGCATGACACTCAACTTCATCGAGGTTGATTCTAGGGATATTTTCGAGCGGGGTCAGCTGTATGTAGCTCTATCTCGGGGTACGTCTATTGATGGAGTGACCCTCACTGGTTTCTCTCGAGACCAGGTACCTTCCGATGAGGACGTGCTGGACTTCTACGAGACCACGAAATGGGAGACCTTCGAAGACTTCGAAGAAGCAGACGAGTACGAGAGGAGCATCAAACTCGAGGATACGAAAGAATCCATGCCATCCACTCTCCGATCAATCAAGGTGGAAACTGCATCGCCTATCGAAGACCGGAATCAAATTCAAAGCACTCACATCAAGCAAGAACTCGAGAATTCTCAAGCTGAAGGAAGTACCGTGATTGGAAGTGTACGAATCAAGAACGAGCCAGCATCATCCAATGAGGAAGTGATAGCATGGCACTTTGATCCTCCGTTACTTGAAGGTGCTGAGGATCTCAATACCAACTCCATCAAAAAGAGGGAGGGGGAGGATGAAGAGATGTATTGGACAGCGGAGAGAAGAGCGACGTCTGAGGATCCGGAGGGTTTGGAGATTTCGAAGTATTTCTCGAAGGTCAGTGCTGAGGCGTGATATTGCTGTTGTTTATCAATGATACCCAGGCGATAGTTGTTTTGATACCCCAGTTGAGTAAAGCAGGATACTCATGTAGCGGATATAGCAATGCAGGTTGACTATTTCTTGTCATTCAAAACATTGTTTTCAAAGATTTTCAATTCTTGAAAAGGCTACAATATTACAGTCGAAAGCAAGTAAGGCAAACATCAATCAGGTCTCAAAACATTCATCACTCCTCCACCAGCCCCTCTTCCGGTTCTCTCCTCCAGCCATCTAATCCTTATGCCTGTGCAACTTCTCCTTGATCTTTTCCTTCAGACTCTTCTTCTCCTTATCATGTCCACTTCCACTCCCATCCAAACTCTTCTTCCCCTCACTACTCGTACTCTTCTTCGGCGTACTCGTGGTTGCGCTCGTGGACATCTCCCCAACCTTAGGCTCAGATGCCGACTCGGGCTTGACGCGCTTCTCTTCTAGCAGACCTGAACTGCCTACATTCTCCTCGCGGAGTCCTTCTCCCTCCTTTTTGGATGGTGCGCCGGTGAGTGGTGGTGCTGTGTTTGATCCTACGCCTGTTGTAGTAGTACCGGTCGTTGTGCCAGTCGTAGTAGTGTTATCAGCACTCTTCTCATCGAACCCCGTCGTCCCCTTGACACCACTAGCCTTCTCCTCCAGGCTCTCAGTGCCAGTCGCAGGATCACTCTTGCTGAAGGTCAACGGCTTGGACTCTGTCGATGCGACCTCCGATGGGAGGGACTTTTGCTTGTCGGCTGTGGTGAGGAGGTTGGTGGGTGTTTCGCGGGACTTTTCTTCTTCGGATTCGGGAAGGAGAACGGCTGCTTTGGAGGGGTCGGTGGAGGTGGAGTCGAGGGTTGCAGGTTTGGGGTTTGATGTTAGGGTTGATTTGGAGGGGAGGGATGTGTCTTCTGCAGAAGGACGAGTGTTAGCTATATGCTCTTTGACCATGTCTTTGGGATTTCAGGCTATCTGGATGTGCAGCATGAAGTCATAGCCATCTAGATTGGGTATTTCAGTAAATAAAAGGTGACTCTGTATCAAAGTCAGTATAGCTCTTTCTAACTCCGATGGTTCAAGACAACTTACTACCAACATTGCCCTTATCGTATGGCTCACCACTCTTCACATCACCAAGTTCCCCAGAAACAGGCTCCTTTCCTAATGTCTCATTCGCATCTTTCTTCTCATCTGGATTCGTGCCGTCACCCCAGATAGCGCGGGATGCGGTTGATGTCACAGCTGTTGTGATGTTGGTGATAGTCTCCATTGTTGATTCTCTTTTCCAATATCAAGTATCAAGTAAAGTAAGGAGAACGTAGGACTAATTTGTCCTATGTTTTTGTTGAAGTGGATTTGTGTTGTTGGGTATCTTATTCTTGGTCTTGGTCTTAAGAAAGGGGAGGGAAAAGCAGGTAGGACTTGGGAAGCGCGCTCCTTTATGAAGGGCAGTAACCAAAGCTTGTTACTCCTCCTATTCACGCAATCAAGGCCTAGTCCACAGCTGACGTCGTTGTGGCAGGTGGGTCCAACTTTCTCCAAGCTTGACTGGTTCCCGTCGACTTGGGCGGGAGAGCTGAGGAGTAGAGTAGGTGGGCACTGGGCACATGTCCAGGACCCTGATCCTTCTCTAAGAGCATCATCTAACCATCCAACCAGGGGAAAGTTGGCAGGTTACCGGTTGCAGATTGCGCCATTCTCGGAATCCATACCGAGGCGAAAACCCAGGTGGATATTATCTAATTTAATATTCAATCTCCATCATGCGACGGAGAAACCTGGTTTGTTGTTGATATTGGATTGGCTGGGGGCTGGATTGCAGGCTGGATCTTGGTTGATTTTACCCCGCGATTTCTGCCCCTCGCAGGTTCGTCTTGTCGCTGCTACGACATAACTACCTAGGTAGGTACCTAAGGACACACAATTGAAGACTCAATTAATCCTATTGTCACCATCATCAGGGACTGTTTCTCTCATCAATCATACTTTAGACGAAACTTTCCATTCAAGATTAAGTTGAGCTCTCATCTCAGCCGCTGCTCGCTGTACTTCATCCGTTTCAATTCCAACAATGACGCACATCCGACCCCTGTCACAACAGCGTCATTCCCGCTCTCGCTTCCAGTACGGAGTAAATTAATTCCAGGACAGCGCAGATGTGGCTGTGCAATACTCCCTGTTTCGTTTCACAGACAAGAATCTACGTCAATGTGCATGGATGAAGCATGTGCAAATATGATTTCGAGATGGCATGAAGACGAGATACAGACAGGCAGATTTAGACGGGACGAGATGCGGTGGGATGGGATGGGATGGACACATGTTAAATTTGAATGTAGGTACTCCGTATAGAGTCCTTGTGATTGGAGATTGCCAGAAACACTAACTCAATGAGCCTATCAGCGAGCGCACCCACGTGAATCAACTATTAAAAGTGTACTTCGGAAAGTTCAGCGGAATGTTTGATGCATAATAGAGAAAGTCTGCATTTGCAAGCTACGGATCAAAAAGGTAACCAAGAAAAGCAAAACCCCATCATGCAAGAAGCGCCACTCCTATGCAGAGAATCTCATGCAACTCCAAAAGCTCCAGATCCTCGTCCAAAAAAACTTCCCATGCTCCCATAAGTAAGTACTGTGTTGCCATTCGTTTCCTTAGCTCCCGCAAAGTAGTCCATTCGCCATCGAATAGAGGAAGAAGAGGAACTCCTTGGAGTGACCAAAAATAAGACCATCCAACCTTTTTCAAGCCTTACTACCAGCCTGCCCAAGCGGCTCCTCAGCAGCCTTCCCCTCTTCTCCTTTCGCTTCAACAGCCTTCCCATTCTGATCCTTAACCGCATCAGGGTTCAACGGCTTATTGAAATCGTATCCTACACTTTTCACAATCCCTAGTCCTTTCGTTCGACCTTCTCTGAACAGAAGCCTATCGCCAGGAGCGAGGTACTCTGGTCTCTGAACGAAGCGGAAAGCCACGAGTGCTCGATCACCAGTACGAATATATTGGCGATCGATGTCGATGATTGCACAGGTCTGAGAGACAGGGCCGACATGGAGCATGGCTTGATATTTGGTTTTGATGGTTGTTGCGTGGGAGAGGATGAGGACTGTTCTTCGTTAGTAAGGCTTCATCGGAGCAGACTGTGAAATTTACCTTCAGCGACAAACTCTCGATATACCTTTGGAGCACTCTGTTCGAGTTTCGGCAAGACTACCATTCCTTTCCGTACATCTTTCCGCCTCACACGTTTCAAAGCGAATGAAGCAGACTGCCCTGCTGATGCGGCCGGCACTGGGATTCGTTTCCGCTCAATGGATCTGATACTGGTAGTTGTGAATTGACCCAGAGAATCTGGACCGATCAAGACAGTATCACCAGCATGAATGACTCCACTTTTGATGATGCCAGAGACAACTGTACCGACGAATGGTACAGAAAAGGTGTCATTAACGTGGAATTCGAACGGGGCTTCAGCATCATAGTGGCCATGATGTGGAAGGATATTCAAGAACGCCCGTACGAGATCCAGAGATTCTCCTGTGACATTGGAGACCTGGAAGATAGGACATATCCGCTGAGAAACGAATTGAGTGGCGGTATTGATACACTCCTCCTTGTTTTTGATGAAGATAGGTATTTTCCTAGCGCCAGGACTTTTCAGTATTTTGGTGATTTGCTGAACTGTCTGCTCCAAGATTTGTGGTGGACAGATGTCAATTTTCGTGATGACAACCATGACTGGGACGTTTAGAGCCAAGGCGATACCCAAGTGCTCTTTACTCATACCAATGAGACCGTTATTGGCAGCCACCATCAGTAGACAGTAATTTGGGCTTGAGGATAACAGTCCAAAGACTGTGGTTCGCAGATACCGTTCATGGCCGGCCAAATCGGTGAAAGTGATGACTTTAGCAGAACGTTTGCCAATCTCTTCCCACGATAGTTTTCTTCCCGGGACTTCAGCAGTAATGACCTTGCCCAGGGTATCGAATCCCATGATCTCCATTCCAACAGAACTGGTTCTTCCACTCTCAATTTCATGCTTGTGTCGGAATAGGTTGACTCGAGCTTTCCCACGTCCATCATCTAGTCCTCCTTTGACCAGGACTCCCAACATGGTACTTTTCCCAGCATCGACATTCCCCACAACCGCTATTCGAGTCTCCACCACCTCTTCCACAGTCGCGGGATGCTGTCTGACCAGTATTTTCCCACTGCATTCTTTCTCCTTCTCGTTGGCCGCGCTCTCTGCTTCCTCCTCGCCACCAACATGTTTTGTGAGCAGAACCTGGCAATCGGACCGTACTTTCTTCGCAGCTTCTCTTAACCTTTTCATAGCAACATCCCACTCATCTTTCGTCAAAGCCATGGAATCTCCATTGTTCTCAAATCCAATCTCGAAGATGGTCTCGCCATGTCCCTCTTCTATCCGTGTTTCTAACAGATTGACCAATTTCGCGAAAGTGTCCTCGTCGTGGTTTAGGAGCAGCTCTTTTAATCGCACAGCTGGGGAAGCGTCTGCGAGGTCTAGGGAGTCTAGAATGTCGAGCTCCGAGTGCTCTTCTACTACGGTTGTTGCGGTTGATGCGCCTGGAGGATATCGGAGCTTCTGTTGTTTCTCGACGTAGTCTGCGAATTCGCTCAAGGCCTAGTACTGGTCAACTAGATATTCCCCAAGTATAGAAGATCTCAAATACTGTCTCGCCTTTCCGCCGCTCGTGCGGAAGCTGTTTGCCTTTTGTTGCCATGGTGGGGTAGTTTGGTACTTGGACTCGTTATCCAGTTATTTGAGTGGCTCTTTAGTGTATTCGTAATATCATCTGGTTGCAGACATTCAGCTTGATCGTTGGCCGTCTAGAAAGATATCGTGGATTGTAGCTTTAAAGAAAGAAGGGGAGAAGTCGAGTGTTAATATGTCTGGGGATGACTCTTTCGGGGAAGGAATAGGGGAGAGCTTTATCGATAACAGCGCCAGGAGTCGTTGAATCATCACATGGAGCTTGAGTCACTGAATGACATTGAAACATTCTGGATTTTGCCTCATTGCCATTTGATCTGATCTGGTTGGGTATTCTGGTTTCCATTTCATACCATATTGACTTTTGTTATGAGCTTTTATGACTCTCCGATGCCTCTGCTTTGGAGCATTTCCATATGCAAAGGGCTGTTGGTCTACCCCGCCATACCATGCCGTCCCACCACTGCATTACAGTGGTCCATCTTCGAGAATGCGCCTCCATCGTTTGATTCGCATGTCCTCGATATGCACTATGTTTAATCTTCCGTTTCAACTGCCCATTTTCCTCTTCCCGCATTGTCGTTCTAATATCATGATGGTCCTTGAGGAGAAATGAGTACGACGCTGTCTCCTACACAGTAGTTAGTATATGCTGCACGCAGCTGGACTCATCAGCTAGATGAGAGGACCATCTGAACGTACCTCTTACAAACAGCATCTCGGACTTCTTGTGAGTTGTCTGTCCGCCGATGTCAAAAAGAGCTCTCGCTGCACATCGGTGGTCATACCTTGACGGTCTCCTCTTCATCCTCGTCCTCCTCCACAACGTAAATTGTCTCCTCTACGTCTCCTAACACCAGATTGCAATGGCTATCGTATGCCTAAGCTCCATCAGCAGCTATACCAAGCTCTGGCAGCCAGTTATACTGACATGCAGTCTGCCTTTCAACTCTCGATCTCCTCGCAGCTTGACGAACACAATTTCGTCGAGACAAAGGCGCACAAGATCAAGGGGCTCTGCAGGGGCAGACGCTCCATCGTCGACATCAGCCATTCTGCGTAAAAATGGCTTGAGTTCTTGGGTGTGGTTGTACCTAGTTGTCGCAAGTGTGTTGACTCGAGAGCTCACTTCAATCCCTGGGCTGCACTTCACGCGTAAATTTCGAGATGTCGGCGGTCGGCGTTTGATGCCCGAATTCTGAGGTGTCAATTTCAAGCTCAGTCCCAAAATTCAAGGTTCAATTTCCCCACGAAAGCTTTGAACCTCATCTGAACCATCAACACCAAATCATTTTACTTTTCTCCACTCAAGATCCACTCTCCCCTCTCCTCCGCTTCCGTCTCCGCCGCCTCCTCAATTCCCCCGGAATATCGATTGACTTCAAAGCCAATATGTTGATACACCACAATCAAAGCCCATGAGCGCGTTCCTTCTTCGGCTGGAGGCAATCGAGTCTCGAATAGCTTCATACTCCTGTCCGCGCGGGATACAAGGACGCGTCCACGCAATCCGACTTCGACGATGTTTCCATAAAGTCCAGCTTCCGCCTGCGAGTTTACAAAATCCACAACCGAATCGATTGCGAGCGATTGCTTTACGTCCATACCAGAGCCAGGCGGAAGGGAGGGCAGAGAGTTTTTGGGAAACTGGGGACGCACCTTCAAGCACAGGTGCTGGGCTACATCAAGGACAGGAGACTTTCGATGTGGACTCCAACGAGCTTGAAGGCTCGGCCGATCATCTCAATGGCAAGCAGGAGCTTCTAGGCGATGACAGTGCTTCGAATTCGATTGAACCTCATCAGGATCCTGATCGAGAAGTATGGCAGAAAGAGGTTGATGACTTTGTGAGGGTACAAGTGAGCCCGAGTCTCAGGGCAGAGGCGGGTCCCATTGGCGACGTCTTAGCAACGCTGCCTGGCGCACCTCGAGATACACCTCCAGCTGGAATTGAAGAACAGAAAAAGGCTCTCATGGCGGCATTGCGGACTCGAGATCCCCATGCCGTTATGAAAGTTGTGCTGGATCTGGCTGCGCTTGATCGTAGGGAACCATCAGTGCTAGTGTCGCTTCCTCCCTCAATTTTCTCTGAGGTCTTGCGTTGCATGGATCCCAAGCACTTTCTCGACCGCCATTCAGAGCTTTATAGATCCCTTGGTCCATGGACCATGAAGCTTCTCGGTCTGGATCACGCCCTCCGACAAGAAGACTTTTACTACTTCTCTACTGTATTCCTGGCCCAGGTCAAGGACATCATAGACGCTCGAAAGCTGTGGTGGCCACTTACTTTATCGGATTACAAGTACTTACTCAGATGCGCTTGCTCCGTCGGACATGCACAAGCTGCCGAGGAAATCTGGCACAGCATGACTCGGCCATACATGGAATGGATGGCTGATGGGACTCAGATCAAGCGAGAGCCATTAGACCCCGATTTGGAATGTTACAACCTGTATTTGACAGTGAAGTGTTGGAGAGAAAGCACAAATCCGAACCAAAGACATCGGCTGCGGGTGATAGCCCAAAACCTTGCTCCACGCCAACGGGAAAAGGTTCCCTACGAGCTCAGTGGTCACCGCGCTGGGCCTAATCACGGTGTCAAAGCCCAGGTGTCTAGGGTCTTTCGAAGAATGGTCCAGGCTGGAATAGCCGGGAATGAGGAGACATTTCGCCTGATGATGACCGCGCTTGCACGAGAGGGAGATATGCTAGGTGTGGAAGCAATCCTCAAGAAAGTCTGGTCGATTGATGTTCCAGCCATCATGGCTGGAAACGAGACAGAAATCTCACCGGCCACGAACTATCATCCGAGCTCGCCATTTTATCCCTCGAAGCACTTTCTCTTCACCATCTGTCATGTATATGGCATTAACAACAATATCCCAACAGCTCTGTCGCTGATCGATTATATCTCCCGCCAGTATTCACTCCCAGTGTCACTCAAGGCTTGGAACGAACTACTAGAATGGACATTTGTTCTATCCAACAAAGTCGTCCTTCGCGGGAAATGGAGAGGCAAAGATGGCGTCGTACGAGACATCGGCCGACAAGTCGGCGAGCTTCCACCCGAAGCCGTCAGCAACCTCTGGCAAACCATGATCTCCGCACCCTACAATGTCCAACCAACCATCGAAATGTATAACCGATACATCTCAAACCTGCTGTACCGCCAACGCTTCGGAGAAGTACAGGACCGCATGGAAGAAGCCCTCCAACTCCTCAAGCGCGACGTGCTAGACCTCACACGTAAGAACATTGCCTTGAAACTATCCATGCGCCAACACTCCTCCAAACTCGTCACCGAGAAGCGCGCACGAGACGTCGTCCTGGCCCTCCTCCGCGTGAGTCGCAATCGCCAATATATCAAACGATGGGTTCGCCTGCTCCTCAGACGCGGTACTGTTTTCCTCAAGAGATCCGAATCATGGTCTCTACGAAACGTCCCCACCATTCTCGAAAAGTGGTGGTTGTTCCTGCCTGACCGAGTGCAATATGTCGTTCCGACGGGATCTGTAGTTCTCCATACACAGGTGAGGAGCAGTCACAAGCGCAGGTATGTACAGCGAAGAAATCTCGGGCTGGGATTTGATAAGCCTGGATCTGGGACGAGACCAATGCGTGTGAGAGTTAAGAAGATGAAGAGGATTGGTACTGAGAGCGATGAGACTGTTGAGAGAGATGGTGCGAAACGCGGTAAAGAGTCGCCTGTCCCGAGTAGGGATGGGTATGACGATGAAGATGATGACTTTTGGTGAAGACGCTGTATATAAGGTCTTGAAATGCACAAGATACCACCGCCCATGAGAAGCTTCTGTAAAAACCCAGCTCCCACAAGCATTTCCTTCCCCCGTATTGTTCAGTCCGTCTGATGTGGATTCGAGCATTCCCTGTTTTCATGCCGGTCAACCTGAGACTGCAAGTCTCCAAATGTCAACGGCACTTCAATAGTCTTGTGGCCCGGTGCTAAAACATGCAGTTTTCCATAAATTACAAATTCAGTCTTGTGGTATTTTGCGCTCATCCTCTGTCTTTCCTGATATTTCTTTTCCGCCCTCATCTCAGCGAATCGCATTCACCACGTGGAAGTGGGCACGATATACATGTCTGCGACGTTTCTCTCCATGCCAGTGCCGGAGTGGTGGAAAGTATCCCACATAGAGAGCATAATACTGTGTCGAATATCTGTATACAACAGGTCTATTTCTTCCACAGGACCACTTGTCTGGAACATCTAGGAGAAGATCCTCCATTCCCTTCACCTGATTTTGCTTGAAAAGATGTGGTTTTGACCTTCATCGCAGCGGGAGTACATTCTTTGTGCCAGGTCGCGACTCAACAATTTATCAATTTGTATGGGATCATGTTCTAACTGTGGTTTGGAGCTTTGTAACTGGTTGGTCTGGGAAACTTTGTCAACAGAGGGATGAAAGAGCCACGGGTTCATATTATGCTTAGATCGCGATGCTACTTGGCAGAAAGCAGTGGATGTTCAAAGCTAGTAACACGTGCAGTCCTGAAGACAAGATGCCCATATCATCCGTCCCCATCTCGTATAGCTCAATATGCCCGTCCTACTCGAGTCGTAAGCCCATCAATCCGTCCACAATCTCCGCGCCAGTGGTATCGGCCTCTCTCTCAGCCAAGTGGCTGACGCTATTGTCCTCCAACGTATCAGCGGTCGGAGACTCTTCAGCAGCTGAGACGTCAATTTCCTCGACTGTTTGCGTAAATTCGATCTTCTCGTTCGCGGTGGTGACGACGCAGTTTCTGCCTGTGAGCTGTCAGTCGCGTCCACTGAATCATGGTTCAAGGACTACTTACCTTTCTTCGCGGTGACCTGCTGACGTGGAGCTGGAGCTGATGGTAGTGGAGGGAAATCGTCCTCACCCCAGAGGGGGACGACACGCTCTGCATCTTGAATCCCGAGTCAGCTTCGACTTGGATTCAGGTTGGAAGGTGAGCTCACATGGACGGTTGTTTTTGTTGGCAGCAGCTTGACGCTCGACTGCGACGTGTGCTTGTCAATATTTCCCACTATTTCGTAGAAACATGGTACTACTTACAGCAAGGAAGCTTCCTCGGTGGTGGCAAGGTACCATCACGTCGCCTCTGCAAGATATCAGCATAGGTTAGAACGTAAAGGTGATCTCGCGGAGCCAACATACCACAACCGTGCCTTCGAACCGACGAGGAATACCAGGGAAGCCATATCTCTTCAGGAAGTACGCGTTGGCGACGGGGTCATCCTCATTAGCATGAATAGCAGCTTTCATCTGTTGTAACTCTTCGTCTTTGCGTGCTGCTTTTGAGTTCGTTCGGCGGCATTGGCGGTGGTGAAAAGCCTTGTCGACGTAACCGTTACGAAGCTGGAAATTATTGTTTGTGGTTCCATAGCCCATCTGGGTGGTGTCGCGGCCAGGATGGTCCATGATCTGTTCCAGACGGAGCGTTAGCATTGGTTCCATGAAGATGGACCGAAGATGCACATCAATCCGACATGGTTCGTAGAGGGTAGAGGTGTCATCGCGATGAAGGGGGGAGCTTACCACGACGTCGCCGAGCGCGAAGCTCTGGTCAGGGTGTTGATGAGGTTGGTGAAAAGAGAAGAGAGAGGAGAAGAGAAGAGAAGAGAAGACTTGCGGGATCGTGAATCTGGCTGGGCGGGGCTGGTTGTTGTTGTGTGTCCCAAAACGGAAGGAACAGTGGGTCAAGGTTGAGCCGGGGTCTGTAAGCGAGATGCTGGTTGTTTACCACCAACCTTACTTGTATTTCCTGCTACAGCCAACCTTTGTGAGTTGGGTTTACTCATTGAAGGAAATCAGAACGCTGCTTATACAGAATATATATAAAGCATCAGCAGAAAACATGTAGCTCTACGCGTTGTTGCAGTCCCTACTGATATTTGAAGTGTAACGAGAGATTTCTCAACCGAATACCAGATGGTTGAAACATAAAAACATGCTAGAACCATATCAGTTTGAAGAAATAGAGTCCTCATAAAAGAACTAAATCAGCCTTCGTTTTGATGACTAGGTAATTTTCGACTTACGCCGCCTGGCTTCAATTAGCGTCTCTACGAAGTTGCCTTCGGCTAGGACATCTCTAGCCCTAGGAGTCACAGCTACGACGCACTCCAGCATCTCAGCATTCTATCAAACTCACTATCTGGGATGGCTGTTCCTCAATGTTCATGGACGGGAGGACCGAGTTCATTTTCACCATCCTCGTATAGATACATCCGTCAAATCACCTCACTCATTCTTTCGCTTTCCACCCTTACAAAGAGGATTAATGGTCACTTTAGGTGTAGGATTACATGAAGGTCTATCGACTCTGTCGCTCTCCTAGTCGTCAGGCGACTCAATGACAACTCGCGACGAAGCCAGAAGCCCCTCTGGATATGACAGAGAACATTTCAGAGGACGTTACACATGTGATTATTTCCTGAGTCTTGGCCTCGCAGAACGCTCATCAACATTATGCTCGTACTTATTCAAGCACTGTATGATACCGAGTAGATCAGCATAGCCGCATAGCGGCATAGCCGCCTGGTGTTAGGAAGACGTTGGCACTACCTTGCAATACGTTCGTGGTAAGATCACAGCTCCGAGGAGCTCAGCAAGCTACGAAATGACATCGAGGCCACGAAGCGCCAAGAGAATCCGACACTGCATGTTGAGCTCGAAAGCGCTACGATATAAGGTCATAAGAGGCCGCGTACGCAAAGAAAAAATGCCGAGGGATATCCCTATAGCATTACATGTTCATGCTAAGGGATCATTTTCCACATGCTTCCAGCTCTTCAACGTCTGTGGGTAATCCTCCGCTGGCATGATGTATGCCGAAAGGCTTGATTGAACAACGAAGCGCATTGTTGACACCGAAACAAGCACTACCCCGAATCTCCTCCAGGTGGCAAAATGCCCTGCGCCATAGCTCAATGGATCAAGCGTCTATTGTGAGCCAATTGTAGTGCGTTGAGAATTTCTCGAATGTTGATCCTAGTGATGCCAAGGAATCCATTCGCAACGTGTTTCCTGAAACAACCCTGTAACTCAATGCCTCTCGCTAGAATCTTGCGAGCTCATACCACGATGATACCTGCGGCCTCAGACCATCATGACACTTACAACAGGAAATCAGAAAACCCAGGACGATTTCGAAGAATCTTGAACCACCAGAGCAACCGATCAACTGCTGAATCCGAGATTGAATTGAGCCAGTGAATGACCCCTATTTCTCTAATTTCTTAGACGAGGCTTAAGCGAACGAGCTCCAGGCGGCCGCTCATTGTTTGGACCAAACAGGTCACGATATTGCATTCACTAAACAAACTACCGAGGCGGGAGCCACCAGGAGCGTGGGGCGCGACGTGCCGAGGAACACATGTGATGCAGGGTTGCATGAGGCAAACAGCGTCATATATAACTATACAATAGATACCAGCTTCAGATCTCACATTCATCGCACAAAATCTTAGAGATCACAGACATGGCGACAAACACTATCACAACCGCTCCAGAAGCGGGCAACAAATCCACAGCTCCAGCCACATCCATCGCCCGGAATCCCAAGGATTCGATGAAGTCAACTTGGCGAACTTGGGACAGGAAATCTTGGAATCACGAACAAAAGATCATGGACCTTCTCGGCCTGCATCCGACTGACCTCAACCGTGAGGTTCCAGTCTTTGCGAAAACAGATAAAATGGCATACGTCCCCCACATGGAAGGCCACAAATGGATCCTGTCCCATGCTCTTTGGCCGCTCTTGGTCCACCAAGCATACATCTACATCACAGGGAAGAATATGCACTGGGCTGCTGCCTTCTTATTCTACTCCATCACCTACAAGTTCAACGCCATTCGCGAGATCCACAAGATGCGA
This sequence comes from Cadophora luteo-olivacea, assembly GCA_026120085.1. Taxonomy (NCBI): domain Eukaryota; kingdom Fungi; phylum Ascomycota; class Leotiomycetes; order Helotiales; family Ploettnerulaceae; genus Cadophora; species Cadophora luteo-olivacea. The sequence continues at coordinate 47,437 of JALRMC010000028.1, forward strand.
GAGCTAGGTCACCAGTATGGATATCTCGATGGCGACAAGCATGAGCGAGACCAAGTTCCACACTCTCGTACCAAAGAGGTCCTCCACTCTCTCACATCGACGGCCACGATCCGCCCTATCGTCAGCTGTTTCCTGGCATACGCGACAAGTCAAGATCCTCTTTCGACATTCAGCTGGTATCTACCCCTTGAAATCGGCGCATACGGAGCCATTCTAGACTTCTGGTTCTACTGGTACCACCGCGTCATGCACGAGAATGAGACCCTCTGGTCCTTCCACCGAACCCACCACCTTACCAAGCATCCCTCGCCACTCCTCAGTCTCTACGCTGATTCTGTGCAGGAGGTTTTCGACATTATCGGCATTCCAATCATCACATATGGAACTATGAAGCTGATGGGCTTGCCGATGGGCTTTGCAGACTGGTGGATCTGCCAGCAGTACGTTGTGTTTACTGAGCTATGGGGTCACAGCGGCCTGCGACTCTACATCACACCACCTACGACATTCACACCTGTCTTGAAGTTCTTCGACGCTGAGTTGTTGACGGAGGATCACGACCTTCATCACCGCAAGGGATGGAAGAACAGTCACAACTACGGCAAGCAGACTCGCCTTTGGGACCGTTTGTTCGGGACTTGCCACGAGAGGATCGAAGCGGTCGAGAGCAATATTGACTGGGACAGTCCGGTTTCTTTGTCACTTTGGTGATGTGCCGGGTCTTCAAGTTGGAAATTGCCGTTTGGTAGGGCTAGGTTCCGCCTTGCCGTCCTAACCGCACCGTTGTCTCTTTTTGGACAGGATGTAATCTTCAAAGAAGGATTCAGGGACTTAGGCGCACGTGGGATTGAGGGTGGAGCCATGTGAAGCCGAGGATTTTGGTTTTAATGACTGCCGGTGTTAGATCATGGGGTCATGGGACAGCGTTGTCGATCATTTAAATGCGAAGAGGTTTGGTGCATCGAGAAAAGTGGATCAAATTTAGCCGAGGCTCAGCGTGTTGCTTTGTTTTGATTCGCATGCTACCCCAGCATCACGACTACCCCGAGTATTTTAGAATAGATTGATATGATCATAGTTTATGTCTCACAACCTGAAGCCTATTTGATGAAGTAGGAAAACATGTATGCGTCCATCATGTCTTACGAATAAACGGAGTTCTGCGTCCTCGTCGTATGAAAGTGACTCAGGTGACGCTTGGTCTTCGGTGGAGAATAGACGTAACATTGACATGAGTTCTCACTGCACTTTGACTCTCCGCCGCATTTCCAAGCATTTCTATCAAATTGACTTCGCTCACCACCTTCCTCAAGTAATCAATACAGTACTTGCTCTATCCTAACTTGCTCGTCATCCCTCTGGCCATCTCAACCTGGAAGTGACTAGCTTCATTTGTCGAGGATCACAAGATCACATTTTAATGTAATAATGCAGCTTGAAGAAATTTAGATCAGAGACATTGATGTCGTTGCATTCCTTGTTCCTACCTAACAATGCCTTTTTTTAATACCCCACTAAAAGTCCTATGATACAAAATTGTTGTATAACCAGAATTGAAGTATGTATCCCACACATGATGCTGAATCCATAACCAGAGTTTCATGCTCCTTCCGATGCATTGCAAACTATATTTACAAGACGATGGCGAGAGCAGCAACGGCGAAGATACTTGTCAAGCCAATCTTGATGGATGCTCCACTGTTGGGGCTGACTTGAATTGGGCCAGTGGAAGTTGGGTATGCGCTTCCGGTACCAACAACTGCTGGAGTTGAGACTGTGGTGGAGGTTGGGTATGGGACAGCGACACCCCCTGAGGTGGCCACAGAGCCCGCGGAGGAAGAGACTGCCGGAGCGGATCCCTCGGAGGTGGATGGGGAGGTCTCTTGTGGTGCGGAGCTTGAAGGAGCTTGGGTTGCAGTGCCAGATTGGCTTGCTGGTGCAGAAGTAGCACCACCTGATCCTCCCTCGAAAGTAACGGAGGCAGCGCAAGAGTCGTCAGCGGTCTGAGTAGCAATGGCAGCTTGGAAAGCAGCATCGATGCAAGAAGCAGCGGCATTTCCACCAGACTTAGCACCTGCAGGGGCAGCAGCGATCAGAGCAGCAGCGAAGTCGGATGACTCAGTGCGGAGCTATACGAGCCATCCAGGTTAGCATAATTTCTTCGAATCAGGCGATACGCTGTAAACTGGGAGACGAACCGAAGCCAGATCACCAGCCACGACGCTCTGAATACCAGCAGAGGTAAATGCAGCATCTTTCGATACGACGGCATTAAGAGCAGAAACAATGTTTGGAATGAGACCTTTAATGGCACTCAAGATAGATTGGGCCTCGGAGTCAGAGACGGAAGTTGTAGCCTTAGCATCAGTGGTTCCCTGCTTGATTGCGTCCGAAAGACCACTCTCAGCAGCGATCAAGCCGGCAGCATCGTTGATACCACTGAAAGCGTTGACGGCACTTGTCAAGCTCTGGGTGTCCGAGTTGATGGTATCGATGTCCGAGAGGACGGTAGCTGCATCACGAGCGAGAATTGCAGCATTGCCAGTGGCCGCGAGTGCGAGAATGACGGAGGAGGACTTCATTTTGAATAAGAGAGTGAGTGTTGCTGAGCGAAGGTGGGTACTGAAGTGCTGATATAGAAATTTGAAGCAAGTTGCAGGTAAGATTGAATGAGGAACGACAGAAGATACTGGTGAGAAGGAAAGGCGGCGATTTCTCTTTGAAGAGGAACACTTATAACTACCCCTTACATTAGTGTCATGACCACTACCTCGAGCACGAAATCTCGTTACGGAGCTGAAATCATATGCTTGCCTCGGTCACGCTGAGCCCATGATCCTCGGAGATTGGGTATTGTTTAGTCGGTAGTCAATAGAATGATGACTGGCTGAACACAGCAGGCCGCCGCCGCCGTTCTCATTCCCCGTATACTTCCTCTGGCTATTGTGGCGAGATAAATTTAACTGCTGAAGTCTAGTGAATAGATCTTACTGATCACAGCGAAGCTACATGGGCTGAATCTTCCTCTGTGCCTGTTTTAATGCCTGTCTTGTGGAGAAGAGAACAAGTCAACCCTCCGTAATACCTGAACCAGGCTGGTTCTGCTCAAAAGTCTCAGTCTTCTGTGAAGCGAACAATGAACAACTACTGCAAAGATCATACCATTTACGAACTTGCCAAGTAATGAGTGTTTTGGTTCTCGGATATCTTTCATTGCTCCTTGCTAATTGGAGAAAGGACGATGTTCCGTCTGAAACCTAGCGATCAGAAGCGCCGAAATGAATTGGAGTAGACGAGAATAGACTTGACTTCTGAAAGCTCGAGCGCCCAAGGCTATACTTGCGCTTTCTGGTAGGGCTAGAACTAAGCCTTCATCTTAAAGGGTTGATTGTGCTGGCAGTCGTTGCCGTGTCATGCCACATGGGACCGAAGCTTGACATATTGAAAGTTTAAACCTCTCCTCTTACTAACTACTATATTGTAACGCAGCTTTCAGAGCTATTCCTAGTCAGTGACTCCACCCTCGGGACGATCCTTTGGCTCACATGTAACTGTGAAGGGCCGAGTAGTGAAAGCGATGGTGAGGCCTCAATGAGGTGAGAAAGGAATAACAAAAACTGGTGTTGCTTAGATCAAGATCATCAGAGACTCCATATGCGTTGTACTGGGACAACACTGTGGGATTGTACGAAGAGAGGCATGAAGCATTGCGAAGGACGCAGCGTGCAGCGAGGATCACAGGGAACCTCGGGAAACAGTGGACAGAACCCCACCCCCACAAGAACTAAGCTTTTTCTCGTATGCGGAGAAATTTTGCTTAAGAATACTCCACACAGCCACTAGTAGTCAAATCAATATTATCTTAGCGCTGATCATTTTTGCCAAGCCAAACGAATCAAAAGCTGAGATGGACCGCCCCCGTGTTTATTCCAACCTCACAACGGTTTAGCGAGCACATCATCTCTGCACAACGAGCCAGTCCATTCAATCAGTCAACAAAGTTTCTGGTCACAAGGTCGAGGAACGCGTACCTACGATTGTTGAAATAACACGAAAGGGCAGTAGATTCCAAGCTAGATTGTGCACGTACTGCGCTACTGCATAAGATATTGAAATACTAATCCTTGTACGGCGCCATAAACTCTAATAATTCTTGATGCGGGGAGCATAGGGGGCGGCTGGGGCAAGGAATCTGCTGTCAGTACATGGAGATTCCGCTTCGGTGGCATCTTTCTAGAAGTGGACATGTGTCTAAGCACCGAGGCAGAAGCAACTGCGTTTATTTTATAGCCTTCACATCACCGCTTCCCGTCCAGTGCTATTGTCTGAAGTAACTTTACCTTGAAAATTCTTCACAATAGCTGGTCCCTATGTCGTTGTTTACGGACAAAAGAGATAAGATGCGAAGTCCAGATCGATGACAGGCAAATAGAAGCTGCACCTATTAATAAGAAACGAATATATGAATCTGCAATAATGGTGAACGAAATTGATAATAATTGAATATTAATGGCAAGACTGTGAAGTGCATAGCAAGACAAGAACAAAGGGTCTATTTTCCGATGAATCTCCAAAGTTCTCAAAAGCCACCTCACTCCTTGGCAACATTCACATCCACTCTCTCAGTTGGTCCTGGCCACCTCTTTCGCCACCCTTCTCCAAACATGAAAATGATTGGGATGAACAGGATAAAGCCACCTAACAAGCCCATGTAAATCCCAAATGTCCTCAAATATCCCATACTCGCAATCCACTCAGGTACATCGAACACGATGAGAAATGCGATAATGGAGCGAAAGCTACCGATATTGACCAGGGCAGGTCCTGCCATATGGGGATAACACTCCAGCACGTAAACAACTCCGATAGAATTAGTCGCAAGGAATCCATATGAAATGAATCCAAGTCCCACCAAGAATGTTGGCCACCCGTACTTACCAGGCTCGTCACCTGCAAGTCCGAATAGAATTGTGCCAATCAAGGAAATGACAGTAGGTGGGATTAAGTTGAGAGCCTGGATTTCAGGATCTCTCCGGCCTCGTCGCTTGGCTATCAAATTGGCTAGACTATCAGCGAGAAGTCCAGAGACGAGGAAAACAGCGATGGCAGATATCAGTACTGCGAACAGAAGGAAGCCAAGGTGCTCGAAAGGCCAAGCCCAAGGTTCTGCAAGAAGCTGAGGAGACACTGTGTATCCTGCTGCTAGGGTTGCCGCGATTGTTGCCGAGTTGAGAAGCGTGACGAAGAATATGTGAGGGTAGAAGAACGTTTGTAGTGTATGGACAAACGCCATCAAGCCCCGTCTGACATGCATCGGTCCTGACCAAGGCATCAAATCTCTTTTCCAGGAACGAGGAGCATGCTCCGCGAGATCGATCGGAGGTCTTGATTGACCTGGCAGAAGTGTATGACGAGGTATGCCCTCTGCACGGGGATTATTTAGTTCGCAATGCATCAGGATGAAGGGGTGAAGGGATAGACGTACTCATTTCATTGTCAGTCCGGTAGTAGCGGGTCTCAGGCATGAAGAAGAAACACGCAATCCAGAACACTCCCGCTGCAATCGCTGTAATGAAGTAGATCCAGTTCCAGTTCACACGAATGATGATCCATGGGGTAGCGATACCCAGGATGACAATCAGAAGCCCCTGAATGCCGAAGACCAAGCTAATTGCCTTATTTCGCTGATGGAGGAACACCATATCTGAGATGATGAATGGAATCAGACTCTCGACTGTTCCTGCACCAATAGCTTGAATAGCTCTAGCCCCGAGATGGGAGTCCAGAGAGGTACTATGTCCAGCCCATACAGCACCACCAATTGCAATGAGACCAGAGACTAGGACCACAGGCCTTCGTCCGAAGGTTATGGCCAGAGGAACGAAGAGGAAATTCGACAGCCCGATCATCAATATTGGGAGTGAAGCCAGGAGAAAGGTTTTCCAGATAGGTGGTCCAGCATTTTGATTAAGGTCTTCGAGTGCCCTCAACGAATTCACATCTTCTGGAAGATGGATGTACTGGAGGATCTTATAGGATGGAGGGTACTGCCCTATAGGAGAATACTGAATCACGAAGACTGGGAGCATGGCACCCAGAATGAGTTCGGCAGCTGCGGCCATCGCTCCAACTGGAGTGCCATCAGTAAATAGGCCATGTGATCAGTTGATGGACGTACAAAGACAGATAGAACCTATCGCGGCCCACGTTCGCCATTTAGGTAGATTGAGAGGATCTGTCGACGTATCAATTGATGAAGCTTCAAGAAGGAGAGCTCATATCTACCATTTGGATCATCTGTAGGCATAGGGATCAAGTTGACCTTACCATCCTCGTAAAGAGGTACAGTAGGTACTCGATCAACGCGATTGTCATGCTCAAACGAAGTTTGTTCCTTGAGCACATTTTCCTGGTGAGTGCCAGGCTCTGGTTCAAATTCCTTCGATGAAGTCATGTTTGCAAAAGATATTTCAGAGCATAGCAATCGTGTAGTGAACCGCGCAGAGGTTTTTGAAGAGAAGATATAACAATGGCTAAGAGTACACAAGACAGAGCGAAGCACGGAAGGCGGGCCTATCTTTCGCGACAGTTTCCACGTGAAGGCGGCTGTGACCCACGTACCGAGGAAGCTTACTCGGTTATCAAGTGCTTGTCGATCATAGCAATGTCTAGTATTAACTGCTTGAAAGGTGTTGATCGAGTCACTTCCCACTCAAAATTGTATTAGTACTGCCAAGGATCTAGGATCTGCGTGCTTTCTCCAATACATACTCGATTACAAAGTAGCTTCCCCGCACTATACTTCACCGGGGAGTCGCTGTACGCGGCATGCAGGCACATGGGACCCCAGACACACTCAAGAATTGAAACGGCGGACTGGGTAATTGCTATGGCTAGCCAATATGGCGCTAGTCATCTGCTGTAGGCGCGAGCTAGTTGCAGCTTTCACGGAATTGATGGGATAGAATGATGTGGGAATTTGACCGGACTTTGGTCAAGAACAAGGACCCAATTAAACCTAAATCAATACAATTTCTATGATACTTCTGAGACAATCTGAAGATCAATCCTCACCGAGGCATTTCGGGACACCAGGTGCTTCCCACGACATGTGATGTCTTCGGACTTGAGTAAAGATCACCTTGCAACCCATCTTCTGTGAAAGCTGAAGAACATTGTGAAATTTGGTTTTTACGTGCCACAACCTTCTCAATCATCCAATCTTATACAGAAATTCTCGAATTTGCGAAGCGGCTGATATCTACATCGCCATGAAGTATTCGGTTTTCACTCTTGTTTTGGCCTCTGGCGTCAGTGCTTCATTCTCTTCCATTTTCGCTCGGACAGCCCAGCAGATTCTCTCGGACATCTCTACCATTGGCGATGATGTGAAGTCTCTGACTGACGCAATCAATGCCTACAAGTGAGCATTCTTGAATAGTTTTTCCTACCTAGCTCTCAGAGATATGTCACTATAACTGTTCCTGTGTTCTCGATTCGATTTCTTGAGATGCAAGATCTTTTGAATTTGGAGCTAATCATAAACTACCATTCAGAGGAGATGTTGCTTCCGCAGTTCCGGTCACCCAGGCTGAAAGCAAACTCGACGAGTCCATTAAAAAAGGAGCCACAGATGCGAAGGGAACGTCGACGCTTTCAGAGTCGGACGCAACATCAATTCTGGATGCTGTTAACTCTTTGATCCCAAATATCATCACTTCCTTGAATGCTTTTGTTGGACAACAAGCAGCATTCCAAAAGGCTGGTCTGGAGGAGGTTGCTTCGAATGATCTGAGCTCTTTGCAATCGAACACTGGCGATTTCGCTGATGCACTGATCTCAATTGCTCCCTCTGCTTCGCAGGCCGCAGCTAGCTCCGCGAAATCATGCATTGATGGTGCTTTTTCAAGTGCTATTGCTGGCTCAACAGCCACAAATTGCGGCGGGTCGGCACAAGCAACAACTCCTCCAAGTTCGTCTGGAAGCCCAGCCAGTCCAACGACAACATCTGGTGGACAGGTCACCGCAACAACGCTTGCTAGTTCTACGGATTTTGCAGCTTCGACTTCGACTTCGACTAATGAGGCTGCACCGACGAACGTGTAAGTTTGATCTCTGATGATAATGGCCTCTAACCTAAGTCGAATAGTCATGCATATTTGGGACTCGTCCTTCCTTTTGCCGCTGTACTTGCTCTATAAGCGATTTTCATCCATCTCAGTTCAAATCAAGCCTCATGTTCTCAGATATGGGTACAACGAGTCGCTTTTGTGCTCTGCAAATTAAGATTATACGCAGGAACAACTCGAGATCATGTCGAGGGAGAGGTATAAGTCAACCAAGGTCCAAGTAAACAACCTGGGCATCTAGACTTTGTACATTTAACATTGTAGATTAGAGAATGTTTGTCTAGCAATATGTTTCCTTGGACATTCTGGGCTCGATTACCACGGCCATGATTGCTTCTCCCTAACCTGTTCACAGAGTTAGCTAGACTGCAAAATTGGAATTCTCTCAGGCATTCTAAGAAGAAACTACTGTGAGTTCATTTGTGCAGATTACCATGGTTTAGAGCTGCTTAGTAAGAAGTAGCCGGAAGTATAAATTGATAGACCCGAAAGTTCCGAGTTATGACAGCCCTCCAAATCGCTGTGATCAGCAGTTGTTATTCAGTACAACGGACGTTGACCATTCATGAAGCTTTTCGGAGAACAAGCCGAGGCAGTCCGCTGAAAAGTTGCAAGGCGGTGAAGATGTTGAGCGGATCTTCGGATGACCCCTCAATTCCATTCATGCTATTCAACGGTGCTCTGCGGCGTATACGCCACTTTCTGGGGTAGGCACCAGAAACAATAGCTATTTTGTCGCAATCTACAAGTAACGTGGCCTTTCTCCGGACGTCTCGATCAAGGCAAAGGCTACTGCCGTGCCAATCCGGCACATGGAGTTCGTCCGATCAATAGTGGCAGCCACCCCTTCCAACAACCAGATGATCGCCACTTGTACCTGCAGTGCCGGCTATTATCTTTTGTTTAGCCTTTACGCCGTTACTTTGAAGCGACTCCGTGGAGTAATTTAAAACCCCGGATTCGTAGTGGTCCCACCAGTCCTAGACTATATTCGGCAAGCAACCTTAGGAGATACCAGTTAGACGCCGCGCTCCTCATCGAACCAGGAAACCAAAAAAAATCCACCACTCATTCAACTTTTAACGTTCGAACCTACTTACTCACTATAATAGCTTGATCTTCTGCGATATGCTTTCCAAAAAAATCATGAAAGCGGGGTGGGGTAACCCGAGGCCAGCGATCAGCAATGATTAACCCACATGCATGAACTCGTTGCTTTCGACTTGAAGAAGATGCTGGAGACTGAAAGCATGGCGCTGAGCTTGAAGCAAGACCACGAGATTACTATTCCAGATAGATCAGTTGATACCACAGTCTAAAATATAGTCGCTTGTGGATCTCGAAATGTCCGAGGCAGTAGATGAGGTGTGATTTCCCACTGCTTAAAGACCCATGGAACCTCAAATCGAATGGTTATAAACACCAAAGCCAGTCTCACACACTGATAAGAACACCATTGTTCCTCTGTCTCAAGCTCCATATATCTTCTAACACTCCACTCGAAATCATGTATCTCCGACTTGCTTCAGTGCTCCCAGCAATCTTCCTCGCCACGAGCGTAGCTGCTGATGGTGCTTCAATCACCGCGGCTCTCGAAGATGTCACAAGTAAGGCAGTCAAGCTGAACACAACTGTTGCATCTTGGAAGGGCGATGCTTTCGGGCTTATTCGTGAGTTTCCTAAACACTCTTTCTTTGCCACCTCAAGCTGACTTCAGTTTAAGCCATCCTCCAGGCTTCTACAGACTTGAACGATTCTCTGAAGAAAGGAACATCAGTTGCAGAGGAGTCCGAGCCACTCACTCAGGATGAGGCCTTTACCATTGTCGAGCCCGCACAGACTCTCGTTGAAGACACCAAGAGCGTCTTGAACACCATTGTTGCCGCCAAGCCTAAATTTGACAAACTTTTCATCGCCAGCCCACTTGTCCTACAGATCTTGAAGGATGACAGGGCAGCCGCCAAGAACTTGACCGAAGCTGTAACGGAGAAGGTACCGGTTGAGCTGCAGGAAGTCGCAACGGGTATCACAGCCCCGATCGACCCTGCATTCGCAGCTGCAATCAAGAAGTACTCAGCTTTCGGCTTCTAAGGAGAATATGACAAAGAGAGTTGAGGTGGGGGAGTTTTGTACATGTAGGACAATCGGTAAAGTTCATAACGTTATATTCTTACTTGGTCAGTTGAGTTGTGTACTGTAATACGCAAGATGACGTTTGTAAAAGAAACTCCTTGGAATCTGCAACGTGAATCCCTGCATCTTGCTCCCAGTCCTAGCATCTGCCCGACTTGAGCACACCACAGAACAGCAAACCTCCTGGCCCAGTTTTCACGCAAGTCAATCAAAGGATAATTGCGATAAGGGATGATTTGAGTGCATTGTTTCTTGAATTGAATTCATCCACAAGAGAAGGCATGTTGAACGACTAGGAAGCGCATCTTGACATAGAAAGCACATGATACATGGTTATCGCGAAACATCATATTTGGTCACATAAAGTGAATATATTGTAACAGAGAAGAGCGTGATTGGGAACCACAATTGTGATGAGGTGGATTGGTCCGGAAATCAGCCTGAACCTATCGGGACAAAGGCCATGCTGGAGGGGTCACTCAAAATCAGCACATGATATTCACCATTTTCGAAGTGTTACAAGAGCTATAGTTCGGATAAAAGCGCTGGGGCTAGATCTACTTCCGTCAGTAAGGTGTTGGCCGAGGTCTCCGAGCAGATTTAACGTTGAGGCGCATGATCGACAACTAAGAAATTCAGCGGTGAAAAAAGCTTTACATACACAGATCATCGGCAGGTGCTTGGATGCGCTGGCGATGTGATTAAGCACTTGATAACTGAAGCGCCCCAATGCTTATCAAGTGATGCCGAGGCTTGTAAGTCCCCAATCTGGTGACTCCTGATGCCACGCTAGGATACACTGAGAAACATTGCCGCCGAGGCATGGGCAGGGACACTGCAAGTAAAGCTTGTGACTCTATTTTAGTTCACTAGATGCGGCGACCGAGATTGAGACTAAGGTAGTTGAATAAGTCGATAGCACAGAGCGAACTTAATCGAGTTAACCGAAGGAAACTCGCGTAATTCGATCGACTAGTAAACATCAACAAGAACTGGTTCCGGAACCCGCCACAATGCACACTTCTAGCAGTGATTTTAAGCTCTAACTTGTCTTAGCAAGATCTGTAAGTGTGGGTAGAGGCCTCGGCCCGTAACTCAAAAGTTTCTGAAATTTCCTAAAGTTTCATAGCTTAAGGATGTGCCCCAAGACTTTGTTGTAAAGCCAATCCTGGGGTTATCATAGATTGCGGGGAAGGGATTCTGCGGGGTAGAAATGTGGCGTGCATGCTCAGCTGTATTCTTGTTTTTTCATATTGACGCTACTATAGTCCACTGGCTTTAGTGGTGATCACAGTAATGAACTTTCGGAATCTCGTAAGAATAGCAGATACTACTGGAAGAGCCGTCTGTACCCCTCACTGAATGCACCAGATACTATGGTGAGAAAGCCGTTGGCAATTAATGCGATGGCTGGAAGTAAAATTATAAAAGGGTAAGGGTGACCTGCACAGTTGTCAGACTTCATCCTCCAATAACACCAATTTCATCAAAGATTCTCCAGCCTCCTCACACCTTCAAGAACAACAATCTTTCAAAATGGTCGCCATCAAGAACATCCTCCTCTTCGTCGCTATGGCGTCTGCCTTGACCACGCCTCTAGCCAAGCGTGACACAGCCACCATCCTCACGGATATCTCGACGATCAACACCAATGTCATGTCCCTCACATCATCTGCCAATGCCTACAATGGAGGGGGTATCACCAATGCCCTGAAGGTCCAGCAAGTCGAGCAGACTCTGGAGAAGTCCATTACCCAAGCTGGCAAGGATGCCAATGCTACCAGCCAACTCACATCTGCCGATTCAACCAAGATCAGCAACGCAGTCCAAAGTCTGATCCCAAACATCGAGGCATCCATCACGGCAATTGAGAACAAGAAGGCTCAATTCACCGCTGACGGCGTCAAGTCCGTCGTTCAGGTATGCTCAAATCGAGATGAACAATGAACTACTACAGTGACTGACATGTCTAATAGCAAGATTTCAAGACCCTAAAATCTCTGACCGGTAAGTCTTGAGCTTTATCCTCTTCGTCCTTTTTCCAATGAACACATGACTAAATTGAACCTTAGACAAGCTTGCCGACCGATTGATCGCTATTGCAAGCGCCGATATCAAGTCTAAGGCTCAGCAGCAGAAGGCAACAATTGATGCTGATTTCGACGCTGGCATCAAGTTCTACAGCACCTAGACCCCTTTCTCAGGGATCCCAAAACGCGCAAAGTAAGAAATTGGGGATTCTTGGATTGCGAGCCGAGAGAATCTTTCACGGAGAAGGTGCGAGTGATTGAGGAAATTGAGAAACAAATATGACCGTGGCTGTTTTCATGATGCAATACGATTGAATACGTTTTCAAATTGCCTTTTACTTTGATTATCGGCCTTGTCTTGTTCGTGATTGTGATTACGGATACCCTTCGGAATGTACAAAAACTTGCCAGTATCAGTCCCTTGATATATATACTATTTCGATTGGATATTACCATGGGCAAGAGGTGAATATAAAACTTGAATCATACGATAATGATCTGCATCGAAAGTCCTCCAGGTAGGGATTCCGGAAGTAGAGGATACATTTCTTGGATAATAATCCCACTATCATTGATAAATTTCCCTCTGTTCCCGACTGAACAGTCAACTGATTTCCTTTTCTAACCTGTACCCGGTCGAAAAGCAGCAGCAATACTGATCTGACCTGCTTTTTGCACCTTTCCACTCTCATTTGCGGGATAGCGGGCTTCGTACCGCAGGTTTCTACCCTCAACAATCGCGTATAAGTCATAGTCTACCTTGTAATGCACTTTACCCTGGGACATTCCATTCTCGTCTGGCGTAGGGAAGACCGGGAGGATCTTGCCTTCATCTCGAAGGAACGTCATATCGACGATGATCTTGCCTGCGACTTGGGCATCTTGGATAACACGACATTAGGAAGTCTTTCGGGTCGAGGGATAAGGAGGGGAATGCTCACCTTGGTTCCTTGGATCGTGCAGCGCGAAGTGCGACTCAGTGGCTTGATCCGAGACGTAGAGAATTTCTTCGCACAACAGGCGAGGGTTATCGACTTCGAAGGTATGATAGGTCTTGAAGGGTGGGTACGCGTGCATGGATGGGATAATTTCTCCCTAGCGAGGTTCAGCAAGGACGAAGAATTTGCTTAGTGAACATGGAGTAGAGACGTACCTTGACCATGAAATAATCGATCACAGTCACATAGTCCTCCCCATCGACCTCGTCTCTCACAGCTGTTGTCAGTGAATGCCCCTCGAAGCTTTCCGGAAGATACGGCTCGATGCGCAAGAATCCAAATGATGAGTACGCTTGTCTTGAAGGACCCTGCTGCTTATTCAGTGCCCGTAGGACAGCGCCTGATGCAACCGCGGTCACGCTGATATCATTTAGCAATATGTAAAAAGAGAGAGAATCAGAACATTCACCTCTCTTGATCATTGGTAGTGATGAGTCGAATTTCCTGCAGTAGCTTGAGCTCCGTGCTGAGATCTTTCAAGAAAGTAGACAGAAAGCTGCGAAGGGAAGGTGCTGCTCCAAAGCCACCAATGAGAAACACTTTCTAGAAGCACTTCAGCATGGAACAAAGCTCACGAAAATCATTGTCACAATACCTTGACGACTTTCTTCTTAGAAATGGCCATCTCAAGCTGACCTCTCAGCACAGCGCCGACGCGGTAAAGGAGTGGCAGAAAGATAGCATTATAGTCATCCCTGAAACGTATATCAGCTTGCATATTTCCCCGAGGCAACTAAAACGAGGGGGGATACTGACGAATTCATATTCAGATAATTGTTGCTGAAACGTTTCGGCCCGCCACTTGTAGCTACACGTTCTTCATCGCCAACAAGCCCGGAAATGTGGATTCGATTTCGTGGCATCTTTGCAATGTCCTTGGTTCTTTTATCGAAGTCTTCGAAGTTGGGAACGAGGTGCCGAACGATGGACTTCCGAGTCTCACCCTTCCGATCGAGGTACCGCTCATCTGCCAATCTTTCCAATATGCGTTTCTCGAAGTTGTCATTTAGGTAGCTTGCTCCGCAGTTATCACCTTTAAGCATCAGTATAGCACACGGGTCAACTTCTGAGTCTCACCAGTAGGCTGTCCAACTTCTCGCTTCAGCCGCAATGGATAACTGTTCGTGACAGTGTAGGCAACCGCGTCAACTGTCCCTCCACCACAATCAAGGACTACGAATGTCTCACCTGCCTGCATGAATCAGTGATGACACCTGAGGGAATAAACACACTTACAATCATGTCATGAGAGCTGCCAAGAAGGTATGTTGCGGCAGCTTCTGGTTCAGCAATAATAAAGAGATTGTCTGCACTCCCATGGCCCAACGTCCCCAGTCCGGTCTCTCGGATGGCGGTATCTACGGCGTATTGGAGGATTCGAGAGGATCGTGGTGACCAGATTACTGGTACAGTCAAGACGAACGATACTTTGCTCTGTTCTGTCAGACCTTCCTTGGCAATCAATTCCTGTTTGGTGTGACGAAAGACCTCAACCAGGAAATCAGAAATGGTGTCTTGCACATCTCTCGCATTCGGGGTGTGTCGTCTGCCATATTTCCGAATAACACCTCGCTCTAGCAGATGGTTCAATCTAGGCCGAAGTCTCACTCGGTCCTCCTTAGTATGGGGAGTCGTGACCAACATAAGTTTTGGCCTTTCGACGAGACGGACCTCGTCGCGTGTTGAATTCGCTCGGTACCTCTGGTATGGTACCTCATATCCCCAAAGGTATTTGGTCGATTCTTCACCATCTTGCTCAAATCCGTGTGGAGGCCCACTTCCTGTACCAGTTTCGGTGCTTGACCTAGTAGTCTGTGCGATATCGTCATGCTCATCGTCCGACTCGCCGAGCTCAAACTGATCGGGTGATGGGACGCGGACTTTGGGGATGGTTGAATACCAGCTCTCCGTTGGGATCTGTCGCCTCATCCCACTCATTCCGTCTGCGGGCCCTGGAGGAAGACCCACACATCAGCAAGGTATTCAAAGTTCGCTTACGAGGCGATCGGGATAAATGCCATGAATGTTTTCTGGCAAAGATACGACACTGTACTTACAATTGATAATACTCTTCACGTCTGATGGCAGAGCTTGCGGGTAGTCCTCACTCTCCGGGTAAGCGTAATAAGACACCGAGGTGAAGGTCGTGCCGTAATCCAGTCCAATGACAAACTGCTTGGGCGCACGGCCATCGTCATTGTCCATGAGATCGAAGTCCGTGTCTAGATACTGAGGCCGCGAGACTTGAACTCTTTCACGTGGAGTATATCGAGAGGTCGAAGTTGACTTGCGAGGAAGTTGAGCTGCATCTCCATCTTCCTCTTCCTCTTCGTCCTCTTCATCCTCCTCTTCTTCACCACTTCGGAAGGTATCGTTAGGTTCCCAATTGACAATCTTTCCCTTAATACCTTGGGATGACGACTTTGATACTCTTTTCTTAGCACTCGAAGCCTTTTTGATTTGCTTACCACTAGATCTTGGATGTTTGGCAGCTTGACTAGACTCTTTGACTAGCTTTGTTGATCCTGGGCTCTTCTTTGCTATTCCCCTGGAAGCTTTGACTACTGTGGGAGGCGGGTTTGAGGATTCTTTTGGATTGACAGTGTCTCCCATGCCCTGAGCTAGAAGTCCAGTGAGAAATTCATTGTTGGCGAACAAGCGGCGAAATGCTTCGAGCTGAGTAGACTGTGCATCTGCAGCCATTGTGACGGATGTGAGAAGGTCGAAGCTGGCGATGATGCTAGTCGAAAGGAAACATTTGTGACGAGGGGACAATTATCAAAGTGAATGAGAAGAGGAGATCTGGAAGATGTCAAATTTCTATTGGGAAATTTCCTGACTAGCAAAGTACACTTCGCCGATCTCCATAACCCGGGAGGTGCAGATGCATGGGTAGCAACAGTTGTACAGATACGGGATACAGATACAGTTGTATTCTGCGAACATGCAGTTTACGCTGATCAGTTTGCTGACTGCTTCGACGTCTATCTCGCGTCGGATAATGTTCAGCTCAGGTGAGTGACATGTCAATTCCCCCTCATGCGAGATGATATCTCCTGCTCAGCCATCGTCGCCGACAAGGTAGGCCAGATCATGACACCATAATTACGGAGGCAAACAATAAAAGTAGTCAATAAGTCCGCAGCCGATAAATATCCTTCATCGTGAAGCACAAACATACTCTGTGGATGAATTGTGATCGATGTTTGTTTGCTGAGCCGACGATTTCGCGAGCGAAGTGGGGTAATCAGGACATTCAGTCCTGACCCTTGACGCCTCCAAAAGCCACGATTCTTGGACGGTCAAGTGCTCCGAATGGCAGCAAACAACTGTTGTTTTTACGAAATATGACAGGATAACCTTGAAGAACAGCGGGCCAAGCAAAAATTCATGGTCAAATCGATCCCCACTTCTCTTTTGACAAAGTCGTGAACCTTGAGCTTTAAGATTCTACTTGGAACAAATTCCGACGTCAAAGACAAAGTGCTGGTAAAATTTCGATTCCAGCTAAGCTCAAATTGATGCTACCATGGAGTCAATGAAACCTCGCGTAAGAGTCTGGACTCACGATGAAAAGGTTGCGCTGCTTACATGGCTGGATTTCTGTCTCTAACACAAACTCGATTTCAAGGCCACAATCAGGAGACACTTAAGTAGTATTGAACCAGGCAGAGCTCATCTTTGCTCAATACAGCAGATTCTCCAGAAGCTGGTAGATGTCCAGAAACGAGATACCAATCGCTGCCCTAAGCAGGAGATAATTCCGACAGGGTCGGGCTACTGGAATGGAATGCCCGCAGATGTGCGAAGAGACATTAAAACGGCTATGCAGCGATACACAGAAGACGATCTACAAACTGTGTACTGCGAGTTCGAAAGTAAAAGTGACAACTTCGTAACTTCATCATGGTCACTCGACAAAGAAAAGGTTCGGCCAAGGCAAGAAGTGTACTATACCACCAGCAATACACCCTTGCAAGATAGCCCAGCCCAACCTTCTTCGAGTTCCTTCGACATAGGCGAGATGGCATCAGCACAGAACACAAATGCAAACGCAAGCAATGCTAACCAATCTGATCGAGCTCTCAATCAGCTAAAGAAGACGCCAAACCGACGAACACAAGTATCCCACGACCCCTCACCCACGACAGAAGCCATTGTCCGCTCTTCCCTCGACCAAAAGATACTCGAACTCAACACCCTCCGGCAAAGTTGGCATCGCGAAGTCGACTCTCTGCGCAACACCATTTCCAAGCACGCTGAGACGGAGCTCTCCCTTCGCGCTGAGATCCAACATCTCGTCATCGCACGCCAGGCTCGCGAACTCGCAGGCAAAGACCCGCTGGAGTATGAATTGTTTCAATTGAACCAGACGGTGTGGTCGTTGAACAGACGGGTGCATGAGATGCAGAAGTTGGCGGGGTTTGCGAAGATGGGCAGGGACGGGGAGAGGAGAGCAGAGAGCGTTGAGCGTAAGGTGGTGGACGAAGCAATGGAGAGGATTGTGGAGGAGTTGCAGCTGCTTGGGTGTGATAGGCATGCCCTGGTGCCGAGGATCGAGGAGAATGGCGATCTGGGTGCTTTGTTGGGGACTCTATTTGAGGCAATTCCGGAAGCCAAGGATAGATTGGGTAAATTGAGGAACACTTTTGCCAAGTTCGGTGCTGGATTATTGGTGAGGACGTTCGTACTTGCTGCTTTGAGAGATTGGGTATTCGCGACAGCGTTTCCGGATTTCTCGCCTCAAAATGTGAAGCTGTTGGAGGCGTACAGGGATATCATCCTCACCCATGGCACGTAATATTCTTTAAACTGAATGGAAATTACCCGAGCTGACTAGTGTGCGCAGATGGCTGGAGCAATCTACACAACCTCGAGCTTGCTGCATATGACTCTCTCGTTGATAACAATGACTTCAAGGAAATCCTGGTTCCTCGCAGAGCGCAAGAGCTTACAGCTCGGCTATTGAGAGCACTGGCTCCATTGTTCTCCAACGCTCTGAATGCTCCAATCGCGGCAACTTGGGGAGACAGCTTGGAGGTTGACGAAGAGCGGCGCTTCCGCCTGGCAGAGATCTTCGAAGCTGCCCTCCACTTGAAGGCTTCGATGGTCCGAGTTGACCAGAGCTTCGAGTTCATCGTTCACTCACCAGGAACTTCGTCGAGTATTGAGAAGAAAACCGTTATCAATGATGCAGCAGAAGAACCTTCAACAATAGAGGAGGACAGTGATCAATGGCTCGCAGCTTC
The DNA here is from genome assembly GCA_026120085.1 of Cadophora luteo-olivacea. Taxonomy (NCBI): domain Eukaryota; kingdom Fungi; phylum Ascomycota; class Leotiomycetes; order Helotiales; family Ploettnerulaceae; genus Cadophora; species Cadophora luteo-olivacea. The sequence goes on from JALRMC010000028.1 coordinate 65,976, forward strand.
AATTCGCTTGTATCGAAACGATGCTTCATCGCCTCGTGATCCTATGAGAGATGCCCTTGTACAATCAAGAAACTTTGTGAAACCAAGTACCGCGAGTTCCCAGGCCAGTACGTACAGTAAGACGATACTACTGCCGAGAATGGCCGAAACGACGCTGGAAGCATCCAGCTCAGAGGACGAAGAGTGCAGGATATCGGATGACGATTATGCCGCTCCAGCAAATACACCTGAGCAGAATGTATCGCCTCAAAAGGATCTTCCCGCGAAAAGCTTGTCCAAGCATCTGAAGTGCCCAATATGTTCGAGAAGGTTTTCTTATGGAAGGAGTCTACACCAACACCAAAAGATGAGTATGTTCCCTGAGGCGAGTCTTGTACCATGATGCTGACGTGGGACAAAAGATTCATGCTCCCGTTGCCTGGTGTGTGGCGCGATATTTCCATCCCAGCAGGAGCTTAAAGCTCATTCGAATTCCGAGCACTCTGTGCTCGCAGGAACTGCTGTTGATTTCCAACACACAGCTGAGAGCTCAATTGACACAGTTCCAATTGGAAGCACAAAGGAATTGCCTCAACGCATTGGAAATAATGGGACAGCCAGCATGGCCGACAAGAGGAAAAGCACAGACCAAGAAGGAAATATGAATGCCAAAAGACGCAGAACTGCACACCAAATCGCCAGCTACCGTGACGATAGCGAATTTTCTACGTCCTCGTCGAACGAGTCAACAAGACCGAGAGCCAAGAAATCCAATCACAAGCAGTCATACTCCAACAATGGTCCGATATGGCTACAGTTGCCTTTAGGCGGTGCTTCAAAAGCGAGATATAAATGTCGAGCATGCCCAAAAGATTTCTCGACGACATCCAGTTGTATTAGACACTTCAACACGCATCCTGTTTGTTTCAGGGAGCGTAAGGGACACGTAGTCAGTGAAGCTGATCGAGCTTCAGGAAAAAAGCGAGCGTCATGCCAGGAATGCTCAAAGGTCCTCTTGCTTCGTCGACGAACAGCTGCTCCAAAGGCAGGACCATCGACTCCTCCAACAAATCAAAGTCATTGTACAGCAGACGTAGAGGAAATCATTGGTTCTACTGGGAACGCATCGGTAGAAAAGAAGAGACCTGCTGAAGACACCACTGAGCATCCAAGCTCGGGAACACTACCAACCAAAAACGTACGAATTTCGTCGACCTAGAGAGCTACTCTCGGTTCCAAAATTGACGGTCAAATTTCTAGTTTTCCTTCCCAGCAAGCAAATACCTTGCTGCTTCATCCCCAGCAATCCTGCCAAAAACGACACACTCGAGCAAACTACTCCCACCCAACCTATTCTCCCCATGCACACCTCCCGTAACCTCACCCGCCGCCCATAGGCCCTCAATTTTCTCATCGTCAGCACTTAATACCTCCGCCCTCTCATTGATGACTACACCACCCATCGTGAAATGCACGGCGGGCGTGACTCTTCCAACATACACGACGCTCTCGGGCTTAGGATCCAACAAAGTCCAATTTCCGAATGCTTGTCTTCCAAACGGATCGTCTTTCTTCCCCGACGCCGCCGCTGCAAATTCCTTGATCGTGTCCGACGCTTCAAGCCCGAGATCTGAGATAGTGGTCTTCCGCATGAGTCCTTTCCAGAGATAAAAATCAACATGCGAACTCGCATTCGCATAGACGCCCTCATCCAATACCAATCTAACATCCCACTGTCTCGGCCCCTCTCCCTCAGCTTCCGGCAACGCAGTAATAGCATTCGTCACCACCTTCCTCGTCTGCATCTCATTCAAGAATCTCTTTCCCTGCGCATCAAGTAGCAATCCACCTTCACCACGCAGGAGTTCCGCAGCGAGGAACTTGACAGGATTACCGACATCATTCGGATCAACGAACGAAGTCGGATGTACCTGTACTTGTTCCATATCAAGGAGCTGCGCTCCAATACTCGTAAGCAGATTCTGCGATCCCGGCCTCGGCTCATTCGTCGACGGAAACCCAGCAAGATCAGGCCGATACCTCGCCAACATCCCATTCGCATCACCACCAAACCCGCCACTCGCAAACACCACCGGCCCCTTCAGTACCTTCGCATTCTCACCGTCTCCTTCCTCTTCTCCAGAAGTAGAAGTAAACTCCACGCCCTGCACCACATTCCCCTCCTTCAAAACCCTCGTAACCGTACACCCAGTCTCAAGATGGAAATGCGAATTCTCTTTTAGTTGCTTGAGCAATGTGAGCACAATACTCGCCCCCGGCGGCGTCTTCCCCTTCCCCCTATGCGTCCTGGGCACACTATGACCGCCCAGCTGTGCAACAAGACTTAAATCAACACCTTTCTCATCAACAAGCCATTCAATCGCCCTCGCACTCTCATTCGTCAGCGTCGAGATCAACTCCTCTCTCTCTTTCGTGCGAGTAGCAAATAATGTCTTGCCAGCTGATTTTACTGTGTCGGAGTAGAATGCTGTGTCAGGATTGGATGGGGACTGGTAGGGTGTGGGAGCACCGTTGATGCCCGAGGAGGCTTTGATGGAGTTTCCGCCTGGTTTGAGGGAGCGCTCGAGAAGGTAGACGGTCACGCCGTGGGAGAGGAGTTGTGAGGAAGCGCTGAGACCGGCGAGGCCAGCGCCGACGACTATTGCACTCTTTCCAGATCTGGAGTTTGCAGTTGACGAGGTGGCGGTAGACATGGCTAGTTTGGTGATTTGAGAGACTGGGGAGGTGAGATGGCGCCAAAGCATAGATGAGAGGGCGATGAAGAGCGAGATGGTGAGGATGAGGAGGATGCGTCTGCGACTCATTTATCTTTTTGTTTTATCCTTTTCTGTTTGGGATTCGGGAGGCGGTGTGCCCTTTTATGAACTCTGTCAGGTCTCCATAATTCATGTGTGCGAATTTCTTGACCTCAGTCGGTACTTGAGTATTGAGATTTCGAGAATCAGGTGATGCGTGAGAAATGGCCTGACTTGTGCTTTTATGCCGGATGGTGGCGGAACCAGACTTTGGGATACGCATGTAAGCGTCTGCATCCATCGCGATATGGTTTATAGTACAAGTATTCATATCGCCAATTGTATGATGTTGGCATAATAAAGAGTGTCGATGAGAGGGTTTGGTAGTGAGGTTGCGAATTGATGTTGAAATTGAGCATGCTGTGTTTTTGTGGGGTAAAGCATCCCTCCCAGGCTGACCCGAAGCCTGCCAAATTCTAACATTCATTATCACGAATACCCCGTCAGCTACTTTTTATTCGATTTCGAAAGACGCAGGGACTTATAGAACCACCAGAACTGTGACATAATGCGAATATACCGATCCGTTTTGAAAATAGGCCAAAGTCGAGATCTTTTGTTTTCTTCTGATCCGCTCTCAGATTGACAGGCCATTTCCGACGCCAGATCTGAGTCAATTTACCAGTCCTCAAAAAGGTCTTCTTAGATGACACAGTTATTTAAAATCACACTCACACACTCATACACTCATGCATCCATACATTCATACACTCAGTTTATCATATCAACGCTATGCAGCATTGCTATAACGACCATTTACAAATCCACTCTCCCCGGCCGCAACCCCCGTCTCTCTTCATCAGCCTGGCGCAAACGTTCTTCCTTCAAGCGGGCCTTGTTCGAATCCTCCAAAGCCTTGAGCGTAGTCTTATATTGCTCTAGTGCGCTTCCACTCAGCGCCGCCGATGGTCTGACCTCCTCTTCAGCAGGCGCTGACTTTGGAGGCTTGATCACCAGGAGGTCAGGGTTCCAGTCGTCCATCTGTCCCATGTTCATCTCCGAAGCAGGCTTGTATCTTTGCTCAGCAAGCATATAATTCTCCTGCAATGCTTCCCAGTCCACCACGCCCTCCGGCCTCTCCTCGACCGGCGGCTTGACCCAAGTATCATCCTTCACGAAATCTTCAAGATCGTCTACACTCCACGTCTGCCACTCCTCATCAGCCTTGGTCAAGATATCCAAGTATCTGTACACGCTTAAGCTTGTGTCCATATTTTCTGTGCGGATCTGGGCCTTTCCACCCCATCTCACAAGACCCTCTGTTCCGGCCGGGTACGTGACATTAAGAGCTTCAACCTTTCGGCCGGTGCTGAGACTGTGCATTAATGAAACGGAAACCTCGAATTTTCCTAGCTTAGTAGCGAAGCCTCCTTGAGCGTAGCTCAGCCATTTGGTGAGTTGAGGAGCAATCTCCCATGTCTTCCCAAGAGGGGTGAGCAATTTGATGCCCAGAATTCCTTGCATGAGGACAGTGGTAGGGCCAGCAGCCCATCCATGTGCGTGGGAATTGCGTGCTGGAGACCAGTACGCGGGGTAGTGGACGTAGCCGTCGATTCTGTATCCTTCCAGAAGTGTGGAGTTGGTCATTCCTGGGCCGTCAAGCATGTATCCCCACATCAGCTCAATCAGCTCTACGGCTGCATCATTGTTGTTAGCTGCGCTATGAGCTAGCAATTCAAAAGATGATGCGAATGGCGAGATGACGTTCGGGAACTCCACGGCTGGTGCACCGTATTTGATCCAGCGTTTCCGTAGATTCTCTGAGACGTTGTATGCGACGGAGTCAGATGTGTAAACATTTGAAATCAGGACCCAGCTGTTTCCGTCTTGAGGAAGGACCTTTTCAGGGCCATTGCAGCCACGTCGGCCAAGATTGTCGGCATAGAGGCCATCTTGCTTACAATAAAGGATCGAAGAGATGCCATGCTGAATTCTGGCACGAGTGATTACCCAAGGCTCGCCGTTTGACCAGTCACTTTTACCAAGCCATTTAGCCAGTTTGATGCTGTTTCCAAGCACCTCATAGAGAATGGCTGATGCCTCCACGTTATGGCCCGTCATACCTGGTCGAATCCAGTCATTTGTTGATGAAACATGTAGAAGTCCGGTTTGATCGACCTTGTTAATGCTGATGACAAGTGCCCTAAGGTAAGCATCCCATTTCGGCTTCAACCACTCCAGGTCACCGGAGTACAGAATGTACTCATAAGTACCGATCAAAGTATGCAGATGATACGTATCACTGAACTCTCCAAAAGCACCCATAGGCGGGCCAGCATATGGCATAGATCCATCTGGATATTGTCGTTCATAGATAATATCCAATGCATTCCTGACAGCTAACATATCGTACGTGGAAACAGCAATTCCGGGTACGGCGATAGTCATGTCTCCAGGCCATACCATGCGATCTCGCTTGGCTCCGTCCGTAGTCACAGTCTTCCCATGTGCAATCGTATAATTCGAATACCACGCCCCGCGTGGGGCAGTATTATGATCGAAAAATCGATTGAAATCGATCAGCGAGCCTCCCTCAGTGGGATCCAACGTCGAAAGCTGTAATGTCCAAGCACCCGCATACCAGACGCGATTCAGCATTGAGGACGAACTGTCGAAATATCCAGTATACGCCCTTCCATTCGGATTCGAAGGGAACGCGGTGCAATTGACCCAAAGCTTCGAAATAGCAACAGCAGGCTTTTTCGACGTTTCGTTCTTAGAAGGAGAGCTCCATCCTAGGTACTTTTGTCCCAATGTATTATACCAGGATTGTTTCTGTATAGAATTATATTCTCTCTTCGGCGCCGAGTGTCCATCATGCCAGAGATATCCGCCCTCAGTGGGAATGTCGTCCTCGGGAATGAAAACCGTGAGGTACTTGAATGCTCCTCTGGTATAGCCTCCTCCTACACAATTCGTCCCCGTCTTATTGATCGAAAAAGCCAGAGGGAGGTCGCGTGCCTGCGCATCACCAGTTGCGTCACATTCGCGGCCAGTGAAGAAGGGAGATTCGGAGTATGCGAGGACGAGGTACGGGTCGTTCTTAATTCCTTCAACCTCAAAACAAACCCTGGATCCAGTTAGCACAGCTTCCTTTCCATCTTTCCATCTGGAAAACTTACTTTCCAGCAATGTTCTCCCCAAACTCAAAAGTGATCAAGCCTCCAGGGCTGATCACCCAACTTATGCCCTCTGTCTCTGCATCCTGCAGAACAGCTTCTCCGCCCGACACCGCACCCTCGAAACCGAATATCTTCACAGGCGTAATGTATGACTTGTTGAACGGTGCGCGGATGTTGCTCTCCCAGGGACCAGGGAAGATGGTATCTAGAGGAAGGGCCTCGTAGTCTGGGCCATCGTGTTTGGCGCCGTTCACGATGGATGCGGAAAGGAAGAGCGCGCTGAAAAATGCTGGAGAAGGGTAATACATGGCGTTGAAAGAAATGCTGGATGTGAATGCAAATGCTACGTGATCATGATATGCTGTCTAGTAATGGTCCAGGAAGGAAGGAGAAGAAATCCGGGGAAGATATGCTTGTTGTGGGGAGAGGTGGGTTGGAGGGGTCAGACGACTTGAAGGATCTCAGTCTCGATGCAGAGCTGGTCATTCTGCATTTTCCAGCAGGCAGGGCACCAATCAGCAGCAGCACCAAAGCACGTTCGGCCATATTTCCGCGATCGAGTCATTGAACTGAAGACAATCCGGGGATGCGAGTCAGTCCCATTATCCATAGAAGTGAGCATACCAGTCACAGAAAATCTTCCGAAGCAATTGTCCGATGTGCCACAGACTCGAAATTTTAGACCTGTGAAATTGATATTGCGGGTATCTTGTGCTAACAACGACCGTCAACTCCATGCCAAATCCGATGCCAAGTCAACTCCCAACCCCCAATACCTGCTCTCACTCCCTCTTCCACGCATCAAATTCCTCCTTCAAATGCTCCTTCAACCTCGCAAACTTATTCCCAAAATTCCTCCCACATCTCCAACACAGCAGATCACTATCCAAGTACCCCTCCTTCCCCGGATGCCTCCTCACATCATCCTTCGCCAACGGGAAATCCTCCAACTCCACAAAGAACGGCGTAGCAAAACTATTGTAATGCTTCCTATGCTTCATACACTCTGAGTAGCGATCTACACTCAGAACGTGGATGTGTAGATGGTTCATACTTGGATGCGCATGAATGCCGGCCTTGACTTCCTTATTCCAGTCCCGGCCAATCGGCATATCCTCCGGTCTGTCAATTTCGACCTCGCCATTCAGGACTTTCTCGCGGGGTATGTCCTGCTTGGAGAATTTGCCGTATCGTCGCTGTAGCTCTTTGCCAATGATATCTCGCAGCTTGGTAGCCTGTTCCTGGACGCTAGCCAAGAACTCTGCGTCCTCGAAGGCGTCGAAAGGGTGCTGTAGAGTGTGTTTCTTGGATCGAGGGAGAAGCAGCGTATGGACGCTAGACTTGGGATATAAATCGTTGATCGCGACAAAGTTGTCGTCGTAGAAGATTATGCGCGAGGAGTCGTATTTCTCGGGGTGATCGATGTAGGCGCCTAGGCCGTCGCGTCGATCTAAGGTATTTTTGTTGTAGGGCTTCTTCGAGGAGGAGTGAGAGGGAGGAGACGCTTTCCGTTTGCTCATTAGGGCCGAGACTGTCTCTTTGTTAATAGAGATCTTCAAAGAGGGGTCGGAGGCACTCTTACATGCGTTGCGCGGTGGAGCTGACGAGGCTGACAAGGCTGAAGGTGCCGTTCCTGCCATTTCCTCCTCTGTAATGGCATCTTCGGGCGTTTCTTTCGACATCGTGATAATATTGTTTATCGAAACTCAAAAGAGCTAGCTGCTGCTCAATTGACGACAACAGACTGCGTGCAGGAAATAGAAGGTGTTGAGAGATTGCGGGGAGACAGAAATTCGCAGCGTGCGCCAGTGACTTGCCGACCGAGGTCAGCTTGGCATGCAACATGATGCAAGAGAGCCAGAGTGGCCACCCGTTTTGTCACCCATCCACTTTCGCTTAAGGGATTGTTTACATTCCAAGAGATCCGAGTGTCACCAATCTGTCCATGCATCAAGATCTAGTCTCTTTTGAATACCGTGATCTCCAATGAACGGTCTATGCTTCTAATTGTACCAACTTAGGAACACTTCGTCTTAGACTAGACTCAACTTCTTAGCCGAAGACATTCAACATCAGCAGCCTCACAGATCTGCAGCCGGTATTCCAGGTTGTGTTTCGAGATTCACTTTGTCCTTTAGCAACGGGGCCTTCAATATCCCGTGGTAGGGCTTAACCTGGTTTTTGATAAAATTAATTTTGTGAGAGAAGCTGGCTTGCCGGAATCATCATTCATGAAATGCAATTGACTTTTGCTTGTAAATTAAAAGATAGTTCCAGAAAGGAGAAATAACCTAGCACCCTGAAACCAATGGAAAGCAGAAACCCTCGACGCCCGATTCCAATCCGCCAGAGTCGCCAAGCCCCGACCACACACTCGCTACAATAGGATTTTATTTGTCAGCATTGGCCGGTTTCCACCAATTCCTCTCCTCAACTCAATCTCGCCGTTCTGAATCTTAAAGCCATTTGTCGATTCGGTCGATCAGGTTATCTCATCGCGCACACTCGACGCGAAAATCCGTCCCAGGAACGCCGTATGAGTCCACTGCGTTGCTCCGGACGCGATGCCTCATCCAAGCCAAATCCCATCGGAGGATGCGGCTCACGGTTCACGATCGCAGTCGGCAAGCCCACGAATCCATCGCGCTCATTGCGCTCATTTGAATCCCTCATTCCTTCAAAGCCAGAGCTTGGATTTATGTTACGTCCAAGCTGTTGGAAAGGTGGAAACCACTGTGATTATCTCCTGCTTGGAGATTGACGTGTCCCCATGTCTCGTCATTGTCGTCTGGCTCCCAGATTCCATCCTCATCATCATCATCATTCATATCCTCCTCACGAATACGTCCTTCTGCAAATGGCGTCTCAATTGCCACTTCAGCTGCAAGAGGCATAATTGCTTGCCAAGCCTGGATCGGATCTTGGAGTGGTTCGGATCCATGGTGCGGTGGCAAATGGTGTAAAGAATTGAGTTGTGGCGATTGAGTCAACCGCGGTGACGAAGTCGGCCTCGGTGATGGACTTAGAATGATAGATCTCAAGGCACGTCGACTTGGCTTTTTGGAAACGACAATGAATTCCGGGGTTTGTCCACTTCCAAATGACACAGAGCGGCTTCTGGATGGTGAGATCAAGCCCTGGTTTGGCAAATGGTCGGCAGACCGAGGTGACCTCCAGATTCTAGGTCGGTGATGGTCTACACCAAGCTCATTTTCCTCCCGTGAAGAGAAAGGGGTCTCAGAAACACATCCGCCATCTTCTCTCATCTCGAAAGAAGTCGGTTCAGGAGTGAAAATGTCTCGAACACAATAACGATCCGAAGTCACTTTTTCCAAGATTTCAGGTGTGGGAGACGTCAAAGCTCTTTGAAGGCAAGGCTGCACAAGCGCGTCATCTGCTGAGAAACGTTAGCCTCAACAGCGCCGTCCACATTTGAGAGACCATACTACTTCTATCAGATCGGGATTTCTCATTACTTGGGTTGTTTCGTTCATTCGAGCTCATCGTCGATCTGTCTCGAGAGCGTTCTGCAAAGAAGTCAGGAGCTTGTCAATTGGCAAATTCTTGATCACTGCATAGGTGGCAACTCACTGTCGCGACTCCGTTTATCTGTTCCAAGTTTTGGCAATATCAGCGACCCCGTACGTGGAGAGCGAGTTGTTCGTGGTACGTCTCGGTCGGAGTCTGATGGGTCGTCAGAGATCATCCCCTCCTCAGACTCGAAAGTAGGCAGCAAATGGGCTATGTCTAACCTTTCGTGAGAAACAACGGCCTGAGTTCCTCCTACGGTTGCCGGTGTCGGATCAAAGAGTGCCATTCCCATTGCAGTCAAGGGACCAGATCCGTTTGGTTTCCGATGGCTTTGTCTCTGAGGCTTTGCAGGTCGAGACTTACTGTTCCTGATCTTCTGAGTATACTCCTTTGATATGACGACAGAAGAGTGTTCATCTCTCAGGTGCTTTTGCAAAGCTTTTTTCCCTCGGCACCAAATTCCACACTCTGGACAGGGAGAGCATACTTCTGCAGAGTTTGTTATCCACAGATACCAAAGAGACCCTCTGGGATCAACGTACTGCGGTTTCTATGGCTGTTGAGAACACCAAGAGATGCAAAAGTTGTACCGCAGTCATGGCAATCGAGGCTAGGACTCGACCTTTGAGTACCAACTTCTGGTCCTTTACTGCTAGCGCATTCTGATTTTTTTGTTTCCAACGAGGTTTTCTTAATGGAGCTATTGATCCTGCTTCCGCACGTCGGACTCTCTGCGGTACCGTCATGCTCGTCTTGCAAATGTTTCTGGAGAGTGATGACGGTTGAGAAGGTTTGATCGCAGTCCTTGCATACACTGCCTTTGCAGGCGCCTGGCAGTCTCCTCAGCAAGATTGATTCCGCTATCACGATGCTAGGGGTGGACTCACGAGTTCTTTGATGTCTAATTGTGGTCCATTTGCTCGAGAATCCTTTCCCACATCCTCCACAATTTGCTGGCAGCTGAGACTGTTTCTTCTCAGTCGTTGCAACAGGCGGTGTAGCATCGTGCTGTTGGGCACGGTGTTCTGTAAGCTCTGCCATACCCGAAAAGCATTGCTCGCATTTCTTACACCGCATACATGAGTCTATGAGGATGTCAGTGTCTTATCGTTGAGATGAGTGCCTTGCCTACTGTTTTGTGTGTGCCGATTGAGCCATGTTTCGGTCTGGTATGCTCTACCGCATTTCTGACATACCCAGCGACGTGGGAGATTCGAGTCTGAGCTGCTCTTATCCTCAACTTCTAGGTCGATAGCCTCCTTTGATCTGGCTCTAAGTGTAGCACGAGCCTCTTTCGGATTTTCGCCATGTATCTCTTGCTGATTATTGCGAATTTCAGTTCGTGTCACAGAAACGCCCCACTGCTCACTTCGAGAACGAACTTCTGATGGTTTGATTCAGCATTTGACTCTCTGCCGCTTCGAACATTTGAATGAAATCTTACCTGTTGGTGTTACACCATCATCTGAGTCGGAATCTTCGCATTCCGCAGTGGAGTCGTCACATTCGATAAGCGGCCTTTCTCTCTCCGGCTGCGGACGATCAAACTTTGTTCTCTTTGGTGCCGATAACATCGCTGATGTTACCCCAGTCTCTTCAAGAGACCTTTCGTTGACATTGACTGTTTCTGCAGCTGAAAAGTCCGGGAAGTGGCAGATGATACCACAGAGGCTGTCACTGGATCATGGGTTTGGGTTTCCATGTTTGGCATCGTGGGCTCGGATAGTGCGGCACAAACGGGTTCCATGGGTTGCTCGAATTCGGTCATTTCCTGAGCTTGCGATTTTGGAAGGGTGAGATTCTGGCTACTCAAGCATTGTAGCCTCCTATCTTTACTAGTGTGCGTTAGGAAGTTTTGTGGTTGGATCAATGCGTCTGCCATGGGATTGGTAGAGAAGACAGGTTCGCCGGGATATGTGTTGAATGAAGCGTGGAGCCATTGCCCAGATGCGGGCGCTCTCACGTCGGTACGAAACCTATCTGCAATGATTGATCGCTCAATTTCAGCACCAGAGTGACCAGCAGAAGTTCCTGGAGGATAGACCACGAACTCATACCGATCGTCAGTACCAACTGTGGCTGCTTTCAATCTGAGTGAAGCCTCAAACATTCCCTTGAAACGGAAGCGACGATCCTCGCAGACATCCGACGGCTGGTCCCAACTTTCAAAGACTGCATTTGCTCTTCCGTCTACAGATCTGGAGAACAGGGGTGCCAAAGCTTTCGATAGTCGAGCCGCCAGCTGGTCTGCCTTCCTCGAAACGATGCCTTTCTGGAAGGTGTCATCTTCCACGAGGGAGTTATAAGCCGCCAACTCCAGGTTGTGAAGACTATCCCAACCATCTGTTCTAGTCAGCAATGAATCTTTATATCAAACAATGTCAACTTACCATGAGTGAGTATTGCTGCCCGGTACGCCAATAGTATTCGAGGGTCTCCGTTTCGGCCAAAGTCTGGAAAATCTGTTGCAAACACCCAGTTTCGTAACGCGGCGACAGCGAGGGCTCGCACAACCACAACAGTACCCCATTTCGACAGGCTATTCCACAATTGCTGAACCAACGACCCGGAGCCATTACTATCTGCGAATGTGATAGCGGCAAGTGAGGCAAGATCTGTGTCTTCACCCATTGAAGGACGAGACCATGGTAAACCGATATCGTGCCCATGAAAAATGGACTGCAACTCATTCCCAATGGCCTGCAAGGCATTCGAAATGTCTTTCTGCGGCAAGGATTTTGGCTGCTTCGGGATGGACTGAGCAAATCCCGCCAGTCTCTGCATCTCATGATTCTTCTGCTTCAGAAACCAGATCTCTTCGTCTTTCGCGAAGAGGATCTCCTCCAGCGGATTCTTCCCGGCTTTCTGTCGATCATCTCGAGCGATCTTCAGGTGTGCGATTTCTGCTCGAAGGTAGTTCTCGATTTGTTTCCGCCGTTGGTCTTCCCGTTCGAACCTTTCCACCTCTTGATGCCGTTGTTCCCGGACGGCATTAACTTCATGCCGCAGGCGAAGCACTTCGACGTGCTGCGGCCTTCGTGTAGGAATATCTGGTGAAGCATTGCTGTATACACTAGTCGAGGGCATCGCCGGGGATTGAGTTGGCTCACTCGATATTTGTTCGGCCATTGTCCGAGCGAGGGTGTCAGGAGTTCGGAACTCTTCGTCTTCAGCAGCGAGCTGCCTTTGAGCTTGAGATGGCCCGGGTGTCAAATTCTGAGCACAATCAGCAAGGTTCCCTCTCGTCATAATCGACAAGACTTACAAATAGTCGCCCTTTCACTGTCGAAGGGGTGACATCACACTCCTCCTCCCGCTGGCGAGATCTCTGCCGTTGAAGAAATGAAGTTGCCCTTCCCTGCTTAGGTGATCCTGGTATTGATGGAATTTTGGGAGAGAATTTTGGCTTTTTCTTTCCTTGTGGCCTGGCGAACATGCTCTGACGAACTTCTCGATTGGCTTCTCCTCTGTACTGTGCGGAAAGTGATTGGACCTGGCTTTGGACTTCTTTGTCCAGAGAGCGAAGTGACATGGAACCCTTCTGTTTGAACTCGGCAGCAGTCACTGAATTGTCAGTGCACCGCAGCTTCTCTTCTCGAACGAATCTGTCTACTCGGTGTATTACCTGAGCGTCGGAGAACTCCTGACCGGTAGCTTCTTGAAGGTGCTGGACGATTGTCTCAAAAAAGTCGATGTTGTTCTCCAGTGACAAGTCAAGCCACGCAAGGAAGGCAAGGTCATGTTCAGGAAACTACAGCTTACGGACCGCTGTCATGATGATCCAGATGCTTGGGAACTAGGCTTCAAGGTCGCAGTGTAACTGAACCCACCTGAAACGGGCACCAGGTGGAAAATTCCGAAATTTTGTTTGCTTGCCAAAATCTGGTATTCTGAAAACTACTTCCCGAATGGTGGGGACCAGCTTTAGCCCCACCAACCTCCATTCACGAAATCAGGGTCAGGCAGCACGCATGCTCTTCTTCCTTGTCATATCTCAGATCTCATGTTTCACAAGATGGATTTGCTGCAGAAATCCTGCGGAGACGGTGTCTTTTTGGAGGTTCAGGGCTGGTAGTCCGTCCAATGGGACTTCTGCCGTCAGCGGCACATCTCACACCGCATGTGCCTTCAAAGCGAAGCAAACAACTGCAAACGGAACCCGATCAAGAACCCTGCAAAGAGGTGACACACTTACAGTCTCTGGAGAAAACATGTCGTAAGATTGGAGGTTTCTGGTTCTCATCTCTATGGCTTGCATTAGCAGAGCAAATATGTCTTAAAGCACACAGGTTGCCCGTCGGAATTGAAAAGTCTCAGGCACGGCTTCGGGCATGCGAATCATTCCAACCTCATAACCAGGTCATCACGATGTTCAGTGCAAACGATCAAAATCACTACCTTGTCATTTTCTCTCATGAGCGATGCTTTCCAGGTAGCCATGATTCTCACCCTTCTTTGAGTTCGACGTATTGCAAACGAGCCTGGCTTGATGGGTAGTTCAGCAACCCCAGGAATTTCATGAGATAAACTGCGACCTTCAACGTTTAGAATAATTCAAATCACATTCGATCAATTAAACAAGAAAGCAAGAAGTGCTTGTCCTCATTTTTGCCTTCAAAATTTCACGAAACTGTCAGTAGCTCAAATCACAGTAAAACATCACCATGGATCAAGATCTTCGAGCCACCGCCATCGAGGCATTGCGCTAATCTGCTGAGGCCAGCTCAGATACCATTGAGGTCCTCCCTCGAGCTTCAAGACCTCAAAAACGCCGTGGCTCCGCCCTCCCAGCAGCAATTGCACGACCAGGCCCTCCCGCATCTGTTCGGCCACCAAGTCCTTCAAGGTCTCTGAAGAAGGGGATGAGGTCTCCTACAATTGCTCGTCATCCAAGCCCTCCTCGATCAATTAGTAGGGTGACAAAGTCTCCCACAACTACTCGACAAGCACGACCAATTCAATATGCACGGAGAGGGGGCAAGAAAAGTCAACCAGCTCCACGCCGCCTAGCTTCATCCTCATCAACGGGGAGCGAAGACGAACCAGATTATCGAATGGTTGGGAGCGAACCAGGCCCATCAGTATCCAGACCCTCCTTAAGAGCCAAATCTTTGATTCCTCCACGATACACACTGGAGCCAGATGACAGTACTTCCTTTGTGGACCGGTCTGCAACACCATCTCCTTCACCAACCCCTCTCCCTCCTCCCATTGTGCCTCGAAAGGCCGTCATTGGAATTGACTTTGGAGCTACATTCACAGCAATTGCAGCTGCGATACACAATATCAGAGACAAGAACCCTCGAGCCTCTCCAAAAGAGGTGAAAACCATTGTCAATTGGCCAGAAGACAACAACGGTGGTGCGAGAGCCCAGGTACCCACGGAGCTTTGGTATTTGCCCGTCCCAATTTCGCGTGATGCCATATCCGATGAGTCCTCCATGAGTAGTTCTGAAGAAGATCCAGACAGTGATCAATCCGGTCCTGTTCCTAAGAAACACAACAATCGCACCTCTTGGTCGATCAGCCCATTCACGCTCGAGGGAAGCTCCAGCGAAGGCACATGTTGGTCTCCAACCATCGAAGAGCCTAGCGAACATCTTTGGGGCTACAGTGTCCATCACCAGAAATATCGATCCAGCACAGATCGAGATATCATGGGTCATATGGACAGGCCCAAACTCATGTTAGTGAACACCAAGCACACCAAAGGAGATCGCAAGACCTTGCGCCCACGACTCAAATATCTTATTGAGCACGGTACTATCCGAAAGCACGGTGATGGAAATACGATCGTCTGGGAAGATGTCTATGATGTGATGATTGACTTCTTTGTCAAAGCCTTGGGGCATACCAAGCAGCAGTTGATCGAAAGGGAAGGACTTACGGATGATTGGCCAGTCTCATTTGGTCTCACAGTCCTTGTTGTCTGGGATGCGCATTCTTCCAGGTTGCTTCAAGCAGCTGTGCAAGAAGCAGTAAGGCTTACATCATTTGGGACCTTGTCGAATGGAAGTCTGGAAAATGCAATCATTGTCTCAGAACCAGAGGCCGCCGCTACCTACTTGCTAGGGACGTCTTCAAAAATGATGGTACGTTTTAACGTCTCATACTCGTCCAGCTTTTGCTAAAACCCAATCTAGGCTGGAGATTCATTTATTGTCTTGGATTGCGGAGGTGGCACTGTAGACGGCAGTACCTATACTGTGACCAAATCGTACCCCCTACGACTCAATACTGAAGTTGGAGTTCCAAGTGGTCAGTCGAAACACCCTCCGAGAAAATCTTCGTCGTTGCTGCTGACAAGATTACAGGAGACAATTGTGGCGCAAGCTACCTGAACGATGCCTTTGAACAGCGATTGCTGAAGCGTCTCGAAGACGAAGATTACCTTGACTGCAATGGAGAGACTAGAGAAGACATCGTCAGGCACGCTGTACTCCAATTCGAAAACCTGGGCAAGCGATTTGTGGATATCATGATGCGGCCTACTGGTGAAGTAAAAATTCCTGGATTGCGGGGAGATGACTACAGGAGGCAAAGGGGGCTAGAGCCCAAGAAGTTTAATGCCAACTACGTCCTGCTCTGAAAGTGAGTACTCATGGAACTGCAACACTGCCCTTTCCCCAATAGACTTGACTTATTTCGGCTACAGTGAGGACTACGAGGAAATATTTCTACCTCTTCTCAAGAGAACAGCTGCGGTGCTGCGGAAGCAGATTCAAGGTGCTATGCGTCTTGAAATCGAGGTCAGGGTTAGTTGATTCCTTCAGTGTTCTCCCGTATTCCTTCCAATGTTAATCTAATGCGGCGAATAGAAAGTCTACCTTATCGGCGGATTCGCAGCATCCCCATCGCTTCGCAGCTACTTGAAGACTTACCTGGTCGAATTTGTCAGGGATCGCAAGCTGAATTATGATATTGACCTGTACCTCACCAACGAGCAAGACTGGTGGGTCTCCTTGAGAAGTCTCTTGATCATCAACTAAATCGCGCAGCGTGACGGCGATCGCGGCTGGTGCTGCCCTGCGGGCTCTTAATCTCAAGGATGGACCCGAAAGGAGAGCTGTCTCGAGTTATGGCTTCTTGCGGACGGAACCTTATGAGCCTGAGGTCCCCGGGCAGGAAAAAGGCCACAAAGAAGCTGAGGTCTGGGTTGACCCTTTTGATGAACAAGAATATGTCACTGTCATCAACTGGTTCATCCATAAGGTGATCTTGTCCAGACCGCCGATCCTAGTAGCCAAGCTGACTTTACTTGTCAGCATGACCTCATTGAAGCGGCCAAGGAGTACGAGCCATTGGTTTGCACTCATACTTTCGAAGTCGATGAAAAAAATTTCGAATGTGAAGAGGTTCTGTACGTGAGCGACAGCGACAACACCATGTCTCATTATGACGTGAACCATCCCATGAACAATGGTAGGTACCGGCGATACCAAAACCCACCTTATAGACTTCTAAAGTGTAATCAGGTGCGCAAGTAGTTGGTAGAATCACAACACGCATGAGACGACATCTTCGGAAAAAAGGCCACATCTTGCCAGTGGGTCCAAAGCTCGACGAGCACGGTGTGATGCGGGGCAAGCAACACTACGAAGTCACGTACGATCTTGTCCCCGTCATCCAGTGAAGAGATCTGAAGTACGTTGCTAAATATCCGTCTGGTGAAGACGGACGGGTTTTGGAGCAGGCTCAGATATGTATTGCGGCTGGGTTCAAGCCCGGTACTGGCTAATCCTGGTACGTATCAGACGGGGTCTGGAATACAGGGCAGGATATGAATTTCCTAGCTTCATGAGTTGTGGTAGCTTTTCCGGTTTGCGTACTGTGCTTGATGCTCGAATGCAGATAATGTTTACTGTTACAGAGTTTTGCATGTTTGAATATGGAGGAATAACCCAAATGCTTGATGTTCTGTCCACCTGAAAGCTACACATGGGCACCACCTAGCGAGTTGCAGAGTATTCATGGCTTCCACCTTTTGCGCATTCGAGCAGCCAGCTTTACACAGAGCGTATGCGTTCGAGGGATTCATTTCTCCTCGGCTTCATTGATTGTCACTACTGTGATGCAGGAGCGTGTGTGGTTGGCGCGTCGATATCTTCCTGCGGTGCTTGATCTATCCCTACATTTCTAAATTTCACCGATGTTGTTCATTCTTCTGCTTATCCTTCCCATATAGTCTCCTGTCTTATTGATTCTCCCTGATTAGATTGTATTGAGGCTCGGAGTCGTCGCGCGTTGGTGTCGCTGAAGTATTGGTTGGGAGTTCCAATTCCTTACGAACCCCACTTCACCTTTTTCATCTCAGGTAGTCTAAAGAGAATCATATGCCCAATGCTGTCTTTCAATATCATTATTGAGCCATTGTAGCTGTCAGTGGACAGATCTTTCGGTTGCTGGCCGTCGATGGCGATACTTCCATCGCCCACTGCGCTTTGTTTACTTTCCACGCTCGAGCCTGGCCCGTCAATACTGTGATCATTACCGAGCTTGTGTAGCTAATGACCCCTTCAACTTGCTGTGTTATTGGATGTCCTCCGCAAGTTGTTGATGGGTTCGTTACAGTTCGCACTGGACTTGACGGTCGGCCGGGCTCTGTGGTGAACTTCCCAGCCATCTTCATAATCCAAGACCAATACCAATCAACGGTCTTTGCTTGTATGTCATAGATCCTTCTTCATCTCGGGTTTTTCTGTTGGATGTTGGTGCGAGGTGCGGTGAAAGCCCCGGCGGTGGAGGGAAATCCGACGCTGTTCTGGCAATGCATGTAGAGCTGCATGTTAGCCGTCCTACGACGAGTACATGTCCAATGTCATTACTGTCGTCTCTTATGTCCTTTCTCTGAGCTTTCCTACTATCACAGATGCCCCCGAGGTTGTAGTGAGGGTTCGAATTGGCTCGGGGCGCTTTCGTGAATGGTATCGCCGACGGCATCGAGCAGGCGGCAATGTCAATAAAGCCATCGAGCGCACATCCGAGTTCCATCAGAAAGGGATCAGCAATGATACTGCGACGGATTCTAAGTCATAGAAGCTTGAATTGTCTCTGGTGGTACTTCAGTTGTGTCTTTCTTCTCTTCTCGCTGCTCGAGACCAACTTCCATCAAAACGCTCCTTCCGTAACGCAGTAACAGACTCTTATCTGGTTCATTCATCAAGTCTAGACTTCTATTATACGAATCTACATCAAAATATCTCCATTTCCTCGTCATGAAAGCCCTTTTCGTCTACTCTTCTATTCCCCTATACAGTCTTCTACTCTCTGCCGCCCTCACACGCTATCCCTATTCGTCACACTGCCCTCTCTGGCCGCCCTCGAACCCTCATCTGGATAGACTCTCCTCGAAAGACCCAATCATCAACCAGCAGTCTACACCTCAATCGGTCAAGTTCCAGCTTATTCATCAGCAAGTACTTAAGGCTTCTCGCTCTCTTCTCATCCTTCTCTCCTTTCTTTCCTCTTCACCTGTCTTCATGTCTCGATTTCAGCGTTTCCCTTTTTCTTCTCGCTCTGTGGCTCCTGGGCACAGCAGCTCTACTTCGGCCTCTCTCTTCGAGACTGGTCTTGGGTACCAGTCCCATACCTCCTCTTCTCTCCTCCCTCAACCTTCCTATCCTTCGATGTCTTCCCATTACAACACTACCACAGAGAATCAAAGGCGCGCTGCCGGTAAGAATGACTCCATCCCCATCGCATCCCTTCACTTCATCAATTCGACGCGTCGACGCGTGTCTGCGCGCCTTTGCACCAGCCATCAAACATCGGCCTTCAGCATTCGGACCTCATCGACGCTCATCAACCTCACTGTCGCTTTCTCACTGTCGCCACCGTAACTCACTGTCGCTACCTCACTGTCGCTACCTCACTGTCGCTACCTCACTGTCGCCACCTCACCGTCACTCAACCATACCTCACTTCATCTGAACACATGCTGACGCGTCTTTCATTACAGCTAAGAGCTTCCAGACTCTTCGCAGCACTCCTTCTTTCTCGGTGGTACCTAGGGGAGCATTGGTGGATTCGGTTGACTTGGGGTCGCAGGTTAGTCGTACTAACATCTCATCTTTTGCCTACGAGCAACTCAAAACACCAAAAAAACTTGAAAACACAAAATCCAAAAACACCATTCCTACCTCCCCTTCTCCATCTTCACCATCTTGGTTTGATCAAGCTTTCATTGCTCCCCCTTCCCCTTCCCCTTCCCCCTTTCCTTCTCCATCTGTTTCTGATCTATCTCTCCTTTCCTATTGCTCTTCTTCTTCTTCTTCTGCTTCTGCTTTTCCTTCTCAGGACCTCAGTGAGGCCTCTTTCGGGATCAAGGATCCCTTCATATCCCTACACCACGCAGTGCGTGCTGATGAGTCTTGCGACTGCTCACAATGTGATGCAGATTGCGATGACTTTGACATTACTGACTCCATGACTCTGTACAGTGCAGAGTCTACAGTCTCCTTAGTTGAGGATGACTCGAGTCTCATCCCCATCCTTGAACCTTGCATTGCGTTTGATTTCTCCCCCTATGATCCCCCCTCTACTAACAGTTCCTTTACTAACCCCTCGGGTGCTGAGGTGGAGGACGATTCAGACCTGAGTTGGATGGTGCCCTTTGCTGAGGTGGAGAATCGATCAGCTTGGGTACCGTCCGCTGTGGCTCTTGGAGTCGCAGTCCTTGCAGCAGCTGCTGCTTGGGTATTCTGGTAGGTCCCCTTTGGTGTGATCGCTAACAGTGTACAGGGCGCCCTACATGGTCTGGCCTTCCCGTGGCGTAGGGTGTTACCACCAACAGACCTCCATCACCTGTCTCATCCATATGCAAAGGTATACCAACTCTCTCTTCACTCATCGGACCTTGTGCTGACTCCTTCATTTCCTCCATGGTAGCATTCGGATGACACCACAGCTGGCCCCTTTCTACCACGATGGCGTCCGACTTCAACCACTTCGTCAACCAATGACATCTTCACATGGTACTTGCCCCTCAACCCTTCTCATGCCTCTGCAAGACCCCTAACCAAGATCAGATATGGGCTGGATAGCCGAGGTGTATGAGCTCCAGTTGCATCAACGTGACACTTTAGCTAGGTGGTGGGGTCGGGTCGCACGGCTGGGCTTGGTCGTCTTCACCTGTTCATAGCACAATGTACCCTCTTCACACCTGAACTTCACTTGCCTCCTTCAGTGAGCTGATATGCTGTGACTGTCACCAACCACTTCCGCCTTCAGCTCCATCTCGCCGTACATGTGTCTTCTAATCTGTCTGATGCCAAGATTGTCCATTAGAACCAGGGAGCTCGTCTGACGATGAAGACCGAGGGCAACAGTCTGGAAATATCTGCAGTGATGAACTGAATCAAATACCGTTGTGTTAAATCTACGTTGAACAGGCTTTTAACAGAACAATGCTGTTGCAAAACATGAAGCCGGAATTCAATTCGGAAATAATGCTTCCCAATGTCCTTCTCCTTGGCTATTCGTCGTTCTCCTCGTCTCGAGTTCTGCTTGCCGTCAACTTCACCGTGAGAATCACACCAAATTCCAGAGGAACGGTGAGGTCATGCCGGGCATCCCCACCAATCTCAACATCATGTCTGATTATTCCCGCTTCGCTCTCTGCCACATCAGTGGCTTTCAGACTGCCAGCATCAAATGGACAGGTATCATTCTCGATCACACTCTCCTCCGGGGACTCAGATTGCAGCTGAAAGCCTCCAATTTCACTCACTGGAGCAAGCGTAGCCTCCCGATATACCGAGAAGAGTGGGAGTCCTTCGGACTCTTCTTTCTGAACCTCCTGGACCTCCATTGACTTGACAGGTCCAGAACTTGATGGAGGCGGTAGAGACTCTGGTAGTCTCTCTTGGACACGTTTCTTGACAGACTTTTGAGTCTTGGTGGGTTCTTCTGCCCTGGGTTTGATGGAATGGATGTACCATTCGTCATCCATCCCGTTACCCCCGCCATATTTCTCGCGATAACTTCCGAGCTTGATATCGCGGTAGTAGAGGTTCTGAAATGAGTTAAGAAGTCCCACGAAAGCCGATTCCTCCAGGATGAATAGCTTTCGATCAGGCAAGGCAAACTTATCTTTATAAATTTGCTGAGCCAGTTCCCACCATGAACCTGATTTCACAAGCTCTCGAACTCTGAACTTGCCATGTTTCTGTCGCTATACATCTCGATGTTCTGGGTGATGACGGCCAAAGATAAATGCACTGCAACAAGACATTGCTCAATTTGCTCATGATGACATGGATATGGCCAGTACAGCGATGAGTCCTTCCACGAACACACATTCTTGAAGAGTCTTCCACATGCACCAAAAGAGAGTCATTCCATACGAGATGCGAAAATAATCATGTAGGCTCGGCTTCTGCACAGTCCCATCGTGACGTGTTACACCGAACATTTACTGGGCTTGTACCATGGTCGTCACTCCAACAGACTTTGTGTCCCATTGCTCGCTTAAAGCCAAAACAAAACCGCCGGAAGGGATCATTCGCCCAATTCGTCCAGGCAGCATAATGAGAAGCTCAAGTGGAGCGCGGTAGAGATGCCTATTGGATTCGGAGCCATCTCATGCGAGTGCGGTAAGCAAGCTCATTGGCTCCTGAGATGGCGCAAACTTTCTTTCAAGACCGGAGTTTTCGTAACATCCGGATTATTAGTGCACCGCCACATGTCTCACGCCACAAGGTTGACCTTGGCGGGTGAATCTGCCCAGGGGAAGAAAGATATGGTATTGAAGTAAATGCGAACAAGAGGAGTGGAGATGCATTTGAATGGCAAGAAGAACGAAGTGATTTCCCTTGAAATGGAAACGCGTTGAAGCCAACATGGGCTAACGTCCGAGATCACGTGGCGTTGGGGGCTCTTGACATCTTCTCTCCTTATTTACGCCGCCTCTGACTTTCAGTTCTTGGAGGATTTTGAGACTGATCAAGCTCAATTTGGCTCGCTCTAGTACAGCGCGGGTATGCGAGCTTAATGGTGTGTGAAGAGGCTGAAAGTCTATCACGAGTCAGCCACAAGCTCGCTTTGAAATCAAGCTCACCAAAGCCACACCATTCGTCAGCACACTCTGATTGGTCAACTACTCTCAAACAAACCTTCTTCAGTACAAGATTTATCGGATCTTAAACCCACATCACAGCTCCGTCCTCTCCCACTCCTATGCACAATCTTAGGTAAACCTGCATTCATCTCGATCAGTAAACAACCCGCTGCACTGCCATGTCGGATACTTCACCCGAGAGCTCGGCCGGGAGCGGCTCCACGGTGACTCTGGTGATTAAGGTATAGACTCTGAGTTGATGTACCAGATATGAGCTGATGGCTTTCAGGCTTGCGATATGTGTCGTAAGAAGAAGATACGATGTGAACCGACGGGACAGACATGTGTGCAATGTATCAAATATAAAACGCTATGCCACTTCACGCCCATCAGCACGAAGCGTGCAGCTCGGAAACCAGCTGGGTGAGCATCTCGCTTAAAAAGGGGGCGGGGTAATTTTGTGTATTTGATGCTGATCGGGAATAGACATAAGCGAGTGGAGGAACTTGAAAAGCGATTGAAGAGTATGGAGGAGAGTCTAAAGCGAGCCACTGCAAAGCTTCAGCAGCCACAGTCGAGAGATGAGGACGCGACAGCCTTGGTCAGGAGAGAACCACCAGTCCAAATACTACCGGATGAAGTTGGTTCACCGTCATTTTTGGATCAACTGAGTGAGGGATTTCCTATGGATCTAGCGGTCAACATACCGTGGGATGGGCCTCTTCCGCCCGATGTAGATATAAACTACTCCACCGGTAAGGTTCTCTTCGAGACTCTTTTGAATTCCACTGATCATATCAGGCCCTCTGATCACGACAGATTACGGCCCCAGAACAATGCCATCCTGGAACCAGAACCCAATGACCGACTTGTTCTCCCGCAAGATCTTCAGGGCTCTGCCACCAAAGGAAGATATGCTCAAACTCATACACATTTCACTAAAAGGTTTCAATGGCGCATTTCCTCTCTACGATGAGAACACTTTCGTCCAGAAGCTCGATGATCTGGAGACTAGTATCCAGGATCCAGGATTCTGGGCATCTTTGAATGTCGTTCTCGCCCTTGCCTATCGATTTCGCATTGTAGAGAAGAGAGAAGGTAGCTTAGAAGAGATTGATGCTTGGAAATTCTTCCAAAATGCTCTAGGCGTCGTAGACCAACTCACGCTCCTTCCGCCGTCACTCCTTTCAACACAAGCCCTGATCGGCATGGCGATCATAACACAGGGAACTCCAAACCCAGCACCATATGGCTTCCTCAACTCCGCAGCCATGAAGATGGCCCAGCAGCTCGACCTGCACAGAAGCGCAAGTTACCAGGCAGCCCAAGACCCCAGTCTCAGCGCTGCCGAAATTGAACAGCGAACACGAGTCTTCTGGATAGCTTACTTTATGGATAAAGACATCAGCTTACGGACTGGTCGACCACCTATTCAAGATGACGATGACATGGATGTCGATGAACCGGATTACAACAGCACCGCATTCGGTGGCGCAACCGAACACAATTTCTTCAAGCTGCGTATCGATCTCTCGCGCATCCAAGGAAGGATATACAAGCAATTGCTCTCAGTACGAGCAAACAAGCAATCAGTCGCTGAACGAGTCATCGCCGTCCGAACACTTGAAGCCAGTCTCCAGAAGTGGAAAGCGACTGTGCCGTTGCAGTATCAGCAGGACTACTATTCTACAGAGCCGCTCGCCATGGTGTCTGAGCTGACGCCTGTGCTACACTCCGTCATTCTAAGGTTGACGTATTTCCATGCCTTGAATACAGTCCATCGGTTCTCGACGCCGGTCAATCATTGGCAGAGTGCCATGGAGCAGCCCATGCGAATGGATCCGAATATCAGCCATGAGCGGCCTGCACCTATAACATGTATCGAGGAAGCAAGGAAAGCATTGAAGTTATTGCTTGTCACACCACAGGGAGATTTTGCTTGTATATGGTAAGTTTCGCTTGACGTCCTGGAGAAGAACTCCGCCCTGGAGAAAGAGACTGATGCAAATACCTCAGGGTCGTCCTGCACATCTTCGTATCCGCCACCACAACTCTACTGACCCACATTCTCTCCAACCCGCTCCATCCCCTTGCCCAATCCGACCTCCAACTCATCGAGCCGCTCCTCAGCCTCCTCGGTCTCCTTTCCATGCAAGGCAAGAACACAGAGGTCGAGAACATGTACGAGAGCTGTCGGACAATGTGGGAGCGCGCGCGGAGGACGGTCTGGGAAGCAAGAGGAAATGCACTCGCGTATGGACAAGCGAGTGAATTCGGAAATGAGAATGGGAATGCAATGCTGGAGAATGTGAACATGAATACTGTGCCAATGACGCCGATGAATTTGACGCCCGCGATTGGAACGGGGAAAGGCGGGGAGGCGAAGGAGAGTCTGGAGGACTTTATCAAGAGAATTGAGAGTATTGCGGGTGGAAGTGATGGCGCATTTGAGTTTGAGTATGTAAATTAGCATGACTTTGGGCAATAACTGGAATCAACCTCATTGCACTCTACTACTGTACTAGTACCAGCTTGATCGCAGGTTTGTCCATCGTATCAAGTGACGCTGTCGAAGTATCTCAGACTCGATCGGGAATTGAGGATGGATATCGAAGACATCAGCAACCCAGTGCCAACACTAGGCCCAATTAGGTCCGAGGTCTCCCTGTCACATCCCACCCCCACTTGACCTGGTAACACTTGATTAATCAACATCAGCCCATCCTAACCCACGATATACCCACAGAGCGGCTCAACCAGGAACATACCTCGAACCTGTTTCGCTTGAGTACCCTCCTCGCTTTGTCACCCACTTCCATTCCAATATTGTCCACAGCCAATCACAGCCTACTTGGATATCGACAAACCCCCAAAACTCCAACAAGACAAGATAGAATGCTTTCTGAACAGGAGTAATCACTCATTTCAAGAGATCTACTGCCTTGAGAAAGTAACTTGTTGATTTCGAAGCAGGAACGAAAAGAGTTAGCGTTGCGAAGTGCGTACAGCCTGATACGGAGGAATGGCACGAGAATGTCACATGCACGACTTGGGAAAAGAATATAAACAAAGCTTTTCGAGCCCATCTCCAATATTCAATGCAATTTCAAAGTTTCCATATCTTTCCACTCAAATTAAAGCATACCAATCCAAGTTTCTCAACAGAAAGTCAACCATGCCCACACAATCCATCCTCCTCATCGGCGCAAGCGGCTGGGTAGGACCCTACTTCAGCGCCGAGTTTCTCGTGCACAAAGACAAATTCGCACGTATCGCCATCCTCTCCGATGCGTCCAAAGTGTCCAAGTTCGAGAAAGAAGCTGCATCCGGTATCGAGATCGTCGTGGGAAATTATCTCGAGCCGGCATCTTTCAAAGGTCCTCCTCTTCTCCCACTGCCCTTCCAAAATTGGTCGCATTTTATGAAGAAAGTGCATTGATTCTGATATAACATCCTAGGATTCACGACCGTAATCAGCATTCTCGGCAACACCCCCATGAAGCTCCAGCCTCAAATCATAGACGCTTGTATCGCTGGCGGAGTCACCCATTTCTATCCTTCTGAATACGGCTCCGATATCTCTCAACCCGTAGCACTCAAGCAGCGCTACTTCCGCGACAAGCATATAACACGTCGCCATCTCGAGAAAGTAGCCAAGGAACACGATACGTTCGGGTATACATATATCATGAATGGTGGATTTGCTGAGTTCGCGGCGCATCCGGCGTTTGGGTTTGTGAAGGAGGAGAAGAAGTTGGAATTTTGGGGGGAGACGGATAGGGTGCAGCCGTTTGCTGGGGTGAGAGAGTGAGTTGCATCAACCTTGACCCTGATGTGTACTAGTCAGAAGACTGCATTGCTGATATTGGTATTCAGCGTCGCGAAATACGTCGTCGCCACAACCCTCACGATCCCCAAACCAGGGACAGTCCTCACACAACAAGAACGCCAATTCAAAATTCCCACCACAGCATACACGTGGGATGAGATTGCCGCAATCATCTCTCGTCTCGAGGGCGTGGAGTACAAGATCGAACATCATCCGAATGAAGAAGCGCATGCTCAGATGGCGAAGTACGCGAAGGAGGGTAATGACGAAATGGAGTTGGCCTGGGCTTTGAAATCTTTCTTGGGAGATCCAAATGCGGACCCCGTGCCAAAGCCTTGGGATACTGATAAGTTCCCTGAGATCGTGCCGGAGGATTTGGAGGTGAGCTTGAAGAGATATCTTGATGCGACCAAGTGAAGAGCTTGGAATCTCATGTCTCTGTTGCAAGTTCTTGTCGATTTTCCGAAGTCCGAAGTAGTAATCATTCGTAGAGACTAGCGTCATATTTCCAGGTCTTGCGTGAAGTTACCCGTTTATACTTCTCATCAAACACCTCACCCACCCAAAGTAGATTCCCCGCAATCAGCAGTGCCTCCATCCAATTGTGAAGACCCAACCACCTTCCAGCAAAGAGCATCAAGTCGAGGAAACCATCGACGTCTTCTAAACTATCTGACGACACAGCACCCAGAGCCAAACACCAAAGCAGTAAGGGTTTGAGCAGAACCCATTCCTTGTACCGCTTCAACTTGTAAAGAATGGTGTGTAGCTTCCGGGCGAGTGATGCTGTGTCCATGAATCTATTGACGTGGTATGGGACACCTTTGGATGGGAAGTGATCGTATACTCCGCCTAGAAGTAACATTCCGGCTATTCTGCAGCATTCTTGGACTAGGTTGTCTGCTGTGGTGTTTTCGATGGGGATCGATATGTCGTCCAAGCGACTGACGAGCGAGAACACTGCCGCACGATTGATGACCACAGGTGGACCGCCGGAAGTCCGGTGGTCACGAGATTCGGATTTGAGAAGCAGCATCAGAGTCGTCATATCGTGGAATATTGGTAGCAAAGGAGAGTCGTTCAGGAAAGAGTGCCTCCAGACGCTGTGGTCTCGATTGGATGCGGGTGGTATTGGCCATGGTAGTGTTGCTGTCGGCATTGTCGAATCGTCTGATAGTTCAGGTAGAGGGAACATGGTGGTTGGCTTTTCCAAAAAGCATGTTGCTGCGACATCGATACTATGAAATAATCAGCCAAAATACCGAGACGAAGGGAGAAAGTTGTTGCAATGTGAAGAAAATACAGACCCCGACATAAGTTTCCTGAGCATCGGATTGTTTACGAGCGAGCTGACACCACCTCTCCTCTTGACTATCTGGTACAAGGCAGCCATATGTAAATCATATGTTTCCCAATAGTTGATCCGATGCTACATTTTCACATCAGCCAAAGGACACCACTTGAAGAGAATACTCACGCTGAAGCAAGCAAACGCAAGAACCGTTCCGATGATCCCGTCACTCGTTCCCAGAATCGGGTCATCCAGTCGTGTACGAACAGAATTGACAGCTCTAGAATGCAGAACTATAGACTGTGGACAGTCTATCTCTCTGCTGAGACCATGTCTCAAACTATACACGTGAAGTGCGACGTGGGAAAGGATCTCGTTGAAGAAAGCCGCGTCGGACATGCTGATTGGGAACCATCTATATCGTTTCTTGTCAGTCCTCATATAATTCCAGGAAAATCATGATAGACTCACATATCTTTGAATGGTCTCAACTCGACATCAGGCCATGTGTTGACTTTCATCCTCGTCAGCGTCTTGATTGCAGTAGGTGGGGTTCTCACGTACCATGATCAATCAAGAACAGCAAATCCCGATCCACATGTATAGGGTAACAAGCAAACGGATCTGTTCGTCCAGAGCCTAAAGACCATGGGCCGAAGATCGAATATTCCGAACTACGATTCGAAGAGATATCTGAGGAAGGTCTGTCTGCGGTGTGGCTATTTGGCTTCCTCGCTTTCTGGCACAGTTCCTTGGGAGGCACAATTTTCTTCCGCCTGGATTTGCCAATATCTTTCATAATATGTTTTCGAACATTATGCAAGTACTTCTTGTCTGTAACTCTCCCAGTCTTCGCAACCTCGACAAAACAAAACTCCTTCGGGGCGCTTTTGGGTGAAAGCACGTGACTATGGCAGCCATCTCCTGGTAACCCCACGGACTTCTCGACGGTAGTATGCGTGCTCCACATTCTTTCAACGAGATTTTAGATCACCAGGAACTTCACGTTCGAGGATTCGTTTCTGTAAGAAGCTGAAGTCAGGACAGGTATGGTAAGGGACCACGTAAGATTTAAACCCGATAATCTATCTATGCTTTGTCAGCGCAAAGTCCGCCCACCAGATGCAGCCAAGACATCCCGCAAACCCAGATATTCGCCCTTGGGCGGTCCAAATACATTTGCAGCCTCAAGAACTAGCCAGTTGGATTCGCCAGCCACTTATAATTAAGCAATGTTTCCTTTTCGAAGCCTACAACACAGATACCTACTCTTCTCCTCCCCCACCTGCCGGTAGAAAGGTGGTAATGGAGCGTAGTAACTCCGAAGCTCTCGCCATGCCCTGATGATAGAGTGAAGTTGTGAAGCAATAAATGACTGATTTTCGGTCACTCCGCTCGAGGAAGATCCAAATCGATCAGCCAAGGAGCATTCGTTGGCCTGTAGCCCAGATTCATGATCGCAGCGTTCACCATCAGTGTTTCTTTTCGGCGCTTGATCGGAGAGTTGCTCTTTTCTGGATAGCCATTCGGCAGGTAGCTCTCTTCTTGGACGCCTTCAGCTCCAATAAGCTTGCTGTCATCCTTCCATGTGACGACATGAGCTCCGTAGGCTTCATGAATGTGACCGAAGCAGTAGAGAAGTGGCCGAGCACGGCTGACAGCGCGAAGTAATGCCTCACACCCAACATTGCCGTGAGCAGTCCAATCGAGGATGCCTTTTGGGGGACCATGGGTCATCATGATATCGACTCCTGGAAAATCTGGGACAGGATTCTCAGCGATACACTTGACGTTGGGAGCCACGTGCTCAGGTGGGTTGAAGCGATCCTCATCCCGCTCGTACGGAAAAGCCCAGTCGCAGAATTCTGGCTGGTATGGAGATGTGTAAATCGTAAACTTGGCGCCGTTCTTGAGCGTGAATGTATTGATACCCTCCACAAGATAAGTGACACCCGCTTCCTTGGCCAAGGGTCCCGTTATGACCTTCAAAGCCTTTTCGGGTTGTGCACGAGCCTCTTCTTCCGCATCAGAATCCAGTGTCTTCTCCCAGTGTTTTTTGTCCAAATCAAGATCGTGATTACCGGCGATCACTAGCTTCAATTCTGCCTCAATGGAACCAAGCATCTTGAGGAGTTTCTGGTATGCAACGGGACCACCGATGGAAGTCAGGTCGCCGCAGTGAAGAAGGACATCGCATTTTGGGGTCGGTAAGCGGAAACAACCGTCATATTTCTCGGCTTGGCCAAATTGAAAGTTGTGTGTATCGCTGATGATCATGAACCTCGTGGATACCTTTTCGGAAGACATGGTGGCGTTCGAGAATCTCCTTGTGGCGTAGTGATGTCGTAGGTCCAGGAATGAGGTATGATTTAATCTGAATTCTGATCCAAAAATCCCGATATGCTGGAGAGGCTTGTTGATGATCTTCAGCATGTCAGGATGAAGATCTGGACGGACGTGAAGTGAAGCTTGACAGCCTAAACAGGCAGCTAGGATGGCGCAGGGCAGGAGCGATGATATGCCAATGCAACATTTTAGAACGAACTAATAACGAAAGGGTTACCTTATCACGAAAACCGCGATCTCAATCTCATCGGAAACATTTCAAGAGGGTTGAGGCGATTATCTCGGTCATGTGTAATTAGGTAGACGATGAGAGTGAGATAGAGATGCCAAGTCAAATTAGACTTTGCCACGTGACTGAGCCCGGACTTTGAAATGGCATCATTTTCGGCGGAGTTTACATCACTAATCGATCCGGAAATTCCGTATATAAGATAGAATTGAGCCCCTCGATAGCGAAGATGAGCAGACAAGTGTCTCATCCTGCATTGTGAGATAGAACTTATCACGTGCATTCTATCTTGAACCCCTTTCTTAAGTCTTCGCTTTATTTGGCATCTCACTAAGTCTATTCAAGCTGAAGTCAACGCTGGAAAGTATCGTATCAATGAATCAACGTCTCTCAAGTGACGTTGAGCTGTTATCGATGGTTTTAGACAGCATTACTTTCCACCAGTAACCTTCTGCCAGCTCTCTCTCGCCTCAAGACCATCAAACCACTTGTTGACATTCGGGTATTTGGCGAAGACATCACTGAAGCCCAGTCCCTTGACCATCTTTCCATATGGCAAGTGGAAAAGATCAGCCAGAGTAATCTCATCTCCAGCGAGATATTTTTGCTTGGCGAGGATACCGTCGTACACAGCAAAGGCAGCATCGAGATTAGCAGCGTGTTTCTTGACCATCTCCTCGTCGGTGGCACCAAGTCCTTTCATTCTGTTGACTTTTGTTAGCTTGGTTTTGTTTGATTCTCTTATTTATAGAGGGAGGTCTTACGGCTTGAAGACCTTCTCGAAGCAGATACCGCTTGCTGGACCATCGAAGTAACTTTGCTCAATCGAGCATGCCTGTCACATATCAGCACAAGTACCTTCACCTTTCCCTAGCACTTCTCTCCTCCAGGCTAAACGTACCTGCTCAAACAATCCATACGCCTTCACATCACTCTCATCAGGAATGAGCTTCGTTCCCTGACCGGCATACTTCTTGGCGACGTACTTGGCGATCGCACGACTCTCAAACACGAAATATCCATCGTCTTCGAGAACAGGCACTTTTCCGAATGGTTGCAGCTTCAGAAAATCGGGCTTCTTGTGCTCTTGCGTCGCGAAGTCGAGAGTGCGAAGGTCGGCTTCAACGCCTTTCTCTGCAAGGGCGGTGAAGACCCGCTGCGAGCAGGTTGAGTATGGTGAGCCGTGGACGGTGAGACCCATTTTGATTGTTTTGTGTTGTTTCGTTGGGAAGTTGAAGTTGGTGGAGACGTGATGGTGTGTTTATTTTCGTATTGGGGTTAATGTTCTTGATTGATTCTACAATTCACTTTCTCCCTTTATACTCGCCATCTGTCCTTCCTCGGCCGCCCACAAAGCAATCCTCTCGCTTGTCCCACACGATGCGGGCAGAGTGGGGACATCGCCGTCACAGTACTGCCCTGCTTACAATATCCTTAGAAACGCCTGGACGGTTGTACCACGGGTATTATGAGTACGAGCTTTCAGCAGCACATGTGGAGCGGGATCATTATATCTTCCGGCTCAGCTTCAGGGCAGAGCTGATTCGGTGTCGAAACGAGTACGAACCATATTCATGGCTAACGGTACCTGATTTGTCTGCTCCGCGCTGCAACTTATGAAGTTTCTCTGTATGTTCTCTCATATTACATATACTTTGTTCATCTTACACGTCAGATCCCGGCGATGTGCTCTCGAACGATATATTAGTCGGAGTAGAAATGCTCAGTTGGCGGAGTCTGCTGTGGCTAGCAAGAGTGGGAATTTCTCTGGAGCGTGGAAACCAGTACTGTCAGTTTGTCTATAATTACTCACGATCGCATCGAGCGAAAGTGGACTCCGGATAGGGAGAGGAGAATGCATTGATTTTGCGCATTCCAAAATGTTCTGGATAGGAAATAAATGTGGTTTCAAGCTCGACAAGCCTCGCTTCCACTCCAGCCCAGTACCCCGCCCCCTTAAAATTAGCGAATGAGTACCCGCTATTTCACTTCGAACCGACTTTTCGACTTGCGATATCTAATCAACTCCACAACAGTTCTTGCTTTCCCTACGCTAAGTATCTTCTTGCTTGAGAAGTGTTATTTCTCGAGCTCCTAGGATGTCGAAACAGCTGATAGAGCAGATCATCGCTTCAATTTTACCCCACCCCCACACCGCGTCCCTGGTTCCAAAGCCACAAGAAAAGACGAACTTGGATTGACATGGTGCATTTTCTTGAGTAGTCGAGATCAGTACAAGAGTGATCATCAATTCGAGGCCCTGGATGCGATTGCTTGATACTTCTATTTCTAGCTCTCCGTCAAGCAGAATACTAGACGTGGTGAATCTATCCTTCCCACTCTTGCAATGTTCCTCCTTGCTTCCACAAGAAGAGCCGATGGTCGACATGAAAGCTCCATTGCCAGGACTGAAACTATGTTCAACCTACAAGATCCCATCATTGCCATCAATCGATTTTTATCACACGGGCTCACGAGAAATACTTTTTAAGGAAAATCGTCTCATTTTTTGGGGGTTTGGTTTTTGAGATACACATGATCCACACGGGCTGAAGGCAAGAACAGGAAAAGAAAAGCACAAGCACCATACAGTAAGCAGTAACTCGGAATAAAAGGAAACCATGAAAGTCTACCTAATTCTCCGCCGCAACCTTCCAACCTCGAGATTCGACCAGCCCAAAGAAGAAAAGAAATGGACGACAATGAAAGTAAACAAGCCGTGAAGAGGGAGATCCGGCCCGAGAGACCAGATCCGGTCGTTCAAATCCTTACGCCGTCTTGAACGGTAGAATATTCTCCATCATGAGCTTGAGCGCGAGGAGCAGAGATGGCGCAATCGTGCCACGGGCCGGTATAGTTGCAGTAGGACTTACCAGCATTCTGAGAAGTAAAATGCTCGACGGTGAACGCTCTTGAACCAGCATTCTTGCAATTCTCAATGACTGAATACGGGATCGAAATACCATGGTAGTCTCTGAGGTGGCTTGCAAGTCTCGATCTATTCCAAAAGTCGTGAGTCGGGTTGTTGCGACATGATCCAAGCGCGCACCAAAATGCCTCTTCTGGGCTTGTTTCATGGTGGTTTCCAAAATGAGCGCTGATCTCCTTGCGAGTGGTGAAAGGCAAAGCAGAATTGAGTTGTTCAATTTGACAATGATAAGAAATGCAGTATGCATCATTGTCATGCACTGTCTCTCGAATATGCTTAAGCAGCTTGTCTTTCCTGATGAAAGTCTGTGTGTCTGAGGGGCAATTGTAGTAGGGACAACGATAGCCCTCTTCTTCCGCATGTTTAGTAGCCCAGTGCCTTTTGAGATCATGCTGGTTCCGAAACGGCTTCCTGTGAGAGCATTTGGTCTCGGTACAGAGTAAGGGATGCGTATGAATGTTTCTTATATGCTTCTTGAAGGCCCCGGCGGTTTCGAAATTGACTTTCGACTGGCAATCCTGCCAGGAACATCTGGACAGACGAGTC
Source organism: Cadophora luteo-olivacea (assembly GCA_026120085.1). Taxonomy (NCBI): domain Eukaryota; kingdom Fungi; phylum Ascomycota; class Leotiomycetes; order Helotiales; family Ploettnerulaceae; genus Cadophora; species Cadophora luteo-olivacea. Next base: position 99,651 of record JALRMC010000028.1, read on the forward strand.
CAATGTTCTCTCGCTTCTAGGGCATGACTATCCAAGTGCGCTGTGAGGCGTCCGGTAGTGTCAAAAATGTTATCACATCCTCCCCAAGTGCAAGGAAGCACAGGGAGATTAAGCCTTCCGACGCTTTCAGGTACGGATTTCGATATGACGTGCTCCATCTCATGAACCGGAATTAGATCCTGGACTGGTAACTTATGAGGCAAAAGGTATCTTTGCCCTCTTAGCGCCGTTCGCAAAAAAAAATTACCTTGCTGTTTCCACCGCGTCCTGCAGCCCATCCTCTATTGCACCGCCCTTCGCCCAATCATCCATCCCACCACCCCCCTCCAAAATCCCCGTATAGCCACCTGGGCCAATCCCATCGTAACCCTCCCAAGCAGGGACCTCCGGATTCTCCTTGAACCAAGCCAGTGTCTGCTCGAGGGCGACAGGATCGAGCCTATCAAATTCGAAGGAAGGCATCTGCGGGAGAGTGGGATTCATTTCTTGCAGCTGGTGCTCGTACTAGTCGGGCGTCGATTTCTTGGAAGGGCGTTCTGGTGATGCGTTGTCGTCGGGCGGTCTGGAAAGTGAGGCGGATTCGTCGCTAAGCGAGGGCGATCTGTTTTCGTTCGTCTGGTTGGTAGGATGTGCAGGGGTGCGGGAGGTGTATGGTGAGTTGAGGGAAGAATTTGCGGTGCGAAAGGGTGGAAATGTGAGGTGGGAGGAGGGTTGATTATATGTTTGTCTGGCCGGGGAGGGTGGGTGTCGCATTCGTCAAGGGCGATGAGTTTGTTCCTACACACTTAGTGCGCAAGGTTGGAGAAGAGGCAGGAGCGAGGCATGGGGACAAGATACATTACGAAGCTCAATTGGGTATCTCTAACAATTCTGTCGAATGTAAATGTACATCACACTTTCTCATCTTCTTCGTCTGAACAATCTGAGCATTGCTCAGGTGATGGCCCTATTCCAACATGACCAGGCCTTACAATAAGCCAGCCAATTGCAGCTTATTCAAAATCGTCTCTTAGCCTCTGCAGCTTTATGAGCCTCAGCCTCCCTTTCCAGACGTCCTCTTCTCCGTCTCGAGATGCCTCTCCTCTGCACGTGCTTATTCAGCCACCATCTGATGCTGTCCCGCATAAGGAATAACACAGTCACAACCGCTACAGGCACAGCAATAATCCAAAAGTAGCTCTCTCCATGATAGAGCGCAGGGAACGGCTCAATGTTCATCCCGAAGTAACCAGTCAAGAATGTCATTGGCAGAAAGATGATGGTGATGTTCGTGAGCTGTTTGAGTGTTTCGTTGGTGTATGCTGTCATTGTATTGAAGATCAGGTCGATCATGTTGTCGCAGGCGCGGCGCATTTGATCGAGTGATTCAGTGATGAGAATGATATGATCTTCGACGTCTCCAAGATATGTTTGTGCCATGGAGGAGAGGTTGACTGTTTTGGCGGATTTTGTGGTATCGCTTCGAGCTCCGAGTCCAGATATGGCACCTTTGTGATCTCGAAGGGCGTTGATAAGGTTCACAATTGGATTCACAAAGCCTCTGAAAGTCATGATCTCACTCGTGATGACGTAAAGAGAAGTCGTATGCTTGAGATCTGGTTGGGTTAGGACATCAAGTTCCAGATCGCCAATGACGTCCTGGTAAGTGGTCGCAACAGGAATGGCAAGATCGATGATTGCGTCCAAGATTGCTTGAACAATCATAGACGCATCGCAGGACTGCCGGAGAATGGTATCAGGGGTTCGAAGTCGCTGAAGTATTGGCTCTTCAATGTCGTCGGCAGAAGTTTCGAAGAACGAGATGACGGTGTTGTCTAAAAAATTAGTCCTTGGCTCCTTGTGCAGATTGAGATTGAACTTTACCAGAGGTCAAGAAAATCGACACTTGCTCCGCGCTTACAGCGTACTTCCTCGATGTCAAGGGCGAGTGCTTCTCCATGAACTCCATTCGCTCCTTGTTAGGCCCTCCATGGTAACGCTGCAGGGTTTTCAGATTCTGCAGATGAGGCTCGCTAGCTCCTTCAGTATGCCCAGTAACGAATCCATTAGCAGGATCGTGTACTCCTGCAACCATATCCTTCTCTTGACGTTTCCTCTTTGACTTGGACCCAGAAAACATATTATGAAAGAATTTGCCGACCCGGCCTCTTTTGGGTCTCCTAATGCTGTCCATGTCCCCGTCGTCTGAGTCACTGTCCTCGGCATCGGGGTGTAAATGGATCAGCTTCTGTAGGGTAAGCACCATGAAAGTATGGTCGGCATACCTAATCAAAGTCGTTAGCAAATTTACTACAAGAGTGCTATTATCCAGCATACCAATCTGCCTTTGTTCGGTTGGCAGTGTTGATCATATCCTCGATCGCCAGCCGATGTAGCTTCTTGTATTGCCCGAGGGCTTGTATGACATCCCAACTGAGCCCATTGACATTGATCCAACGACATTTGACCCATGATTCTTGCTTTTCGTCCAGAAACTTGATGAGCTGCTGGTTGTCCAGTTCATATCCAACCATATGCTCTTCGCTGAAGTCCACAATTGTTATTTGACACTGCTCGTGGAATGTAGGAAGCTCGGTTCTGCCACCGTTCGGTTTCGAAGGATCGAGTCCGGGTTCTTGACCAGCCTGCCAGTTCGGGCGCATCGGTGTAACATCCACTGTTGCGAAGGACTTCGCAGTATTGGCACGATTGCGGCGTCGCAGCATGGTGGGTGATTGCGATATGCCCATGATTGGATCGGAATTGACAGAGGTACTTCGTCTTAGATTATCGTCATTTTTCGCTGTCGCAGGACGAGGCTCCCCTTCCCCAGCCTCGAGATCAAAGTTTACATGTGTTGGAGAAGTGACTGGTTCGAATGTGGGAGACATGTCCGAGAAGTCTCGCACGGCTGGTGGGAACGGATCTGCCATTTTGGAAAGGGATACGATATCGCAAGCTGGCGTTCTTGACTAAACAGGCGCTGCCAGGAGAAGGTGTGTCGTAGGGAGTCGTGGTTCTGGGTGCGGCTGAACTCGAGGGTAAGAAGAACAGGAGAAATCAATTGGGTATCATGAAAGAAGCATACGTATGAACAATACAGAAGCGAAGAAAGCAATATATGCAAGAGTAAGAACAGAGCAATTGTGTTTCGTGGTATCACATTACGCCTGGGTGTTTTCCGTTGTTTATCTTTCATCCGATTTTCAGCTTCGATTTCTCGTGTCCACGACGTCAACCGCCAAGCTTCTTAGGCGCCGGGAGCTAAACTATACTCGAGATGGCCGGTGGGGACTACCCGCCCCTTGGTTCCTGTCAGCCTGTCCTTTCTTGCAGGGTGAGTCTCTCCATTCAAACCATCAGAAACATCCTGAGACTACAGATGTAATAGGACTGTGTTGCTGAATGATTGGAGCAGTTGGAAATCGTTCTTTGTCCAAATTTACTGAAGGAGCTGCTGCTTCTGTCAAGGTGCATCGTGATTAAAGATCTCCCTCTGGTTTGATGTTGAGCTTCGCAACTACTCCAACGCTGCGTGATACGCTGTGCCGACCATACTTATTGCTACAAATGTTTCAGCACTTGGAGAACTGTTTTCATACTCCGGTATCATTGTCTTTTGTATCTCACTTCCTCAGCCTGCGAAGGTCAGTCTTGCTTTCTTTAGATATTCTTTCTTTGCCAACCTGGTATCGCGGCAGCAAATATCCGAATAAGTGCATCAGCTTATTCTCTTGCAAGATTTGTGTCATTGAGTCCTTGATAACAGCATTCTCATTTGGGTAATCGAGGAAGAAGTAGTGAAGTGTGGATCGATTGGCCAAAGGTGGGGTCCACAGCGATCATTTCATTTTGGCGGGATACACAAATGACCCCTCCAGTACCAAGACTTTGCCCAAGTCAGTGGACTCAAACAACTTGTTCGGATCGCTGAATTTGATACTCCATATTCAAGTATATTGTCTTTTGGAGGGAACGGCGGCGTTCGTAAAAGACATCTTCATCATTCATCATGGCTTCCTCAACAGCTCCGGATTATAATTCTTCCATTCTCATCGTTGGTGCCGGAACTTGGGGATGCTCTACAGCTCTACATCTCGCCCGACGTGGCTATAAGAATGTAACAGTTCTCGATCCGTATAGTTTGCCCTCACCAATATCAGCAGGCAATGACATCAACAAAATCATCGAAGAAGGCAAGCCACCATTCCCCCACTCTTTGCCCGACACATCAATCTTATCTCGTCAACAGGTTCATCAACAGGCGAATCCGCCGACGATTTGGCAGAAACTCTTCGACGTCTAGCAACAGATGGATGGCTACATGATCCAGTTTTCACGCCTTATTACCACAACACAGGCTACGCCATCTGTGCGCATACACCCGAAGGACTTGAACAACTAACGAAGCACGAAAAGATCCACGACAACCCCGAATTCGAATGGATCGACACGCCTGAGAAATTCCGCGCCATTATGCCCAAAGGCGTCCTCACAGGAGACTTCCCAGGCTGGAAAGGCGGCTTTAAGAAGACCGGTGCAGGATGGGTCTTTGCCCGTAGCGCACTGATGAGTGCATTCCGTGAAGCACAGCGTCTAGGCGTCATATTTATCACCGGCCCTCAAGGCGACGTCAAGACTCTACTCGTCGAGAACGGCGATGTAGTTGGCGCCGAAACCGCAGAAGGTACTCGTCACAGAGCTGCCACCACGATCCTGACCGCAGGCGCAGCAGCTCCAAGTCTTCTCGATGTGAAAGATCAGCTACGGCCCACGGCATGGACACTGGCTCACATCAAGATGAGCAAAGATGAATGCGAACTCTACAAGAACTTACCTGTGCTCTTTAACCTTGAAAGCGGCTTCTTCATGGAACCGGACGCCGAGAAAGGCGAATTGAAGATCTGCGACGAACATCCTGGTTACTGTAACTGGAGCACCAACACATCTGGCGAAAAAGTCAACACACCTTTCGCTAAACACCAGATCCCCAAGGAAGCCGAAACCCGAGTCCGCGAGTTTCTCCGACATACCATGCCGCAGCTTGCTGAGCGGCCATTCTCATTTGCGAGAATTTGTTGGTGTGCTGATACGCCTGATCGGAATTTCCTGATTGATAGACATCCGGAGTTCAAGAGTCTGGTTCTGGGTATTGGGGGCAGTGGACATGGGTTCATGCATATTACGAGTGTCGGAGGTTTCATCGCTGATGCTATGGAGGGTTGTTTGGAGGGGAAGTTGAAGGAGGCATTTAGATGGAGGCCGGAGACAGCGGTGGGCAGGGATTGGAGTGATGTACAGGATAGAATGGGTGGGCCGAACAAGGTGATGGATTTTGGTCATGTAAAGGAGTGTAAGTACTTGGCGACCCAATTTTCACACAACTCTACTGTTTCTTCTCATGGTACTTGTCCCGAGGCAAAGCAACTGTTGATCAGAGTCAGCGCTAATCAAACCTCACCTATCTCAGGGACCGATATCCTGCCAGATCGGCGTTACTAGATGTGACAAAGGGTCAGTGCCAGGGACTTTTTGGAAGTCTGTTGTGATCACTGTTGGAAGCAAAGCCAGCAAGGAATGCGAACGCGGTTGTATTCTACAAATACAGACATGGTCAGGAAATCCCAAATTCGAATCTCCATCCATGCTTTGACAGCCAGTCTGACACTGTGAGCTTTGTGATTCATGAGCCAGGGGAATAGCTCACGAACAACGGGTCGTGCAAGCCTCAGTCTACAGGATGCTGCCATTGCTGCCACCCGATCCACGACTGAAATCCAGCTAATCCAAGACTGAGGAATGCGAATACAATCCCAGCAACCGTCACCATCATGACATAGCGCGCTCCACTCTTCTTCTCCCACCATTTCTGAGCTCCCCGTAAAGTAGGGCTCAATTGCTCTTCAAATAATTCCGCTATCTCTGTCGTGAAATACTGATACACGGCCACCTTTTCCTCCTCATTACACAACGTAGCGAAGTCATACTTCAGGATTTCGTCTGCATCACTTCTTACCAATGACTGCAAAAGATCTTTCGAGTCCTTGTCCGTCAAGGGAAAGAGTAGAGTTTGAATGGAATGGAGGATTTCCAAGGTAAGTGCTCGTGGAAGCGCACCCCTTCATAATTGTTAGCTACGGTCCAACTATGAACATCGTTTCCACCTACGATCTGATGGAATCAGAAATGTTCGTGTCCGCTGGCTGGTCCTTGGTGAGTCGTAGATGTTCTTTCAAATAACCCGCCTGACGAAAGATTTTGACGACAGATTTTTTTCGATCAAATTGCAGGTGACACCGGATATCGTCCGTTGGCTGGAACTTTAAAGCTGCAACCTTTTTCAGTTTCACGGCTCTCAGATTGTCCTCGATGAATCCAATATTTGGATGCGGCCTCTTCGTAAAGAGGTTCTCCATGAAATCTGCAAGGGTAACATCTTTTCGCCATGGGAACTGCCGAAATCCGGACTCGATCAACACAGAGTCCCGCCGAAACGATGAGCAGTCGATTTTGAACATGGTTCCGACTGCCAGATCTAGAGCACGCTCTTGATCATCTCGAACGGGTCGGTCTGAAAACAAATTTCCAACTAGATCAGCCCTCCTGATATTTGGAGAAGATTTGACCATTTCCAATAGATTCAATAATGCCTGATGTGAGGCCAGACCAGGTCCTTGGCCATTCCTGGCGTCCGATCTGTACGAGCACGTTTCCTCTTCATAAAGCTGGAAAAATGACTTCAATGATGTCGAGCGATACCATGCGCAGCTGGCTGAGTCACATTGATTCTCGTCGACGCAATCATCACAAATTTTCCACGACCAAAGAGTCTTCGCGAGATTCTGAAGCTGCCCGGTAGTAACTTTAGAAAGAGGAAACTCGGACACCATTGTGAAGGCGGGTCTCCATCTGTGTCATGGAAGTATAATCATGCAGAAATACTGGCTTTTTAGTAGCAGCACTGTTCTGCGCAAAAATCCGGGACAGGCTTCCTTACAAGCCAGTTAGATTATGTGGCTTGGTCGAATTAGAGGCTGTGTATTTGTCTCAGCCCTTGAAAGCCAATACCCTTCGAAAACGGCACGTGAGCAATGTGCCTCGAGACTCAATAACCAATGATCCCCGGGTACAAATAAACCACTACTCAATCCACCGCCCTGTTCATGTGTATGCAACCCAACCTTGCTGCATTAGCACAATGTTGCTTTTTCCGAGCTCCGCCTCTATCACACAAAGCACAGCCTTGCTGCGCGATTTTTATACGAAGACCTATGTTCCTCTCCAACTGTGATGTCCATCGCAAAAGCATATCAGCATCAAAGGGGATGAACTGTATTCCCTGACAATGCGGTGACGAAGTGATGACGGTCGACGACGTCAACATGCGCAGATTGAGCCAGGGCACTTCAACGCTGACAATTATGCCATATTCGCAACTTCTCAAGCTCAACAAGACACCAGGAGGACATGGGCTTGCAGTCCCAAAGGGCGTGGTGCCCGGGAACAGTTCCGGCGATAAACCTCAGCCCGCATGCTCGGACACGACTGAACATGCTCTCCATATCAGCGGTATCTTGGTCAAGCATCCATGGTATCGTCCAAAAAAGATCAAACTCCAATTGTTTGACAACGAATCGATTCTGGAGCCAACAAGTGATCGCTTTATGAACTTGAAGGAACAGCACACAAAACCACTGCTGGAATTCATCCGCGCATCATCGCAGGCTCCAAGAATCCCGAATATTGGAATGTCATTAGAATTTCTAGGGTCAAACCTGAATGACGCGAAACCGTGGGTACTCTTGCAGTGTTGTAAGAGTGTCACAAAGAGGGTCAGGAAGTTTTTCAGGCAACCTCACGTCAAGGCAGAATATGAGCCATCTCATCCGACAAAGTCTAAGCCTGTTCTTCCGGTACTCGTGCACGAAGAAGAGCCACACAAACTTGTCGCATTGAGTGCAAGTTCGTTAAAGGTCAACTCCTACGAACCTTGCCCAGTTTATAGTGACCTCTCTGAGATGACAGAAACACTCTGTGGTATTCAAGTCACGTCACATGTTTCCGGCAGAAAAACAATAGCAACCATTGGGGGTCTTGTATCGATAGTGTATCCGGACGGGAGAAAAGTCGTGTGCGCCCTCACGGCTGGCCATTTTCTAAATCCCGAAAATGGTGAGAAGAACGGCGAGCATAACGGTGATGATGACAACGACGAAGATGAGAATAACTCATCCATTTTGGACGCCAACGACCTCTACGAGTTGGACATTTCTTCCCTAGAGAGTTTTCACAGCGCCAGCGAAAATACCATGCTTAGAGATATCGCACGAAAGAGTGTCCAAACTGTGGAGGGGCACATCACATCCGCAAAGATTGGCCACATTTTAAAAGCATCTCAAGATGAATTGGAGAGCAGACCGAACCTCGACTGGGCGTTAATCGACCTCGGCGATGTAGACTTGCATGTCTCCAATCTTGTAGGCTCTCAAAAAGTTGCTACACGTCTTCCTAACCCATCGCTGAAGTCGAAAACTCAAGTGGTTCTCCCCACAGGGAAGAGTGGTATCCTCTGCGGCACATTGTCTAAGAATTGGTCCTACCTCATGCTTTCACCTGGGAATGGTATGACGAGGGCGTATCTTTTGACTCTGGCCAATGACCAAGGTGGGTAAAGCACATCGTTTGGTCTTGTGTCTGTCACTGATAGAAAACTGCGTTAGTCTTCCAACAAGGTAATAGTGGATCCTGGGTAATCGACGCCTCCACGAACGAGGTCTATGGCCATGTCGTTGCTTGTGATGTCTTCGGCAGGGCCTATGTTATTCCTCTGAGCGATGTGTTCTCCGACATCAAGTCAAGATTGTCTCTGAAATCCATCGAGATTCCAGATACTTCAAGCTCAATGGATCATACTCCTGAGACTACTTTCAACGAGGACCAAGACTTGATTAGAAGCGAGTCAGTAGTATATAGTGCCCAACCTTCTGCTGACCCTTTGCCCACATCTCGGATAGCGTCGAGCTCTTCTTCGATCCGCTTGAATAGCCATCCAGCAATTCTCGAATTCCGTATCTGGGTTAACAACAACTGTCAACCAGGTTTAGCAGATCCAGCTGAGTGGGATCCGACAAACTACAGTCCACCACCTCTATTCCTCCCGCGATCTGCGCTTATAGGTTATTTCCAATCCGATAACAACGCCAAACTTTTAACGCTCCTCAGCGCAGCGCTCCCAGATTCAACGCCGCTCGAATTCGATGAAATTTCACGAAAGTACCTCCAAGTATTTTGTATCTTACTACTTATCGGTAGGGCGGAATGTTTGAAGATGTTTGCGAAGCGTCTGGACCTACAAGACTCATATCTACCCTTCGATGCCAAAGACCAAAATCTCCCCATAAGTGCTACGGCCACAGATTCCGAGAATTTTCTACGGTCATTTGTGCAGAAACAATGGATGATCTGTGCACCACGCTTAGGCTTCCAAATCAGCAAAGACTTTTGTGATGAGCAAGTGCTACCTATCACCATCAAAAAAGCACTTGGACGAAGAGAAAGCGCAATACTTTTCGAAGTCGAGATCTATCCCGATTACAACCAGTTAGTATCCTCAACTCAATGGTTCGGTACACAAGTAAGCCACTTTCCCCTTACTGATGTTTTTGGAGCATTTACTGACACCCATCAGAATTCGGAACGACTAAAGAATACTTTCATGCTAAAAACATACCTTGGAAATAATGCAAAACAGCTCTATGATCGGGACATAACCGCCTACAAGAAGTCCGAGAACCGTGGTTCGATACCAGGGGTCATTGGATTCCACGGGAGCTTTCGATACCGGGGCCGAGACCATGTCTTACTCGAGTTCGCCGATGCTGGGACGCTTGAACACTATTTCAGAACTGTCCGCCCTCCACAGAGCGCCGAAGATATCGTAAACTTCTGGAGCCAGATGTTCAAATTGATCAAGGGGATGACGTATCTTCATAGGGAAGGTCAAATCAGGAGTAGTGTCAGAGAGTATGTAATACCGATCCAGGAATTATTCTGTGTAGGGATATGAAGCTGATGGACTTAGGTGGCATCGAGACATAAGTCCGGAAAACATTGTTGTTTCATCGCAAGGGAAAACGATTGAATCCGAGTACGAGTACCAGATGAAGCTAGTTGACTGTGGAAAATATAGATTGGCACAGGGCCAGGATGATGATAGCGGCACTACCACTTATGGTTCTTACAAGATTTCGACTGCTACAGACTCTGTAACTGACATGATAATATAGGTGCTCCTGAATGTACGGATATCCGTTGCTCGGACTATATCTGTATGCCAGAAAAAGTGGACATGTGGTCACTGGCGGCGGTGTATAGTGAAGCTGCCGTATGGATTGCCACATCTTTCTTGGGCTTGCAAAGATACCGACAAGATCGTTCGAAAGCAATCAAACACAGTAGAAATGCTACAATGGACTGCTTTCATGACGGAGGGACTGTTCTGGAGGAAGTCCTCGAGTGGCATCTGAGATTGAAACCCATTTTGTCACCTGAGGACGTCATCACCAACAAAGTTACAGCCATGGTTGAGTCCGTGCTTGTGCCAGAAAACCGTCGAGATCGATTCGAGAATCTGTTTATGAAGTCTAACCAGATCATAGGTGAAGCTAGACAGGAGCTGGAGGAGAAAAGGCAACCTCGTCGTGAGCCGGAGCTCTTCCAATACCACTCTTTTAATCAATCGACCACTTCTTTGTCGACCATGTCTACGATCAAATCACGTCGTCTCAATTCGATACGTGGATCCTTGGAGCGTTTTCGTGAAGCAGTCGCACTACATGGCACGGGCTGTGTGGGCTCAGGGCAGTCGACACTTCATTCTTATTCATCACCACCTCGAATATTTGATAGCATTGGCTCACCCGCACCATTGATGAGCCGTACCACCAGCTACGCGCCAGCTTCTTTCTTGAATGATCAGGATACATATCAGGAAGCTATATATGGAAGCTCAGCGGACCTTGCTGAGCCTTCCTCGCATTTGCTCGTCACACCTTCGCCGCACAGATCTCATAGTATGATTGGCTCGCCCGTATCGCTGATGAATGGCAACAGTGGCTACGCGCCGTTCTTGAGCAACCAGCGAAAGTATGGGCCATCTACATATGATACTCGAGGCAGCTTGGCTTCTACACAGGAAGCCAAGATCGACATCCCAGATCTTCCAGCAGAGAAAGCTACGAGCTGGCGAGCCAAGAAAGGTAAAGTGGAAGAGCTTGAAGGGCACCACTTACTTCAGAAGCTGAAAGGGCGAGAGCAAGTAAGGAAAACCCCATCGCGTACCAGAATTTACTCGCTAATCATTCATCACCAGGTATTCCTGATAGAAGAATCCGAAACGATGCTGAAGCACTGGCCAGAAGTGGAAAACATGGTCGGTGTGCTAGCATATCTTGTGAAATCAGCGGATCCCAATGGTGTGGACCTGTACTTCACCACATCAGCTGAGTCTTACAACAGCAAGAAGAAGATTGGGGTTTTCAGCACTAGTTCTGCGACTAAGCTTGTTGGCATTGTACATGACCGCCTTAGCCAACAAGAGGTATTACTCTCTGCCAAAGGAAAAGGGGCAACCCAGAACGGCATGATACCTGGGAACCATCGCAACGACCTCGAAAGCAGTGTCCGTCGTATTCTAGCATCCTACCCCAGGAAATTGCAGGGCAGCAAGAAAGATCGTGGACATGAGATCCGACTCCTCCGACCCCTGAACCTTTACATTCTGACAGATGGGCATTGGCTGGGGGATAACTACCCCAACCGTATGTTTGCAAAGATGCTTCGGGAATTCCACGAGCACAGCGACCACTCTCAATTATCTATCAAGTTCATCACCTTTGGCAGCGATGAACAAGCTTTGAAGAGGGTGCAAGAGATGGAAGATGATTCCTCTTTACCGTAAGTACTCAAATCCAATAGCTGTCCGGTAGTGGGCCAGTGATTAACTCAAGAATAGGGGCATTGTTGACACTACTCCTTCCAATGGAAATGTATGGAAGATGCTTCTTGGATCCATTGAGCAAAACTACGATGGTGCCGCATAGTCTCATCTTCAAGGACTCCTTTCGGGGCTTCATTTTCATGACTTGACATATCCAGGGCTGTATGGCTGCATTCCTGGGGGTTGGAAGTACCACTGTAGTCTGTATTTATGCACTCGTGTATACTTAGCAAACTATAGAGTTACCCAGACGCTAAAGTGCGGAGTCTGTAACACTTATGGTATTGATATGGGCGGAGTAAGAGGTCGCGAGCGAAGCTACCATGGACGTGTGACGGCAATCAAAGCCCCAAAAGACGTGTAACCTCTCTGATATACCTTTAGTGACCGTTATGATCTGCTCAATAGACTTACGCTCAAAACAAGTCCACGACATTAAGCCCACGAGTCAAATTCGACGTACCAGCTACGCTCAATCTTCTCAAAATAATCGCGGGTTCGTTTGATCTGAGGAGGACATAGTGGTCGCGGGAAAGGGACTCTTCGGGCCACGCGAGAACATTCTTTTCACCAATATTGAAGACCTTCAAGTTCGTAGCAGCGGAGTGTCGCTTTTTGAGAGCAACGCATTGAAAACTCTGCAGATCTTAGAGCAAGTCATGAGGGTTTCGTTCACTCCGAACTGTTCACAAGCTTTGGAGTTTCGCACTCTGGGGATTGTGGCTTTGTCATTCAGCTGAGGAACCCCATTCCTAGCATGCTTTAACATCAGGCAGACGAGAACAATAATGTCGGAAAAGGAGTTATGCTCGACTGTATGTTAGATGATGTTTACTGAGCCTAGACACCCGCATAGGAAGAGGTAACGCGCTAAGAACACGGTCACGTGGATTAAGCTTTTTGATCAGTCTACCTAGGTACTGGTAGATGTGCCAACCCAATATCTGCCGACAGCTGCGGATCGCGAGCATGCTACAATTCTTCCAGTCTTCCACTCAACAATCAATATTTCTCTAGCACCGGTTTCACCTTGAATGCGATCGCGTCAAGTTACAAGAGAAATCGGCTCTATTGATAATAGAGACCGACTTTGTTTAAAATTGCGTGCCGTCCCTGCCTAGTAAGCAAGGAGATAAGTAGTGGCGATCTCAGAAATCGTCAATGCAAAGAGGTCAAGTCTTTCATATTTCTCCTTCATCACTCCCTTTGTTCAACGCGTTTTGTAGAGACTCACTTTCGTTCAATTTCTCCCCTCTACTGATTACTTTATATCTCTCATCTCTCTTTCGCTCTGTTGCACATACTTGCGCGCAGATTCAACTTTAACACCATCACAATGTTCTCCTCCACCAGCACGACCATCGCGACTCTCGCTATGGCCAGCGTCGCCCTTGCGCAAACTAGCACAGTCAATCTTTACATCCCAGGCGCAGACACGCAGTCTTTGATCGGAGAGGTCGTTGGTACCGTATGGACATCTCCACTCGAATTCAAGCTCTGTCCAAGCTCTAACAATCAACACAGGCTTCCTCCGTCACAACCTATGCCCTACAATGCGTCAACCCAGGTGATGAATGCGGGTTTCGCGGCCAGTTCACAATCACCGAGAATGCAGCGACCGCGAAATATACCATGCCAGCAGAGACCGGTGAGGACGGTGTTTTGGCATTGTACGTTACCTTCCTTCTGTCTCTCCTCTTCTCCTACAGCCTCCTACCCCTCATCAGCTTCCAGTCTAACACACTCATCACAGCACCGGCCGCATAGACTGCTCCCTCGACTCCACCATCTCCGCCGTCTGCGTCGAATCCTTCGGCGGCAGCGAAGCCAACTTCCCAGGCCAGTCCACCGAAACCTACACCGGCACCGACTTCCAATACATGCCAGTGTTTATCACGGCTGGTGCAGCTGTTGGGACGGGTAGTACTGCGGCTTCTACTACGTCGAGTGCTGGGTCGAGTTCGCAGACGGAAACTTCGTCGGGAGGAGGAAGTTCGGAGAGTGTTAAGCAGACGGGGACGAGTACGGGAGCTTCAAGTGCTGGGACTGCGACGAGTACGAGTACAGCTGGTGTACCTGTTGTCACCGGGAATAAGGGATGGGTCTTTGGGGGTGCGGCTGTGGTTGGAGCAATGGCTCTGATGGGATAGGCGTATGAGGGACGTATTGTTTGGTGGTGGTTGTTCGCAGCTTCAGACGAACTGGCTGTGTACAGACTTCGAGGGATGCATTAGTACGGCCATCACCAGCAATTCGAATTAGAAGTTCGGCAATTCTATTAAGACTTGTTCTTGATCAACAAATGATTTGGAAGGGATGCGGCGGATGATTTTTGGTGTACTAGTTTCCCACGCTCATCAGATATGTGATCTGGGCACTATTTGCAGCCACGACGGGAAGTCCCTCAGTATGATCTGGGTATTTGGCGGCGCGGCAACGCCTATTGGCTTGATGAAAATTTGGTGTGGATGGAAGATCAATCTTGGTAGAGAGTTGGCGCTCGAAGAAGACGTCTTGGAGAGATCTCGTGTAGCCTTGGATGGATGTTGGCAGTCAGACAAGACCTCTTGGTCCCAACACCATCACATTGATAGGCAATGCAATGCAGTGCGGCAGGCATTCTCCAATTCTCCATCATGCGCACAATCCGCCCAAAAGGAAGGAAATCATACCTTCTAGAAGCCTACAAGTCTCACAAGTCGAACCCAAAAGTCTGGCACTGCAGCAAGTGACGGCGTTACCATCATACACGTGGGTGTAATCTCACAGTTGCCAAGCAGCGAGGGAGTGAGCCTACCCTTTCATGACCAGACTATTGGGCGCATTTCTCCCAGCGAGCTGAGTGGCGAAGCTGGCGAGATCTGAACTCTCTTGACACACCAGAGACCCTTAACGTGAGATTCGACAGGCTCGATTCCCAAAGTATTTGCAAGTGCTCTTACATTTTCAGCGCTTGCCCGCACTACGAAGCCCAAGTGGGAAGGCCGTACAGGCCTCGGCCGGAAAAGAAACGTTTAGGGCGGGGGTCCCCGAGGGAGGGGGGCCAGGGTGTTGGTTCTGGCAGTGGATCGATGGTGTGCGATGGGTGGATTTAGGGTATTCGATTGGGTCGATTAGTGTGGAAAAGCCTGTGGGTACAGGGAGCGAGGGGGATTTATTGGGTGAAACAGCGCCGTCCCTGGCTGACTTCCAAGCCTTGGCGGATCGGTACTCAGACAAGGGTGTAGGGACATGCCATCCACTCACAGCCTGGACATGTGCTCTTCTACCACATCTTCTCACCAAAACTGTGTATAATGCCCAGCCTTGCCCAGCCTCGCCGAGCCTTCATTTTGGACTCTTCTCTGCGCCCAGTCTCTTGGTACCAACGCCACATCCCGCAGTCTGGCATGGACTCAGCAGCAGAGTTCATCGGATTGAACCCACGTGGGTGCGTACTGTGTTCTGTGTCGTCGAGCCGTGAAGCGTCGAAAGATTGATTTTCACGCCTTCGAAAGATACCAGGAAAACGTGCTGTGCAGCTCGGAATGGTGCATGGGAAAAACATGCGCGTACTTTATCTAGCTATATATGAGCCATGGCCGCTCTCCTGTCACTTTTTCGTTCGAACCAGTCTTCTGGAAAACCATACCGACAAGGGCAAGCTCATCCAGGTTATTCAGCCAGAACATACTCGATAAGCCGCCAAAATGGTGATGTCCGATTACACCTATGTCTTTGCCATTGGCACAATGTTTGCGCTGCTCGAAGCGTACAACAATGGTGCAAGTACGTCTTGAATCCTTATCTTATCTTGGAGTTATTTCAATTGAGTTGGATTGGACAATTGCTGACCTGCCTGCCTAACAGATGATGTTGCCAACGCTTGGGCTACCTCAGTCTCCTCCCGATCCGTCACATATCGACAGGCCATGATCCTATGTCTGGTCTTCGAAATGACCGGTGCTCTTGCAGTCGGTGCCCGAACAGCCTCTACAATCAAGAACGGAATGTTAGTAGTCTTGCGCATATCAGCTTAGACGATCTCGGCTAACAGTATCAACAACAGTATCCCAATCAAGGCATTCAACGGCGATGCTGATGTCCAACTTCTCGCTTTCGCTTGTGCTTCCGCTGGTGCCGCCATCTGGGTCATGTGGTGTACACGCAACTCTGCACATGTTTCTTCGACATACTCTTTGGTTTCCTCCATTGCTGGTGTCGGTGTTGCTGCTGTCGGAGCGAAGAATGTAGAGTGGGGCTGGAGCAAGGGATCTGGTCTTGGTGCCATTTTCGCCGGTTTGTGCATGGCTCCTGTCATTGCTGGATCCTTCGGTGCCATCATTTTCTCGCTCATCAAATACGTAAGTCTCTTTATACAATGTTGTCAGACACAAATACTGACCAGTTTTCAGACCGTCCACAGACGTTCAGACCCCGTCAAATGGGCTGTCTTCACCTCTCCATTCTTCTTCCTCATCGCCGGTACCATCTGCACGCTCTCCATCGTCTACAAGGGATCCCCTAAGCTCGGTCTCGACAAGAAGCCAGCGTGGTTCATCGCCGCCGTCACGCTCGGTGTCGGTTTCGGACTCTTCGTCCTTTCCGGTCTCTTCTTCGTCCCATACGTTTTCTGCAAGGTCATCAAGAAGGACTACACTCTGAAGGTTACAGATATCTGGCAAGGACCCGCACTCTTCACCCGCGAGGCTCCAGCCGACGCCTCAGAGGCCCGCGTACCCAACTACAACGTTGTCCAGCACGACGATGAGGAGGATTCTGGTGAGCTCGCCGCCCCAGGCACCCTTCCAACCAAGAATGTCGACATCGATGCAATTGAGAAGTCACCCGCTGGATCCGACAAGGACCTTGGCATCTCCGACAACGAGAAGGCTCAACACCAACAGCCTATTGCCACTTCCCACGGCAACACCAACCTCGAGAACGCCATCGCCGGCGACAACCCCAACTTGCAATACCGCCTCCTTCTCGCCCGCGCCGAGGAGAAACACCATGCTCAACTCCGTCAATCCCGCGGTCCTCTCGGATGGGCCATGCGAACTCTGTACATCCACCGTCGTGGTGCTGGTGAGATCTACGAATTGCACAACATGAAGGCCTTCTTGATGCGTCTCCCCGCCTACGTTGTCGTCGCCGCCCTCTACGGTTTCTACTATGATATCCACCGTGCGCAAGTCGGTATCCTCGGTACACCTGAGGGTCGCAGAATGGCTCGTGTTTACGACCACGTAAGTTGCATCCAACACATTCCTTCCAGATAATTTTCTAACAGATGACATCCAGGCCACCAAATACCGCAACGAAGTCGAATACCTCTACTCCTTCGTGCAAATCATCACCGCCTGCACCGCCTCCTTCGCACACGGCGCCAACGACGTCGGCAACGCCGTCGGCGTCTGGGCCGGCATGTACGGCGCATGGACGACGGGCAAGACCGTGGCGTCGAAAGCCGACGTGCCGCTCTGGCAGATCGCCGTCATCGCGCTGACCATCTGCTTCGGCTTCATCACCTACGGCTACAACATCATGAAGGTCATGGGCAACAAGATCACCTACCACTCTCCCAGCAGAGGCTCCAGTATGGAGATGGGTGCGGCCATTACCATTTTGATCTTCAGTCAGTATAAGTTGCCTGTTAGTACGAGTATGTGTATTACTGGTGCTACGGTCGGTGTGGGGCTTTGCAATGGTACGTATAAGGCTGTTAACTGGCAGCGAGTGGGACTTCTGTTTTTCTCGTGGGTTATGACGATTCCGATTGCTGGTCTCATTGGAGGTTGCTTGATGGCTTTGATGGTCAATGCGCCGCATTACGGAAACTAGATGGTTAGACTTGAGTATGTTCTTGTCTGGCTTTCGATGTTCTGTAGTGGTTTAGAAGTGGCATGATGAGAAATGGTGCTGCTGTTGCTGACTTGCAAGCGAGCTTGTTTATATCTGCTTTGTCTTGGGGCTGGGGGTTCGGTTTAGAGATACACATTTTCGTTTTATTGTACCATTGATACAGCACGAGAAAAATATAATTCACTCGTTTCTCGACCTTTTCTTCCCACGGGAAGAAGGCCAGAGCTACTGCACACTTTATCTCTTCCTTTTCCACTGTCTGCCAGTGATACCGACGATCTCTCAAGTCGTCCTCTTCCACAATCACGAGAGCACTCAGCGAAACGCAAGTAGCCTCTTGTGAATGCCTGCTTTTGCCTCCTGTTTTCGCAAAGACAAAGTATTCTCCAATGAGTTGGTCTCTACGCAGAACGTGCTCTGCAGGACGGCTGAAAGTTTGAACCTACGATGTACAGAGATCTGCCCAGTCCACTTGTAGATCATTAATGGCCACTCTATCCTCGCAAATCCTCGATCTCCAACTCTTACTCCGTCGAAGATCATCTTCTAGCATCGAATGATTGGAATTCAAACGACCATTGAAGACGATCTGGTCTGGTCTGATCCGAGTGACTCTCCTTTCGGGTTTGAGTCGAACCAATTCCTACGCTTCCTCTTTCTGTGTCTTGGTCCTCGGTTCTCAGTATCAATATCTATGCACTGTCGTGTCTTTCTCCGCCCCAATTCTATCGTCGCCGACAACACTGTGCCGAAGACGAACTGTAAAACAGAGAGGCAGATAACATGCAAATTTACGAAGTCAAGAAGTGTAATGCAGCTAGTGAAAGGGAGTAGACTCTTTCGGGCACCTTCTTTCCCCGTCCGTGGCTATTGGAGACGGCTTTCTCCCAACGCTTCCGACACATCAGCTACCGTGGTCTCATTGCTGTCCCATTGAGATGTCGCTACCGGGGAAGTTCCAGTAGAGTGAGCAGCGCTAGTGCTAGTAGTCTGCATTGCAGGTGATGCTGAGTAGAAAGAACGAGCGCCGGGTCCCATGGCACCCGCTTGCGAGCTGAAGACTGGCGAGTTTTGGTATTGGTACGCTGGCACTGGCATTGTAAATTCCGGCGTATGATCCATCGATCTATAACTTTGGGGTGGTGCCATAGCAGACGAAGACAATGGGTTTATAGGTCGTGGGAATGCTGGCTGTTGTAACCCGTACGACGAGATTTGCTGTCCAAACTCCCTAGACAGCACCATCTGCTGCCTCATCTGCTGCCCCATCATTGAAGACTGTGGGGCACTATACTGCATACTGTATGGAGAGGAAGCTGCTGGTGACATTCCGGCATCGCCATATGAGAAGGGCGAGGCGGTGGATGCTGGGCTTGGGTATCCCCCAGGATACGGATAGCGCTCATGACCTACAGGCTCAATTATCGTATCCGCGTCCACTTCCACAGCCTGTGCGAGTGCGATTATTGGCAGACTGATATGCTCCATGTGTTTTGCAAGGTGAACTGTGAGCTTCTTCCACGTAGGAAACGTCTTGCCACAGAACTTGCATGGTTCGTCTTGCGGCCTCTGCTTCGTTTCGTGGTGAAACCTTTCGAGCATAATCCATGCGGGTTCGGTACTACGTGCGTTCTTAATAGCTGCTTTTGTTTTTTGTTTCGGTTCTGGTATTTTGTGTTCCCGAACGAGATGTTGTAGGAAATTATCTTTCCTATAGCAAGGGTGCCTACAGTCATCGATTTGACAAATCCACCACTCCAGATGACGGTGTCGCTCATTCTCATGCCTTACCCAGTCGGCCATCCTCTTGAAGCTTTTTGGCTCTTTACACTTATCATAAGTACAAGTGAAAGGCTGAAGATCTTCGTGAACGTGCTTAGTCCAGTCCGACGGCTTCAGAATGCGTTTAGGTCGAAAACAAAGTCGGCACTCGAATTCAGCCGGCAAGTACTTCGTTGGTGGCATGGGAATGCCGGGGGAGAAGGTTTCCCTCGTGATCTTCCCTCCACGGTCTGGCGATAAATCTTCATTCGCGGAGACTGGCAAATGCCGAATTCGATTGGTACTCCCACTTTCCTCGTGGATGTCGTTTTCTCTTCTGTCTAATGGAATGACGCGTCCGCCAAGCGCGATGCATTGCTTGCCCGATGAGCAAGAATTGGCACGAATTGCTCGGCAGTGCCTCACACGAAGATCCTGGAGTGACTTGTATCGTATCTCTTGCTGATGAGCAATTCTCGAAACTAGCCAGTCATATCTTCGGTCCATGTCCGGATTTAAGCGACGAACATGCGCCTTGAAGCCTTCATAACTCGGTGTGATTACCTCGCCAAGTGACCCTGGAGGTTCATCTATATCAATACCTTCGTCAGAATCAGATTCCTCGTTGTCGGTTCTGTCTCCCTCGCGGACCGATGCTGGCGGTGTCGAAGCCTGGCCGATTGCTGAATCATATTCGACCACAGAAGATTTTGGCCATATTGTTTTCGTGCCTGGTTCGAAGTCCGTGGCTGAATTGCGTAATCTGGCGTCAGATATGTCATTGAGCGATGACCAGCTCATAGATGAATCGATTGGCTTTTCCAAGTCCGGTACATCGACTACTGACCATGCACGATGAGTGCTGGGGTCCAAATCTGAGCCTTCCGCCGGTACCTTCCGTTTCCGGGTCTCTCCTTTGAGCTGAGAAGACTGGTCATCCAACGGACACTCAACATTCTGCTCAGCCAATTCTTCTTCGGACAGTAGCTTCCGCTCAATTTTAGGGCCAGTGACATAACCCTAGGTAGCGGGCCAATTAGCAACTGTCAAACTCGCAGTTTCTTAGAGGAGCAAGAAAGTTCTCGAGTAGATCTCGGAAATTTCGAGCATAAAATGTTCGAAACCCCCTATCACTTACAACAAAGGTACAAGCGGGATGACTTGGGAACATGTTCCACACTGGAAGTGGAACCGACATGAGCATGAGTGTAGAGTAGCTTGGGAAGACCTCTATGTCGGTAGCAAAGAAAGGGATATCCGCAAACCAACGACTACATCGATCGGAGTCCAGCGGTGCTTGATCTTCTTCCAGCGAGACTGATATGAGAACTCGAGGTATACGATACTTGTTATCAGATAGCGAGTAGAAGGGTGAGCTCTTGCAATTTGCTTTCTCCAGGTTCAACTCTCTAGCATCGGTGTATGTAGTCGGCCGGTTGGTGTTTGCAGCTTGATGATCGGTTATTTGTGATTGAGTCTTTCGGTAAAGTTCGATGCCAGGGTGGCGAGCATCCTGGGTGTAGCGTAGATATATTGGAGACGAACACCATTCAAGCTTGGTCCCTTCTCGCCCTCGCTTGTCTCCCTTACGCTTCAGCTGACAAAAGATCTCGGTATGTAGGATAGCAACTGAGAAGGATTCTCTGCCAATCCAGTCCCGTAGGATTTCAATCATGGCCCTCGTGAAGGAGAATTCGCCAGGAGGTGCCGCTCTAGATTCGAATCCGCAAGCTGCAATTACTTCCATAACTCCAAACTGCGAGGAAGAAGCTGAGCTCGCTGCTGCACATGTATCAAGCAAAATTAATACTTCTGATTTGATACCAGCAAAAAGATTTTGTATACCAGACCCTGGAATGATTAGGAAGTCAGCGTTTACTTGATCACTCGTGTCTCTGGAGAATCGTGGGCAATGAAGTGCTCCATGATAACCAAAAGGAAAGGGTTGGCCGCCGCGTGAGCAACGTACAGTCAAGAGATGGAGTGTCCTGCCCCACGTGGCTGATCCATTCTGCCTGACGGGCCGTGTTCATTCGTCCGTGGCCGGCGTAGTATAAGATGAAGAGATTCTCTTGGTCATCGCCAGACTCTATAAAATCCAATGTCTTTCTCATAAGGTCTCGATACGAGTTCTTGTTGAGAAGCAGCCACTTTGTAGTTGTGAATCCATACTCCTGAAAGACTTGGTCCAGCTCATCTATTTCTGGCTGAAATTCTGTGGCATCTATCCATCTTATCAAGCACACGTGTACTGTTCGGTATCGATTCCTTCCAAGTTTAGGTCCATTCGGATATGCAGCTTTCGCAGCCTATGAGAATCAGAGAGACACGGATGGCAGTAGGCTTGTAGTGATGACTTACGTCGTTCAAGTCTTTCGCAAATGCTTTCAAGTCGGGGTGATGAAATCTTGCCCTTGACGTATCATGTGAGGTTGGTGAGACCGAAGTGACAGGAGTGCTGCCATCCTAGAAAACATCGTATTAGAGAGATTTTGATCGGCAGAGAGTTTCAAGCTCACTGTGATGTTCCCCTCAGAAGAAGATTCTCCAAGGCACATTGATGAACCAATTGCTTGTGTAGGACAACCTATGCCGGTACTTGGATTCCGATCCTGTCTATCATCTCGGCGAGGCTCCCATGACCTGCGACGAGGCTGTCGTCGTTCGCGTTCATGATGCCCTTGGAAGCCATCAACATGAGGTCTCGAAGGCGACCGAGACCTCCACCTATCCCGCGGAGACCGTGTGCGATGTCGATAATCTTGTCTTTGTTGATACTGGCCTGAGTACTGGCGGTTCGTGGAGTCCATCGTTATTGACAGCCAAAGAAGGAATCAACCGGCTGAGGGCTCAGGCGCGACTTCCGCTTATTCGACTCTCGTTTGCGATTGGAGCCAATACCTACGAGTATCAGATTTGTGATTGCATGGTGCCGCGCTGTTACAGGCCTCGTTGCGCTCACATCAAACTATTATCGGGATGTTTCCATCATGAGGCAAATATAAATAGAAAGCCAGTCGATTTGCTGCTGCCTCCAGCCTCAGCCTCACAACGCGACCCCGCCTTTCCCAGTAGCCCCCACGATGTTATGCACCCCACGGGCATTGCTTACTTAAGCCGATCAGCCATCATTTACAATCTTAAACCTGGAAGCTGTACATGTGTGACGTTTCTACGGCATCATGAACTGAAAGGAGAGTGAAATTTCCCGGACGAACGTCTTACAAGGGCCATGGACAACCGCTTTTTTTGGGTCATCGCCGAAGCGAATACATGAGGACAGAAGCGGTAAACATTCTCGAATTCTGCATGCTCAACGCTTGTTGAATTGAATTTATGTTTGTTCAGAACAGTGCCATGAATCATAGATACAGATCAGAACAGTGGATCCGAAGGCATTCGACACTCGGGCTATCCACCTGCAATTTAGTCTCGTTAGGGCCCTTTTGTGACCCACTTTCTCCTAAACTACGCGAATGTAAACAATGCCGAGCGCGTTCCTTGGCAGCAAGACCCAGTAAAATTCATCGAAACCCAGAGATGGCAGGAAGCCTCCGTACCATGACACTCGGATGTGAATAAGCCGTCATGTACTTATCATTGGGCAGAGTCAGCCACCAAGCGGGTAGACTCGGACATCGAGATTCTTGAACTCGATACTGTATGTAAGAATTTATCCGGCATGGCACCACTGGGACGGCCCATTTCACATACCAGGCGTAACGATCTGGGAATTCGGTACAGGTCATGCGATATCGGATTGTAGCGGGGTAGTCGTCTTGTCTGCCACGTCAGAAATCCTCGACCAAATTTTGCGTATAACCCTCAGCCTACTCGAATGGAGACTTGATGCCCCTCACTGCTTTTCGGCGTTCATATCAAGCTCAATACATCTTAAGTAGCAATCAGAAACACCTCTTTGTTATTTCAGGTTTCATCGGATAGTTTCCAGAAATAATACAATCGATCGTGCTTCCTCACGTCCAATGCCTCAAGTCCAGGCTACAAGTTGGCCCTGCCAAAAGACCCAACCGTGGAAAGTTCATTGGCCACCGGCCTCTAAGGCACCACCGGGCGTCGAATATGGGATTGAGAAGGGCGAGGTGGTAGTCGTTGATGGGACGTCCGCAAGAGTTAGCCCGCCCAGCAGGCTTGCGGAAGACGTGGCCGATGGGAGCGGCCAGACGGACAGCAAAGGCAAGGAGGATCAATAGTTCGGTGATGCGCTCAATCAAATGATTCCATCGATTTGAGCTAACTTATAATATTTGTTATCAGATCTCGATAACCTTTTGTTGGATCAACCGTTCATACTTTGAAGGACTTCGCATGGTGAGCTTGGAGGATGTGTTGATCTGCATACCGAAACAGGAAACAAATGAGGGAGTGAGCATGCGCTAGGCACTGAGGACTCAGAATCGAGGATTTGCGATCATGTATTGTTCAGAGCGCAATATCATGGTGTTCTTTATACTAATGGTCTTGTCCTGAAATACTATTGAAGATATCTTCATGTGATGACTCTACCACCTTACAAGCACCCTAAACTCGATGCTTTCTCTTCTGATCTCACTATTTCTCGACTGTGGATGATCGAATGACGCATGTGGTACTCCTATTTTAGTCAATAAAAATTTGATTCCCTGCGTAACCCTTTGGACTGCTGTTGTACTCACCAGGCGAAGCTCCAAATTTCTCATTGCTGTCAGCATTCTTGAAAATGAGCATCTCAGATGGTAGCTGATTGGACAAGTAAAACCACTTCTGTCCCTGACTGAAGTGCACTTGCGTATTCTCGAAGATGGCATCTCGATCAACGACATCGCCAGGCATGGTATCGTTCGCAAAATCGACCGTCGAGGCGTCGCAGAGCGCAAGAGGCCAGTCGACAAGAGGACCTTGCAGAGGGTGCCAGACACTGCCTTGAGTTTCAGCCCTGTTTATCAAGGTTTGAGAGAAGAAAACCCACTTGATACACTGCCACTTGCCGCTGAGAACGATATCCGCCTTCTCCCCGTAAGCATCCCTGATCAACTGGCAGCCGGCTTCGTATGTGTGGTCTATCCTACTTGAGCACTGGACCTTGTACTTCGTGAGGTCAAGAATGAAAGATTTGAAGCTTACCAATGTGAGCAGCACTTGCGGGTTGCTGGAATTGATAACTTTGCCCCGTAGAAACAGGCCAATTTGGATCCCGTCTTCGAATCTGCAGAACGTCAGCCACGATCAACTTCAAGTTATACCTTAAAATAATTTGATTGTCAAGGTTCAATTGCAAATAAAGGCTCACCACATGGTCTAGCACCTCTGCCGACTCAGCCTTGAGAGCAGCTTTAATACAAGCCTCCACCTCTCGTGCGTGTATAGCTTCAACCTTGGTCGGCTCGTCATAGTCTTCATATCGCATTGCACTGTTCAACTCCACTACCTTGAAGCCACAGCTTTCATAAGGCAGATCAGCCGAAGCACGCAGGTCTTGGAAAGTGATCGACTGTAGCGTGCGCTCTATGTTGGTCTGTGGGAGGTCATCCTCATTGTCCGGGCGATAGCGTAATGTGTATGGCTTCTCGTGTATGTACTTAGACAGCCGGGTGAGAAAGTAGATCTTGCCAGTAATTGAGTGATCTGGTAGCGGAGACATTGGATATTACCAGCCCAGTGTATTCATGTAGTCCCTTAAGATGGATTTAGATGCTGATAGAACTTGGCTGACACGTGGCGTGGTCTTGGATGAGAAGTATATCTCCACGTGACGACCTGGCGAAGTCGACCAGCACTTCCCTTCAATTTATTTCTCTCTCACAGCCCGATATGCCGAATAGTTGCTTTGAAATGATTTAAGGCATCAGGTCATGCATACTAACGAATAAAAGCTATAGAATAGAGGAACTCTAAAGGTCATGACAGATTGCGACGAATCCTCCGTTACCTCCAGCCCAAACCATCCCCTAGTGACCAGAAACTTTGCCCCATGTTGTTGCGTAATGATTCTCGATAGGTGCAACAATAAACCTTTCCATATCACGCTTGAAATCTCTATGTTTAGAATCGAGCCCTGTCACGCAATTTTCTGATACAATCTGGTGCCACAAGCAAGCTCTTACAGCAGCGTTGTAATCCTTGCCAGCCTTATTAAGCACTACTTCCCTATCCACCAGATCTTTCGCAGTGAAAAGATCCAGCATATCTTCATCATCGACTGAGTTTTGGTCTTCATCTCTCAGCTCACACAAGCGGCGACCAAGAGCAAGCTCAACAAGTGCGAAGCCTAGGCGTGTGAGAACAGGTTCGCCGATGCAATCCCAGAACACTGAAACCGAAGTTGACGCACTATGCTGTGCAATGTCAAGCTTTGCAGCAAGTGGACTGTGAGTGGAATAGAAGCGCTTGGTGACGAATATTTGAGACTTGTCGCCCTTTAGGACGCAGAAATCTTTCCAGGTCCACCAGCTGTCTATCCATGGCGTTGAGTAGAATTGTAAGATCGCGAGGCTCAGATTCAAAGCTAGGTCCATACGCTTCTTTCTATCGACTTTCCATTTTTGTGCCGGGGGAAGGAAATCGTCCAGGCAGACAAGATTTGGAGGGTGTGAAGAATCGGTGCCGTCCAGCGATGTCACTTTTACAGTATATTTGTCCTTATTCAGACCTAGTATCCCGAGACACGACGCGGGTGCTTCAGCTGGAGGATCCTCTCCAAGCTTCCTGATGAACTGACAAAGATCTTTGATGAGTTCGCTGCCCTCGGGGCTTTGTGTTTGGCTGAAGGACACTGATCGACGACGGACTGGTGTCGGAATTGTTCCTTGGCTGATCAGTGGGGATCGAACAGTTTCCATGCTCCCACGGTGGGACCAACGTCTTGACGGAAATGGACTGTGATGGTCAGTACAATATACAAGAATTAAACGAGTCCACGGTGCGAAACCCACATCTTACGATCAGTGTCGCTTCCGATGTTATCCGGGGACGTGATGGAGATCGGAGATGCCACAACGTCGCCTGTGATTTCCAGTGCGGTTTCTTCATCAACAGGGAATAGTAACTCATAGGGTTGCGCGATATCGTTGTCAGTAACAGGGTGTAAACCCAGGTGTGTCTCATGCCCTCCTGGACAAGAGCAGCTGTAACCATCGCCGATTGCCCGATGAAGCGCATTTGCATCTTCAGTAATCCGTCGAAGGATGTCGGGAGGAAGTTTCGTCAAGATTTTTGGCTGTGAATCTGGCGCTTCAGCGACTGTGGCACTACTTGTGCGAGGGGTAATGATTCGTTGAAGTAATTTGTTGCACTTGTGTAGCTTTCGAATATTATCCTTAATGGATGCATGTGGTAGATTTACTCTGATATTCCGTAATCCGCTACGAAGTTTTAGATGCGAAGTATCCTTGGTGCTGATCAGTAACGATAATTTGTGTTGAGTTCCAGTAGGGTAACTTACGGAGGGGATTTCAAGCTCTTTGAGTTTTTCGTTGAGAACATTAAGAAGTATATCCATGTTCTGAAGAGTCTGGAGAACGACTGGAAAACGCTTCGTTCCCAGACGATTCTCAAGATTACGCTGCAGCCCAGGATCTTTCCAAAGAAGATGGTTTGGCTTTTGCCTGCTGCTGAGCTGCAACAGGACAGACTCTGGGACATCTGCCTGAAGCAGACTTTCAATGCACTCGACATAGATGAGCTCTTCCGTTTTGACCTCGTGAAGAATCAGTTCCCATTCCTGGCCATTCTTTCCAGAATTGTAAAGTGTCACTAGATTGACGACTAAGGGCCACGCCCCCAAAACCAATCCTGCTGCCTCGATTCCAGACATCCGGCTGGAATTATCAGTGAGAAGGGGAACTCAAAAAGATGGCGATATGACTGCTTCAGAAAGTTGTGTCGGTGATCATGCCACTGCCTGCAAGTGCACGAGTTCTGGAGGCAGAGAATGTGTTGCCCGCCCCACTATTAGTAGATCAGTCGACAGCCTTGCCAGCTGAAGCTGACCGGTCGTCGGATGTAACCACACTATAAACCCCTCGAAACAGCCTGATAAGCTTAAGTTTTAGGCAGACAAACGTTCGTGCTCGAGATAACACAGATCGCATAATTCCTCTCTATACATGCCAAATAAAGGGATTTGACGATAATGATACGTGAAGGTTGTCATACAAACTTAAAGTATAGCTCGCGACACAAAACTCTGTCAATTTCGGGAACTTTCTGCGTAAGGCTGTGGAGATAAGCCGAGTGTGTAAATGGTGACCAAGGTGGGCGCAGGAAAAAGAGATCCAGGGCGTTCCTATTGTTCTCGCACTTCTGCCAATAACATCACTGCTCTCGTAGGAACTCCCCATCGATGCTAAGGCAGTCTTCCAGGCTGTTCGATGGCAGCTGCAAGCCTCAGAAAACGCCGACCATATCAGACCACCGGAATTTCCTTCTGCCTCAGCCTGACCACATGCGAATCATCGAAAATCGTTCTGTCTTTTCCAATTCCTCATACACCCTCATACTAGACTCTGATCCACTTTATTGTTAAGGTTTGAAGAAGATTCCCCTCAGCGTGCAAGTAAAGAAATGGCGGAGCGCAATCAGATGTACCGAGCTTTACGAGGCCAAAAGAGTAGCTTTCCTCCTCAGACAGCTCCGATTGCGGCAAAATTCGAAGACTGCCAACAGAATTTCGAACGACTCTGCATAGTGTTGAGATCTGCAATTAGACTTATTGAACCTAACATCATAGAGGATAGCTATGGGAGGTTTCTCGCTTGGGGAAGAGATTGTGGAGCTGATGATCGGTCCGTCGATCATAGACTTCGCAAGAATTCTAGCCTATCGACTAGGACATTAGAATTGCTCAAAACATTGTCTGCGAAGCTGGAGCAAGGTGAGATATTCGTAGAGGTTCAGAGAGTTCTAGGATGCTGCTGAAATTGACTTAGTGATTGAGGTGATCCAGAACGCGGCGACTGCATCGGTGCGTTCCACGGATGATCAGATAGCCGCTGAGATGTCAGCTAGCCTCGCCGGGAGTGAGGATATATTACGAAGGGAGCCAGAGATTCAAGAAAACTCGAGAGTGACTCTGATCATGAAAATCATCGATGGACTTGTCAGCTGCCTCGCGAAATTGATGCCAAATCTGTGTGATCCGTTTCCGATCGATACCTATTCCGAGGATAGCACCCCCAATGATGCGGACACAGACATCGATCTGGCCACAGCTCTGTTCCCAACCGCAACGCAGTCACTGATCTTCAGACTTGCTTGGGCAAACTCGAGAAGGAGGAAGTACCTGAAGAATCTCCAAGACAAACGTCGACCAGGAATGCCGCTCGCAGGGGTGAAAGTTGGCTATCTCAGAAGAGCCAAGAAATCGCCAGATGTCGCGACAGATGCATTCAATTTTCAGAAGCCAGGACTGAAAGCCGAAAGTCCACCTCGTCGGCCATATCTTCCTCTTAGACACTCATATGCTGTCACAAGCGACGATGGAGACTCGTCAGTTGTTGAAAGTCTATTTTCACCACAACCCACTATCACGCATGGCTCGGCTACAGATCCATCTATTGCCGCAACCGAGCCGGCGACTGTGGTCAAACAGCAGACTGTTCCCAAGCCGCCGGTATCTTTAGACGCCGGCCAGCCATTTCTGTGCCCGTATTGCCATGATGAAATGAATACTGGCAATAACATAACAACAACTTCCGATTGGGAGGGCCATGTGTTCAATGACCTGGAGCCATATATGTGCACCTTCGATGGTTGTCTGCGTGCTGAGAAGACCTTTGGCATTCGTGAAGAATGGTTTCGTCATGAACTCGAAACCCACAGAATCACAAAAGTGTGGGCATGTCGCTCTTGCGTACGAGAGTTTGATACAGCAAAATCATTCGAGGCCCATCTGCAAAATAAACACAATAATATCGCGGGGCCAAGTCAAATGGCTATGATGGTGAAACTGTGTATGAAGCATTCTGAGAAGCGTCCTAAAGAAGAAGTTTGCCCACTATGCGCTATGAAGCTCAGCGTCGAGGGTCTGAAAGGGCATATTGCCAATCACTTGGAACAGCTTGCCCTCACATCCGTAAATGGGGATGACTCGTCCGAAGAAAATGATAGCGATGAAATCGGATCCCAGAAATTCGACGACAATGCATCCGAGGGTCGAACCAAGCTCGAGATTCTGAACGACTTCGTTGAAGAGCAGCTTGGATATGTTCTACCAGATAAAAAGGGTCCGGCTGACAAGGACATGGATGAATCAAACCTTGATTTCGTACGAGACTCTGATGATGAGGACTCGGATGATGAGAGCGGGGTCGTGGCTCCCTCGATCAAAAGGGAAACGAGGGATTGGAAGCTCAAGTCATATCTTGGGGACAAATCAGCAAAGTTGCAGAACCGGGGTAACAGAAGATCTGGGTGGCAACTAGAGACGCAGGGCAAACAAAAGCCGTCTTCATCCTCGGGTGGTAGCACAGCACCAGTTAGAACAGCTCCACATCCGAGAGATGACGACTACGTCGGCAGGGACGGTGATCTGGCTACATTATACAAGATTCTTTCTCTCCCGGCACGAATCTGTACCATAAGCGGTACTGGTGGAATTGGAAAAACTGCTACAGCGGTTGAGTTTACGTACCGATACGAGCAGGCTTACTCGTACATCTTTTGGACCCAAGCCGAGACGAAAGTCGGCTGTGCAGACACCTACAGTCTCATTGCTGTAGCGCTCGGCCTTGCACCTGATGGTGAAGATCAAAAGCAGCTTATCGAACTGAGTCGCGATTTCCTACAGAAGACCGAGAAGAGATGGCTGTTAGTGTTCGATAATGTGGATCAGTGGGCAGACATCGAAGCTTACATACCGCGAAATACGAATGAGTCCAAAGGTTCGATTCTCATCACCACACGGATCGCCGCTTTAGAGCCCAAGCCCATGCTATCAAATTACTTCTCCGTCAATTTGAAAGAGATGTCGACGGAAGAGAGCACGTCATTGCTCATTCAAGGAATACAGTCGGATCTGAAATACGAGCAAGTCAAATTTCATCCCGAGTACAAGATCGCAGTCGAGATAGCTCTTCTTGCTGGTCTGCCACTGGCTCTCTCGCATATAGCAGGATATGTAAAATCCTCTGGCTGTACTCTTGCCGAGTTTCTAGAGCTTTGGAATGAGTGGCGGAAGGCAAGTCTTTCTGCTCGTCCAGCCGACGCATCGTCGAATGAGGCACTGGAGACAGTCTGGAGCATTGGGCTCAGCGATCTCGGGGCAGACGCACTGAAGCTTCTGAAGATAATGGCCTTCCTTGACAGCGACGTGATTCAGAGAGAATTATTGATGAATGATCACACCTCACCCAACTTGGCATTTCTGAAATCCAATCAGATCATTCGGTAAGTTTGCTTGCAAACTCCCCGCCTTGCCTTCACTGACACAAGTCTCAGTTGCCGCAGATTGATCCAAGACCTGCTCACTCGAAAGTTGATCAGCTTGAAAAGGCAGGACTCTGGAGATACATATTCGATCCACAGACTTCTGCAACATAGACTGCTACACGACCTAGAGGAGAATCCTGGGGAAAGACAAGAGATTTTCTGTCTAGCTTTTGAGCTGATTCGAGAGCGCCTGCCAAGACCATCGCTGGACGCGCCTAGTTCCATGAAATGGAATATTTTCAAAGAATACATCCCTCATGTCTTGACTATCCAGAGAGTATATCACGACGCTCTGCCAATGATCAAACCTTTCATCGGACTGGCCGAGCTTTTCCGTGACGGAGGAGTCCACCTCTGGCAACGCGGGTTGATATACGATGGTCTTCGGCTCCTCAACTCTGCGGAAGCAATATTGGACAGACTGGAGTGCGAGGAAGATCAACTAAGAATAGACATACACATCGCGACAGCACTCTTGATTCAATATTTTGGTATCAGCCATCGTGCGGAGAGCAGAAATCGATTCTGGAAAGTCTTGCAAATTCGAGAGAAGCTAGCTTCCCAAATTGGCCCAGCAAATATGACGAAAGATGATGAGATGACTCTCTGCAACTCTCTTGCCGATTATGGAAACGCGCTGCTACAGTTCAACAACTACAAGGAAGCAGAACCAATCTATCAGAAATGCCACGCAAAGTACCAGGAATGGGGAACCGAGGAAGAGATCCACTTCGAATATGCAAAGTTCAACCATCACATGGCTTTCTGCCGCATGTACCACGAAGACTTCAAGGGAGCCATAAGACTTGCTGAGCGAGCCGTTGAGCTTGTATCTCGACAAACTGGACAGCCACAGCTTACTCTTCGCTTCAAATTTGATTTGGCTTGTATAACACTGCAGAGTGGGAACCTCGAAAAAGCCTTGGAGGTGCAGAAACAAATCTTAAAGGCACGACTCAGCCTGCAGGGAACCGGGAAAATGACATACTTTACTCTTCAGAGTTACTATGCGGTCGGAGCTGGCTATTCCCACCTGGGAAGATTGGAAGAAGCTGAGTATGTTCGCGTTTGATCTACTTCACCCCGCATTGCTAAAGGTTGACAGGCATATGATGAGAACAGCTTTGAAAAAGGCGCAGGAAAGAGCTGATAAGGGATTTTGGCCGGACGCAGCTGTAGCTCGTGCGGAGTTCCATCTGTCTCAAGTATTGAGAGCAGCAGGCAAGGATGATGCAGAGGCCGAAGGGCTTGCAGCAAAGGCAAGGTCCGTTCTATCGAGGCTTCTGCCATATGATCCCTTGGACGGAGTTACCACAGAAAATGAACTTGCATTGTTTGACCACCTTCAACCAGTATTTGGAGGCCGCTTCACAGGCACATCCCTGTTGAAGTATGTAGTGTAGTCCCGATTTAATTATCGATGACCGTTTTAAAATTTGGGCAGACAGCTCAGAATGGAGCTGGAGGATCGACGTGTTGGCGCATTTAGATTTTGGATTGAATTGGAGAGGAGAAGAGCAGAACGACGGGGCCTGCGGAACTGGAAAAATCTCATTATAGGATAAGGAACTATCTGGTCCACGAACAACAATGAATCATTAAGGAGTCTTCCGGCATGTTATCGAAGTCGAAATAAAGTTTTGTTTGGGTCCACAACGGAACCGACCCTTGATTTGCCGAATGACGCACCAAATTTGGCAACCTTTTTTTGCGGGCAGGCAAGATTCCAGCCTCGTCTCGATGCTAATTGTTTGAAGACTTCAAATCCACCACACTGATATTTGCTCTAATCGTAGTATCACCAGCAGTATTCCATCTACATGGAGCATCGACTGATACGTTATTTCGTGACCGAAGATGGCCAAGAAGGGACAGCCAAAGGGGCCTAAACCAGGTGGCGGGGGAGGGGCCAGCAAGAAAGCATCCCCAGCGACGACAACGGGCGACGACAGCTTCATTGTCTTCTCAAACTCCGATAAAGAGCCTAAACCAAGGAAGCCTCCCGCTGGACCGTCTGCGACAGGAGCGCCAGGGCAGAATGGCCCTGCGCTAGCAGGAGAGGCGCCTCAGAGGCCCGATGTGAAGAAAATAATCGGAGGGGCATCTTGGACGGGGAAGTTGCCTGTCAATATGCTCTCTGAGCACTGCCAGAAGCAAAAATGGGAGAAGCCGGAATATACAATGGTAATGGATCCCATGCCATGCCTGGGAAATGTCTAATACAAACAGTCTAAAACTCCGGAAGGTTATTCATCCATGGTCATCCTGAAGTGGAAGAACCAGAAAACACACGAACTCGTGCAATTACAACCCTTCAAACTCCCACCCAGTCACAAACACCTCGCTGCGAAACCCACTGCCCTCGAAGCTCGACATTTCGCTGCCACATACGGCCTCTTTCGAGTCTGCAGCATGCGAAATATACATATGATGTTGCCGCCAGACTATCGAGACTTGTGGAAAGGGGAATTCGAGGTCTTGAAGAAAGAGGATGTGAGGGAGGGTCGTGGATGGATGTACGAGGCAGATCCGTTCGCTGCTCTGCGAGAAAGAGAAGATGCCAAAATCTTGAACGAGAAGAAGCGCACCGAACGAGAGAAGGCCAAGGAGAAGGCTCTCAACACACCTGGCGGACCTGGCGGATCAAATTTGGCCCTGAGAAGTAACGGCGGGGGAGGTACTGGTGCTGGAGCGCATAATATACACAGAGGTTGGGCACGAGTTCCCAAGATTGAGATGGGCAAGCGGACGCGTACGAACGTCGAGAATCTGATAAGAAGATACGCAATATGGAATCCGCACGACGTCAAAATGTCGCAATTCCAGAAGCATTCTATTGTTAACGAATTCAAGAACCTTGAGTTTCGACAGAGCCATATTGAGGAGGCTGTCGAGGAATGCAAGGATAGAGAGGAGACTCTCGAGTGGCTTCTTATTCATGTCCCAGAAGATGACCTGCCTCGATGGGCATTACCGGAAGGCTATGTCGCTGGTATCAGTATGGCCAGTAGTGATCTCAAGAGAGAGGGTGCTATCAAGCGTCTCGCCGAGGCGGGGTATGCTCTGGATCTGTGCAAGCAGATGTTCGATGCAAAAGGAGATGAGGGAAAAGCTGCAGAAGCCCTCCAGCAAATCCTTGTTTCCAGTGGACAAGACACCGAAGCGCCTCAAGATGAGGAGTCTTGGGATTCGGAAGAGTCCAAAGAAGCATCTGAGGGCATCTGGGAAGAAGAGATGACCAGTCTCCAGTCTGTCTTTGGCGACAAGTATTCTCGGCAGTCAAAGGATGTTTGCAGAGTTGAGTTTAAACCTGCTAATAGAGGAAGAAATCCCGAAGTACAGCCAGTCATACAGATCAGAAGAACGCCCGAATATCCGCAAAAGCCACCTGTGATATCAGTATATGCCGCTTTGCCAGCATACATCCGCTTGAGCATCATGAAGCAAGCTCTGAACCATGTAGCGGACAACTTATTAGGCGAACAGATGTGCTTCTTTCTCATTGACTGGGTTGAACAGCATCTATACGGCATTGTTGAACGACCCGGAAGATTAAGGGAAGTATCTGCTGCTGCTTCTACAGTAAGTGAGGTTCGGCCAGTGCATAGGAAGCGACAGAAGATTACGAGACATCCACGGCCTATCAACTGGGCTCCAAACACAAGGAGCAAGGATGACTGGATTAGACGGCAAACAGAGCCCAAATTGCAATCTAGAATTCAGCAGAGGAAGACTCTTCCTGCTTGGGAAATGAGAGAGATAATTATTGATACAGTCAATTCACATCAAGTCACGATCATCTCTGGTGAGACTGGTTCTGGAAAGTCTACACAGTCGGCACAGTTCATCTTAGACGACCTCTACCAAAAGTCGCTAGGGGATTCCGTGAAGATCATGTAAGTCTGCCCATGAGTAATTTGTGGTCTTTCTCCTGACAAACCATAGCTGCACTCAACCTCGTCGAATTTCCGCTCTCGGTCTTGCGGACCGAGTCAGCGAGGAAAGATGCTCATCGGTCGGCCAAGAAGTTGGTTACATCATCCGAGGAGAGTCAAAAACATCACAGAACACGAAGATAACATTCGTCACTACTGGTGTGCTCCTCAGAAGACTTCAGACTTCCGGAGGCAGCAGTGAAGATGTGGTGGCCAGCTTGGCCGATGTCAGCCATGTGATCATTGACGAGGTTCACGAGCGCAGTCTCGACACAGATTTCTTACTGGTCCTTCTGCGAGATGTTCTGAAGAAGCGCAAGGATCTCAAGCTCATTTTGATGAGTGCTACGCTGGACGCTGGAGTGTTTGAGGATTACTTTAAGAGCAACGGCAGAGTTGGCCGCGTAGAGATTAGTGGCCGAACGTACCCCGTCGAGGACTACTATCTCGACGATGTGATTCAGATGACAGGCTTCAACTCTGGTCGTGGCGGGCGAAGAGATGAGGAAGATGCAGATACTGCTGGAATGGATTCTGATGTCGCGGCTGCTATCCAGAGCATCGGAATGAGGATCAATTATGATTTGATCACGCAGACTGTCAGAGAGATTGACGCCGAATTATCGCATCTGAAACAGGATGGCGGTATTTTGATCTTCCTACCTGGTGTCGTTGAGATCAGCAGAACCATGGACGCTCTTCGATCGGTACATAATCTACATGTTTTACCACTTCATGCATCTCTTCAATCCTCGGAGCAGCGCCGGGTATTCCCTCACGCACCACATGGCAAGCGGAAGGTTGTCGTTGCGACGAACGTTGCGGAGACTTCAATCACGATCGACGATATTGTTGCTGTCATTGACTCTGGTCGAGTTAAGGAGACGAGCTATGATCCCCAGAACAACATGCGCAAGCTCGAGGAAGTCTGGGCATCACGAGCAGCATGCAAACAAAGACGTGGCCGTGCAGGTCGTGTCCAGGCTGGGAAGTGTTACAAGCTCTACACTCGGAATGCCGAGATGTCTAAGATGATGGAACGACCAGAACCGGAAATCAGAAGAGTTCCTCTGGAGCAGCTCTGTCTTTCTGTTCGGGCTATGGGTATCAAGGAAGTGGCAGCTTTCTTGGCTAGTGCTCTCACGCCACCCGAGAGTTTGGCTGTGGACGGCGCAATGGACTTGCTCGGGAGGATGGGAGCTCTTGATGGAGATGATCTGACTGCGCTTGGCCGACATCTGTCAATGATCCCAGCTGATCTCCGATGTGGTAAGCTGATGGTCTACGGAGCAATGTTCGGATGTCTCGATTCGTGCGTGACTATCGCCGCGATCCTGACGGTCAAGTCTCCCTTCGTCTCTCCGCAAGACAAGCGAGAAGAAGCCAAGTCGGCACGAGCAAAGTTCGCGAAGAACCAAGGTGACTTGATTGGAGATCTGAAAGCCTTTGAACAATGGGATGAGATGGTCAGCAATAGAGCGTAAGTTACACATTCATGATTGAAGGACTTTGTGCTGATAAATTAAGTATTCGACAAGGCGAGATCCGCAACTGGTGTTCAGATAACTACCTTTCCTACCAAACTCTAAACGACATCTCCTCCAACCGCACGCAATACCTAACCTCTCTTCGCGAATTATCCTTCATCCCCTCCTCACCCACCGCGCTTCTCGCCCTCAACAAACACAATTCCAACACCTCACTTCTGCGCTCCCTCTGCGCAGGCGCCTTCAATCCTCAACTAGCACGCATCGATTTCCCCGACAAGAAATTCGCACCGTCCGTTTCTGGTGCCGTGGAGCTCGATCCTGAAGCGAAGACGATCAAGTATTTCAATCAAGAAAATGGGCGTGTATTCGTGCATCCTAGCTCGACTATCTTCGATGCGCAGGGTTTTCCAGGGAACAGTGTCTACATGAGTTACTTCAACAAGATGGCCACGAGCAAAGTCTTCATTCGAGATTTGACGCGTAAGTATTCCCTACCATCTTCTTCCCCTACCTAGTCTCATCTGTCTTAATTTTGGACACAATCTAACATGACCTAGCATTCAATGCCTACACAGCACTACTCTTCTCCGGCCCCATCAACCTCGACACTCTCGGCCGCGGCCTCATCGTCGACGGCTGGCTGCGGTTGCGAGGCTGGGCTCGAATCGGCGTCTTAGTCAGCAGACTCAGAGGTATGCTTGATGATGTTTTGGCGAGGAAAATTGATGAGCCTGAGATGGATCTGGCAGGGAATGAAGTCGTGGAGGCGGTTATGCATTTGGTGGAGTTGGATGGATTGGATCAGTAGGTAGCCTTGCCGATTTTCCACGCGCCTGGTGTGAGAGACCGCACTGGAGGCATGCATTGGATACGGTGGGTGGGGTGGACACAATTCAGTAGAGACAGGGGTAAAATGGGGGCGCATGGCAGGCTTTTGGACAATATCTTGGGTATGAGCATATAGATGGCGTCTCCCCCTCGGTCAATGCAGTACACTTTTTGCGTTGTCTGCGCAGTCTTTTCGCTTCGTTACACGAATTCTTCCTCGCTAAACAGCCTTACTTTTTCGACGCTACGCGCTCTGTCGCCCTCAATCGCCCTCAATCATGCAAGACGCAAGCCCCAATATCGGTTCGATCAACCAGATGGATATTCTACCTGATCTCAGTCTGTCTTTTGACCCTAGCAGGGGTCTTGAGGGCGAGATTGAGGCTGGGTAATTTTTTTTTTAAACCTGCTGACTCTCGCAACAGACCTGGGGTTCGGAATATCGGGGAGATCCGAAGTGGCACCTGCGCCCAGGTCCCCCTCCTCTATGTGCCGTTGCCGATACTCGCTCAAGGGGTCGAGGCCGAAGACTTCCCCTGTCCCGCCAATGAAATTGATGTCGCGAACATCTGCAACATCAACTGCCACGCTGAAAAGCCTACCTGTCCAGATGTTTTTGTGCCGGACTACGATATCAACGGACCCAGCTGGCGGGCCCCGATTACCTCCACGGCAGTCTCTCCAGATGCCCAGTGGCAAGCAATTGTCCCGTGGGACTTCTGCGATGCGTCCCCGGACCGCAACAATATCCAGTGGACTGCCGGAGATGCGATCTGCAATTCATTCGCCGCCTATGGGGGTGTGTCGTCGACTGACAATCATGTCTCCCTGAACGAGCAGCATGGTGCAGCAGCACAGTACTTTGACGGTGATGCCGTCGGGTGTCCGACTTCAGGTTGTGGGAATGGAACTGTGAACGACTATGATGGTCTCATGGACGGAGGACCTGGTGCAGGACGGCAGGACTTCGATTGCAATTACTTCCGCAATCCGGTTTCATCTAACGGAAGTAGTTTGATGACCGGCCATCAAGACCCATTGAGTGAACGACCTGGATTAGTAGCTCGGGACTTTGGTGCCATTTTCTCGACCTCACCATTCAAGTCTAGCCTCGAAATGATACAGGCTCCTCGGTCCAGGTCTACAGGCATGAACAATGTCATCAATGGACCGAACACCGGCATGAACACCGCACCTTTCCTACAGCCCGAAACTATGGACATTTGTGGCATGGCGATGAATACCAGAATGCCAAACATTGGCTCCAATGCTACGAATGGCTTCAACTCGCGATTGTATTTGGCTCATGTGCAGCCAGCCATGGGATCTGATTTTCTCAACATGATTGACCCCGGCATCAGCCTCTCCCAAGCTGCTTCTACGTCTCAGTCTCTTACTCATCAATCAGGGCTATCATCTGCTCGTCCTCAACACCCTGCTCAAGACCGTCGCTTCCGATGCAACTTCCCAGGATGCGACAAAAGGTTCAAGCGTCATTCTGATGTCTCTCGTCACGCTGGCACTCACCGTGGAGTGACTGGTGCTCATCTCTGTCCAATATTCGGATGTAGTAAGATCTACGGAAGGGGTTATAGTCGTCCGGACAAGGTTACTGAGCATCTCTGGAAGAAGCATGCTAGCCTTGGATATACCAAGGCCTGAATACTGACTGGACTATGAGACTTCTGTTATTGGGGATCTCTTGATCACTCGGGAAAGACATGGACTTTAGGCTTTTTCTAAAATTGTGATTTCCCAAATATATTTTGCTCGGATTTTTCAGTGCTTCTTTTGACGGTTTCCTGCGGTTCCTAACGGTCGCTTAGCTTACTGTAATCCTGGGCACAAACAAGAATCATGCTCGCCCCAGAATTTTGTGCTTTCTTTCCGTAAATCTATCCTTGCGCAATCTCAAGTGAGTGAAATGACGATAATGTGGTTGGTAAGTCCGCCGCCGAGCCCCGTGAGGCTTTGGCTGGGCTGGAAGCTCACGTTCTGCGCTACGCCCTCTTTCGCCCTCCTCGCCCTCGGGCGCAGCGCGCGCAGCGCCAAGCTGCCGCCCTTATCTGGACCAACCATAGGGCATCACGACTCACTCAGCCTTTGATACAGCAACTATCTGCATTTTGAGGGCGATGCTGAGGCGAAGCATGATACCGAATGACATTCAGAACGGAAGCTATAAGAATGAGCTTTCCATCCGGTGCTATCCTCAGCACCGACAAGATGTGAGTTTTTTTTTTTTTTTAAACTAATGAGAGTAGGACCGAAGCCCCATATCACAATCCCATACATCCTCATCCTTCTCAAGGATGTGCTTGCGCAGTATGCACTGGTCAAGCAGTTGGGCCAATAAACTTTGCCTTACCGGGCAGCCTTCCGATCCACAGAACACCTACCATCGGGCCCTTCAGCTCCAGCAGCTCGAGTTGGCTAGCTGTTGATGGAGATCTTCCAGTCAATCGTATTCCAGTTCATTCCCAAACCGTGCTTGCCAACTCATCGGAACTGAGTCGTCTCACTGGTATCAACAACTTCAACATTGGTGGAGATACCTCTACGCCATGTGAACAATTCACATTCAACCACGCGAACAATGCCATCGCCTCAGATCTCAATTTATTCGACCATGGACTCAGTGTCGACTTGTATCCATTAATCTACGATACTGGTTATCTCTCGGGCGAAGGTCTCATGATGCCTGCTCAAGCAGTAGGAATTCCGCCATTGTGCACACGATGTGGTCAGCACGATCCTACCCCAAGTCTTGATGGACTCGACTTCTCTGCACCAACATTTTCGATCACAGCACCTGCCAACTTCATGGATAACATAGCTCCACCGAAGCTTCCTTCCTTGGCTGACGAAGTCCTCATCAACGAAGACATCATCCTGGACGGGCCTCTTACTTCTTCAGCCAACGTCGGTAGTCAAACTATTGGTCTTGATCTGGCTTCACCACCATCCACAGACATTCCTCGAGCTTTGTGCAACTTTCCAGGATGTGTAAGGGCGTTCAAACGGAGCTCAGACCGCGATCGCCATGAGAACAGCGTTCACTGGAGTATTCCTGGAAGTCACCTCTGTCCTATCCAGGGATGTCCAAAGAGTCAAGGGAGAGGGTACAGAAGATCTGATAAGGTCACTGAGCATCTATGGAAGAAGCATGCCAATCTTGGGTTCTCCCGGCGTTGATACCTCTTGCCCATTGCCGAGATGCGGAAAGAAGTGGATGAATGGGTGCAATGAGGGGATGGTAGCGCTTTGAATTTCATTGGCTGGATTGTTGGGATCGATTTCTGCCTCTTTTCTTGGTGTCTTTATGATTGCTATGCTGTTTGATCCTTGGTAGTTCTACTTACAGCCTTTGGGCTTAGCTCTATTCTCTTTCAATATTCTTCCAGTCCTTCCCAGCAAAATTGTATTGTGATTTGATTCATGAGAGACGATGTGATTTGAGTAATGATGACAAGACCTGTTGGAAAAAACCTCATCGGTCACTGACGTGCTCGGACACGAAGAATACATAAAGAGTCCGTTTCAGCCCCGACCCACTCTCCATTAGCTATTGCTCAGTTTTATCACCCGGGAACGAATACTTCATATCACTGCCCACCATCACCATCACTGTCCAACCACTATACACATTTGAAGCCGCCACCCATACAATGTACTTCAAAATCTACCATTCACCAACATCACAATCCTTATCCCAGCTTGCGAGGCCTAAGTCGCCCGTCGTCGACCTGTCTCGTCTGCTCAGCCGTATCATCACAAGATCAACATATCGTATACCGATCCTCAAACAGAATACTCTTGCATTTGCCACGTCTTGAATCCGCTCCAACGATGTCGGCCCCGCGTTGCTCGACGCTGGCACGCACGCTAGAAACGACATGCTAGTGGATTACCGACGTGGAGGTTTCGGGACCGAGTCATAAGTCGGAGTTGAGTATTCTGCAGAAATTATAGCCGTGGGGTAGACTGAAGAGAATTTTAGCCCACGGAGGGGAAACCGAAAAGAAGAAACGTACCTGAAGATGTTGTTGCGGCTGTAGACGTGATAGTCGTGGTCGCGGATGGAGATTTTTCTTTATTGACTTTGTAGTAATAATCCCGGTGAGGTGGGAGTCAGTGATGTGGTGTCTCTTGTGACGAGTTTTCCATGAGCTGCGAAGGAGAGCGTTGCGCTGAGGATGATGGTGCTGAGCTTCATTTTGGAAAGGATAAGATGAAATGCAGCTACTACCAGGAACAATGACTGGAATGATTATCTGTGACTTTTGGATGAAGTGGTGATGTTGAGTTGTGATGTTTATGTTGGATGGAAGTTGGTGAGCTTCGAGGTGGAGCCATTGATGTGGAGATGGAAGCTAGGGAAAGAGCGGAAGTCTAATGGAGAGAGTCGTTCCTGCGTCGAGGTCCCTTGAAACCCTTCTTGAAACAATTGAACACTACCTCGTTACAAACCGCCGAAAACCTTATTCGAAAGGATCCCTTCCTTTATCAAGTCAGGAAAATAGAACCGAGCGAACAAGTCAAAATTTGCTGATCGCGATGGGGGTGAGACGGCAATAGGTGGCTAATTTTGCGCACTGCTTGCAATTGTTAGAGCACGATCTGGGAGACAATCTTAATAAGTCATACAAAAGCAGCGATACTACTCCCATAGGATTCATGTTTACTATCCCTTCGAAAAAATCATTGGCTAGGTTTGTTTACACAATCTGTTTTGCTAAAGGTCATGAAGCGAGAGTGGGGCGGACATGACCCCGCACTGCGTGAATGTTTCAGCACGGACGCCGGGCTCAGCACGCCAGATAACTAATTTTAGCCCTTCGAGGAAAGGAGGATCCGTGTCTCGAGTCATCATCATCGAAACATCTCTGTCTTGCTTCGTCAAGCCAGCTGCACCATTCCGCGATCGAGACGCATTGGAGACTCGAGGTGAGAGATTCACGGAGAGGCTAGGAGAGGAGGAGAAGTAGGGGTTGATTGGAGGACCATGGGAGTAGAGATGCCAGGCGTATCGCGGGGTACGATGGGATGAGCAGGTGCCTTCGAACTGGTTGGAGACTAGTCATGGCCCGATGCCTGGCTGTCGAGATCTGGATAGGCAATCGTTGGGGAGAAGATGTATGTTCGTGGCAGCTGTGCTCTCCCTCGATAGTCCAGATCTTTCGAACACGGGCTGATATATGACCAGGAGCCGGCTTTCTCGGACGACGTTGACGATACCCGAACCTTCTTCTCCCTAAATCGACGCCTCCGCAGAATCGACAGACCTATCCCTCCTCGAAGTGACCCCAATCAAAATGTGAAGACCTGGCAGCATTCTCTACCTTTCGGAATTGTATAAAAGCAAGAAGAAATACGGAAACCAAACGAAGTCTCCTTTGTGAAAGGAAAGAAGCAAAATATTTGGAACACGCGCGAGCTCTCTTGCCGAGCCTTGAAGAAAAAATCAAGATAATTATTGGAGACGCATATTATTGTTCCGGGCTCGGAAGAGGATCCCAAGTCCGGACGGGAGGAGGAAAAGCTCCTTCTTGAGCTGCCCGATGTGGGCGCCAGTATAAGAAGGAGCTTTACATAGGATCTGCCGGGAGCTTTCTGCTTTTTTGATGTTGAGCTTTGTTCGGGAGGAAGATTTAGCTCGTGCTTTGCCCTGCACGATTGCCGAACGGGAAGATAAATTTAGGAGCGACCTTTGAATAAGGATCTTGAACCTCCGTGACATCTTGGAGGGTTCTTTCGGACGACAGCTGGATGATTCTGTCAGTTGCCTTCCGAAAGAACTTTCCGAGATTTCAAGCAGGTACAATCCTGCGGTGCCAGAGGTGAGGTGGTCGTCCTGCTCGGGGAACAGGAGAACGAGAGAAGCAGCTCAAGGTGACCCTGTCGGGCTTGGCTTGTCTCACGGCCCGGGGGCGATATATTGGGTAGCATCAAAATTGTAATAATGAATGTGGGATCGAGCATCATATATACTGAAGGGGTTACGAAGTCGTTCACAAGATGTTGCGACCTGCACATAATACGAAAGCCCTCCCTAATACATAGTTCTTTCTTCGAGTAGAACATCCGAATCAAGTGCTATGCGCAGACACGTGTCTCCATTCCAGTCCGCTCGTCACCCAAGCAAGCAAGAAACCTTCATGGAGGCCAAAGCTCGCTAATCCTTTTTCCATCTTTAAGCGACTCGGCTCCTTAGTGGGGCTGCTTTTGTAAACAAAGGATCTCACATTTCCCTTGGCTGTCTATGAAGAGCACTGCCGTGCGGATCATGAACTATCAAGGCAGCGAGATGATTTCCAGAACCACACTTCGTGACTCATAAGCTATTTTGCCAAAAACTAATCGGATGGTTCTACGGTCGATTATCACGAACTCGGTTAGCGACTTCCTGAAAGTCTGGTTCGCGAAAGTAGCTGCTAGAGCCGCCTTTCGATCTCGCACACCAGTCTATTATCACACACGCGCTAAAACATAGGACTTAAGGGAATCATCGTTCATCTTTCCTCTTCATTTAGTCTCAATTTTTTTCAACATATCCAAGTACATGAAATCAGAAGCTCACATCGCACCATGAATTCGAAGATCCCTGAAGCCGCTCGCTCCATGACATTGCCCATGCGAATACCTGCTTGGAAAAAGCCAAAAGTCGACACGTCCGTAGCAGGAATTATGCTCGCCGACTCAGAGACTTCAGTACCGACCAGCTCTACTGATCCTTTCAGCCAAGCCAATTCCTCAAGGATGAATCAGACTGATACACAACCTCCTGCCCCTCCATATCGGATCATGGCATTTTTCGACGTACCCTGGCCTGAGACCGCCCACGAAAGGTTTTACGCGGCAGAATCGATCCTTAGTCGTCCAGACTGCAACCTCTCCCCAATTGGTGAACGTGCAAGTGTACCGCACTTTTTCCGTAGAAGGGAGTGGAACTCGGTTTGTACAGAACGGCAGTCGAAGGCTGGATCCAATCATGGGAGCCGAGATATTGGGCATACCGTTTTGATCCAGGGCATGCAGAAGACTTCTTTCAAGTCAATCCAGAACAGTTGAACTATTTCCAACGGCGATGTTACTACATCCTTGCCGAGCACGACAGACATAGAGTCCGCGGAACGGCATTTATTCAAAACCTCACGAATGAACAGTATGGCATTATGACCAATGTCCTATGTCTATATAGAAACCTCTACTACTCTCGGTACGGTACTGCCGTCAAAGAAGCATTTAAACAAGCCGGCGAGAGTTTCCGGACTCGTCCACTCCCATACCGAGAGTTATTCATAGACCTACAGAAAAAGCTTGAAGCCGAGGCCGAGCATTTCAGACAAATCCTCGAAGGCGAAATGCCCGATGACCACCAGGGCAGCCCAACAACTGCACTCCTCCACACTATCGCCGCAGCATGCGGTCTCGACTCGATGGAGATGCAAGAAATGATCTGCCGCTATGCAATCCATGGCAAGCTCAAAGACAACAACTTACAAGACTACCTCAACCATGGAGATTTATCTATTCACGTGTTCGATCCACCAAGAGACTATGCATCGAGATTGGTCAAAAAAGCCCAGAAATCAAAACGAGAAGTCACCCCAAAACAAATTGCTGCAATTCATCGTCTGCTGCAGCCTGGTACAAGGCCCCGACTTACGAAATGGTATACGATCAAGGACGAGCCTATAGGTCGTGTCCCTGGAAAGCGCAACATCGCATA
Source organism: Cadophora luteo-olivacea (assembly GCA_026120085.1). Lineage (NCBI taxonomy): Eukaryota > Fungi > Ascomycota > Leotiomycetes > Helotiales > Ploettnerulaceae > Cadophora > Cadophora luteo-olivacea. Next base: position 144,645 of record JALRMC010000028.1, read on the forward strand.
CGGACTCGCAGACATCCTGGAAAAAGATCTTCTGAATATTTAAAATATATTCTCCATGCATGAGGGCGAGGAGGCAGAGATGTTTGCGCTAGTTATCGGAAAGCTGATCCGGAGATGGTACCGTCAAGATCTGTTCTGGGGTGGTAACAGAGACCGATGCCAGTTTGAAGATCTGGTCAAGATGGATACGAAGGATGGGAAGAAGATGCCACTTATGAAGAAGGACAGAGAGAGGAACAAGAAGGGATTTGAAACTATTCTTGGCTGGTTGGAAAAGAGTGCTATCTTAGAAGATGATAGGCGGGAGGATGAGATTGAGGAGAGGAAGAGGAAGTTTGAAGATGGACTTGAGGACTTGAACAGGATGAGGAATGAGAGTCTTGCAGTATATTCCATATCGGACAAGGAGTGGCTTGCGAGGTTCTTGGGGGTAGCCGATTGGATCGGGATAGATGAGTCGGACTTGACTGAGTTAGAAGAGGATTCTGCTTCCGATGAGAGCGACACAGACGACGAAGATGAGGATGAAGATGAGGGTGAAGACGAGGATGAAATTGAGCAAGGTGGGTTGGTAGGATTGAGTGGTGCACATCAGACAGAAGATGAGCACATGATTCTGGACCCACAACAGGAAGACAATCCTGCCTCCTCGGCTTAATTAGATCCTAGCATAGATTCAGGATCAAATATTCTTAGCTCTTTACGGTCTAGAGAGGCTACCCTACTCAGACGATATGACCTCATCACCCATTCTGTCGCTGACGTGAATTTTTCTTTCGCCCCAAAGAAACCCCGAACAGACTTGTGCATCCACAATGATAAACAAACGCCGATGCATTGACCAAAGAATGAGAGGAACAAAACCGATACCTGATATCCAACATCATCTCTCCTGGCCCTCTTTTCCTCGCGATTGCTTAGCTCCTTTGGTTCTCCAGCTCTCTTGGACTGTCCTGGCAGTGCGATAAGACTGTTGGCAAGCGCCATCGCGCTCGAAACTCGCTGTCTTTCTACTAGGAGCAGAGCCTCCAAGTCTTGGACACTCCTTTCCAAAGCCTCCACTTTGACTGATGCGGCTTTGCGATCCGCTTCGAGGGTCGCGATGATGGTGGTAGTGGCGTCCTCCACTGGAGGAGATGATGCGATAGTAGGTTGAGCAATGTATTCCTTCTGCTTTCCGGTCTTTCTCTCCAGCGTCTTGACTTTGTCCTACAAGAAAACGTTAGTCTAAGGTTGCAGTAACAAGATCAGTGAAGGTTCACCTCCAGTTCACTCCGAAGTCGTCGTTCTCCGTGCATGTTGCTCATTGCATCTTTCAGCTCCTTGCGAATCTCATCCGAGCCTGATTGCTTGATCTGATTCTGGACGGAATGCGACGTGGATGCAGCACCGTTTTTGGCATTCTAAAAGAAATCAGTATCAGTAGCTCCGAGTGCATTGAGAATTGTATCAGCATGTATTGACTCACAGGAACATATTTATCGCTGTTCATCAATGGTGATCTCAGACGCTTGTGCTCTACCCTGGGAGAAACAGTGCCAGATGCGGAAAGGGTACCGGGAGCCCGCGGGACTCTGTCTCTGTCGGCATGGCCTTGGTAGAAAGTACCAGAGTCAGAGTCATCGTCATCATCGTCTCCAACTTCAAAGTATATTTCCTCAAGAACTGCAGGCTTGATGGCTCTGGGCGGTGCTGCAAAGAAAGAGTTCTCACTCCACCTTCGCACCATCGGGAAATATAGTTCGTCTTTCAAGCCCATGAAGAGGAATTCGGTTCCAGAGACCACCGCACTTGGGCACTTGCAAGAGAATTTACTCAGGCCTATAACATAGTCAGCGAAGTTCACGAAGTATGGCGAACAGTTACTTACCCTTTCCAACCAAATGGCAGGACTTATCCCCACAGATCTTCTGACGATGCAAGACCACATACCATTCTGTAAAGTTGCCACAAGACTGTTGAACGATGTCCTCACCTGCATCCTCCCAAGAAACCAGGATTTCGTACCGAAATTCACTCTGCTGGCACTTCAGATTGAGGGGCATCAGACGGAGTTGGTTGCTGTATTCTCGAAGCAGATCTGAATTGGAGCGGTCTCCACTCTTATACTTTGGAGGTAGTTCTGTCAGTACCAATGTAAAGAGATCAAGAGCGATATGATTGCAGAGATGGTTGCCAGTCCGAGGATTGGATCGGTCATCTGTCTCGAGCTGACTTAAGCCACGACATGGAGGCTCTTCATGACAAGACTTGAACAAGACCCATTTGTCGTTGAGCATGATCTTGTCGTTGTGTATGATCAAATCCAGTTTGGACTCTGAGTTTCCTTTGAGCTGTAGGTATAGACCCCTGAAATTAATATCCATGTCTAGAGCACATCGCAGAGCGCGTTTAAGCTCAATGAAGTAAGGATTATTGGCGAAGGCAGAGTCCGATGATGTCCTCAAGAGAAACCGCTCGTTCTCGGGCGTACCCGGTTTGGTCTCTGCCAACATTTTGAGTCTCATCCTGACTTCCAAAAGAAGTAAAAGGATGCTGCTAGAGTCTTGTCACAGCAGCTTGGTAGGAGGGGGCGGTAATGTTTCAGGACCAGAGATGCCAAATTAGAAGCCAGTAATCGTGTCTGAGATTGAAGCGGCAAGAAAAGTTGCAGTGTAAAAAAGTGTCATCTAATGCCCCTTTATATTACTTAGAGCTTGCTGTTATCTCATCTCAGTAAAGGCAATTATCAAGGTTTCTTATCTATTCAGAACAGTGGTATCTACTCGGTGTGATTAATATGCATTTAAAAATGATATTCTGCAGCCAACCGCGATATGCCAAGACTTGACTGTTGACATCCGGCTGTGTAGAACTAGTTCACTAGTGAGTTTGCTTAATAGTAATGCTGAAGAAAGATTATACCTATGGTTCGCAACAAACCTGAGGACTCGCATTACGCAGCAGTGCTTAACATGATATGTAAAGTGAAAAATGATATTATATGCAATTACTATCACTTTTTCCTTATGATGAATCTTGCTTGGTAGCGTAGAAATCTTGAACAAGGAACTCCATGGAAACAATCTGCCTGAGGATTCACGATAGGCACCCGCCTTGGGAGCCCGGCCACGTGCATTGTATATAGTAAAGAGCGTGCGGGCCCATTGTTTTCGAGTCTTTGAGTCGAAAGCTTTCTACCAGAACACGTATCTCTAATCGGATACATTACATTGAATGCGCGTGCCTACATGATGCTGACAGATTGCGAAGATAAGAGCGTGTAAAATGAGCTTCTCGTGGCGGAAGCAGAATCTATGGGAACGATATCCCAGGACTGGGATGCGCGTCACCCCGCTATTGACTTCCTCCCTTGTCAGCAAAATTAAGCGAGGTCTGATAAATAGATTGGAAGCAAACAATTTCGCGGTTGAGGACCTAGCGGATCATGGGACCATAGCATATGGCCATAATTTTAAAGTACCCGTGTCCAGTTGTCGAATGCTTGAGTCGCGGCAATAACCTCACTTGCAGGTTCACCATCCCTCCGAGGCCTGCTATTGCCGAAATTTGATTCTTTAAACTGGAATCTATACAAATGCTCGATTCGGTTGCTTGTTTCACCACGGACAACACCTGGCACCTGCGATATCGGCTCTTGTTACTTTGAACTGTTCAGAGTAAGCCTGTGCCACAATAAATTGACTCACGCCCCCTAGCACTAGTAGAGCTAACCAGAGTATAGTGAAATACTCACACTCGCAGATACAGAGCCCATGGAGACCTTCACCAAAACGCAATCTCAGTACTTCAAAACGATGATTCGTTAGCTAAGCAACGAAGTAATGGTACACGGACTGTAGAATCAAAGATATCGATGCTTAGTAACCGGAACTATCGAGTAGTAAGTACTTCACCATATCAAATACAGTTTGATCATTACGACACGGCAAAGAGTGGTTGGTAATGTCCATACACGACACGTGACTGTTTACTCTTCCCTTGCACCCTGGTCAAAACGGAATGATTGGCAACGAGACGTAATTCGTAAGCGAAACATCTAGCGATACTGTCAATTCTGCTCGATATGTTTCATCTAGAAGCTATTTCGTTGCGATGTGCCAAGAAGAGAGTTATCGCGATGTGACTTAGGGCTATGGTCAATGCCGCAACCCAGCCCACATTCGTGCCTGTCAGCAAAGGATGATTCCTGACAAAAAATTCTGAGCGTGTAGACCCCGGAATCTTTATCTCCAGCTCAGCCCCCCTCGTACCAAGCCGTTCGGATGCTTGAATAAGTGCCAAGAATATAGTTCACGAATTGATAAACCAGTCGCAACTCATACCGAGCTTGTACATGCGAAAACGAGGTCTTCGCATCGCCAGGATAAAGGTAGTGATTCATGACATGTTTGTTTGTCAAAGGAAGAACTTATTCCCTGTGTTTACAAAGAGTCCGAGGGTCAATGGGATGTGCCTCATGGGAGCGCTTACTCGGTAGTCACCTGCCTAAAAGAAGGAAGCTGCGCCAAAAAAGGGAGCTGCCGAGACATCAAAAGCTTGGCCATCATCCTCCGCTGCAACTTAGCATGCACACTTGCGACTATTGGACTTGGTCCTGCAGCTGACTGAGGGGTATGCATGTTATCTGCTTGTCGTCTGAACTTTCATAGTTGCCTCAATTGGCCCACTTCTTGGCGACTCAGGGGTAAGAGGCACGATCTTCCTCGGATAATAGTCTAGCCTCTCGCTTGAGGATGAACGATCTCAGAAGTGGGATAATTGTTGCGCTATTCTAATCTGATCGGCAAGGGGGTGATTGAGGATGGTCCTGGAGAAGAGCTCCTTCTGGATGATTCGTGGAGGAGGACTACGATGAATAGAGCAGGTAGTAAATAGGTTATCGCGAAAGTGCTTGGCGAGGCTCCCAACCTCAATTTCTCCATGTCCGTCGATTTCTTCGATGCCATCAGATGAGCATTATCTTCCTTGGCTGCTGCACCACCAGACTTCATGAGGAAGCTGACAAAGTGACGGGACTTGGGCAAGAATGTTAGAATGCATATCGTGGCTTGGTACGACCCTTCACGGGTCCAAATTGTCCGTATCGATGTCGAGAAGGAAATTGTTCATGAAATCGCGTCTTATATAAAGAGGAGATGATGAGACTTCTGTTTTGTCGGAGTAGCTGCCGACCCATCCCTATCCGCAACTGGAGCTTATTTCGCTTTCACAATGCGTCTCGTTCCTCAGACTGCTATTGCGACTCTGCTCGCTGCCAATGTCCTTGGACATTCGCACACATCTTCTCCCAGAAGTCTTCAAAAGAGGACCGTAGACCTTAACGCCTACAAGCTGGGAGTTGGTGCTTCGTATACAAACAACGTTGTGATCGAGGAGCAACAGCCCACTTTCCGAGCTTTTACCAAGCCGACATATGTTGACACTGCTACGACCCTCGTGAGGTCGAAGTTCCCAAATGCAGAGTTCCGCTTGGTCAGCAACTATGTATCCGGAAACGGAGTCGGACATGTTACCTTCAAGCAGACTGTGCATGGTATCGACATCGATACCGCTGATGTCAACGTCAACGTAAGTGCCGCGAAGTGAGCACGATTCGTGACACATTCTGACTTGATTAGGTTGCCAGAGACGGCTCAGTGTTCTCGTACGGAAGCTCATTCTTCACCGGAACGCTTCCTGCCGAGAGCCCATTGACCAAGAGGGATCAAGTCGACCCAGTTGTTGCTCTGCGCGGAGCTTCAAGCACTCTTCAACTTGATGTCGCTGCTGAAGGGGCCGAGGCGGTGCCCGAAGAGGAGGTCGAGCAATACACCATCACTGGCTCATCCGGAGCACTTTCGGACCCCAAGGCCAACCTTGTCTATATCCAAACTGGAAACACGTTGACTCTTTCGTGGAGAGTTGAGACCGACATTGGTGACAACTGGCTGCTGTCCTACGTCGATGCTGTCACCCCTCAAAGAGTTCTTGGAGTTGTTGACTACGTATCAGAAGCCTCATACACTGTCTAGTGAGTTTGACATCTAAATTTATTTTTGCAAAAGCTGACCAATATGATAGCCCATGGAAGGTCAACGATCCCAACCGTGGAAGTAGAACTATTCAGACCGATCCATGGGACTTGAAAGCCTCTGAATTTACCTGGCATGGAACTGGATTCACCACCTTCAACACCACTCGTGGCAACAATGGAAATGCCCAGGCCAACTGGGAAGGTGATGCTGCCTTCATCAATGATTACAGACCGTATGAGGAAGACTTGGCATTCGAGTACGACCTGGACCTCAACGCAGCCGATCCCAAGACATACGCCAATGCCTCTGTCGCTCAGTTGTTCTACACCTCAAACATGTACCACGACTTGCTATACGTCCTCGGCTTCAACGAGGTTGCGGGAAATTTCCAGTCGAACAACAACGGCAAAGGTGGTCTGGGAGGTGACCCCGTCACCTTGAATGCCCAAGACGGCAGCGGAGTAAACAACGCTAACTTCGCGACTCCAATTGACGGGCAAGTGCCAAGAATGAGAATGTATATCTGGAACTACACCCTGCCTCTTCGCGACTGCAGTTTCGATGCCGGCGTCGTGATCCACGAGTACACTCACGGTCTCTCCAACCGTCTCACAGGCGGTGCTTTGAACGGCGGATGCTTGGGTACCACCGAGGGCGGTGGAATGGGTGAGGGCTGGAGTGACTTCATGGCCATTGCCATTCACATGAAGACCTCAGACACACGAGACACCGACTACCCAATGGGTGACTGGGTTCGCGCCCGTCCATCTGGAATCAGAACATACCTCTACTCAACTAGCAAGGAGACCAACCCGATGATCTACTCCACCGCCAACAACAGCACTCTCGTCCACTTCATCGGCACTATCTGGGCCACTATGCTCTACGAAGTCATGTGGAACCTGATCGACGAGTACGGCATCACCGATGATAGACAACCCAAGTTCGTGAACGGCGTCCCGACCGACGGTCGCTTCTTGGCTATGCAACTCGTCGTCGACGGCATGAAACTGCAACCTTGCCGCCCCAACTTCATCAACGCCCGTGACGCTATCCTCGATGCCGACAAGGCCCTCACTGGAGGCAAGAATCAATGTCTCATCTGGAAGGCATTCGCCAAGCGTGGTCTCGGTGCTGATGCTAAGCGCTCCGCTGATCCTACTGATCACTTGTCTCGAGTCGACAGCTACAACTTGCCAAATGGTGTTTGTGGTTGCAGTGCTGATAACTGTCTCCGCGCTCTGCGTGCTACGAGCCCTGTTGGAAGATTGGCTGAGTCACAGGCTTTCTGCACGAACTTCACTAAGACTGTTGTCACGGATGTTAGTGTGGTCAAGCCATACCTGACCTCGAACTGTGCGGGTAATGTGGTTTCAAGAGTCAGCTCCGCCTGTGGATGTATCCCTAGTGATAACTAGCATTTGGGTGAGGAGTAACGTACATAAAATTGGAGTTAGGGTCGTGTAATATTTGAAATGAGATAAATGATGACACTTGTGCAACGTTCTTTCGCGAGGCTCTGGCTCTTGTACTCATTACGTTGACTTCTCCGATCAAAGAAAAATGGTCCGAACGGATTGTCGCCCCCTGTCTGGTGGAGCTTGTTGGATTACAAAAGTCAGTGAGATCTTTCTATGCAGGAACGCAGAATAATATAGGAAAACATAGAGACAAGAACGGGAACAGCAATGCGTGAAAGAATTATATTTCGCTCTTTGGAGACTTTAAGCCTCATTGTCTCCCGAATATTCGAGAAAATCTATCTCATAAGCAGACTTTTGGTCCTCGGGTGAACCTTTTCAAGGCCCGGAACTCAAATTGCCCGGATTGCCGGATGAAGGCTGGAGTTCGTAAATGCGCCTCGAAATTCCTGCGTGGCTACGACGCAAGGTACCCGGGCACCCTTTCGACCCTTTTCACACTTGAAGCAGAAATTGCTCAATAGATTTGGCCGACGATGGCGACTTTGGGTTTCGAGATCCAGTAAGGGATGCAGTAATATGGTTTATTGGTGATAATTCTGAACTTCGATGAACATTGAAGCGGAACCGTCAAAAAGAATGCCTGAGACATTCAATCATCGGTCAAGTCGATAGCATCACCTTCGAAGAGACTGACGCGGGCTCTTTTGGGGCCGTGGGATGATGGAGTCAATGGGCCGATCTCTTCATCGTCATCATCTCTCTCCCTCTTTGGCGTGATGGGGACGTTACTTTCGCTTCGTTCGCTCTTGGGTCTGACAGAGGACAGCCGTCGATCTCGTCTTCTGGCAGTTTCAGCAGCAAGACGAAGTTGAGTATCGTATGCCTCCTCTGCTTCGCGTAGCCGACGCTCAAGATCTTTGATGGTGTTCTTCAAAGATCTTCTATGAGTGCGCAGTTGATCATTGGCAGCTTCCAGGCGGTGAAGCTTGGAGGCTGAAGTATCGGATGGCTCATCGCCAACCGACTCGCCTCGTCGCAGAATCTCGATTCTTGCATTCAAATCGTCGACCTCTTTCTGTTGGGTTTGCAGATTCTCGGTGGCGTCCTGGAGTTCCTCTGTCAGGTCTTGGATCCTCGCGGTACCTTCATCAATCCGCTGAATCTGGGCCAAACACTCCGTGGTTGCAACCTCGAGCTGACCAGCCCAATTCTCATTGTCAGAATTTGCTTGAACCAAATCCCGACCTTGAACTCGAAGCTTCTCTTTCAGGTGATCTCTTGCTTCGCGGTTCTCAGCAAGGTCTTTTTCTAGCTCGACACATTTCTGCTCGCTCGCCCGAAGACTTTCTCGAACATGTTGAAGAAGTTGGTCTTTGGCTTCCAGCTGCAGCTGACTCTCTGAGATCTCTTCTTCCATGCTGCTCATTTGGCGCTCGTGGCTAGCTAGTGCTTCCTTTTGCGAGTCGAGCTGCAATCTCAGATCCTCCAGAGCTTGCCTACTCTCCGGAACCTGAGAAGACAAAGAGTTCAATTCAGCTCTAAGTGCTGCCAGCTCCTGGTCCTTTTCTCCAATATCTGCTTTTGACAACCGTTCTGCGGCCTAATGATAGTCAGCAAACAACATGAAACTAGCATTGCAAAGCGATACTTACGGCTAGTGGCTCCACCTCTGAAGCCGCGTTGCTTGATGATCTATACACCGCGAACCTGGGGTCAATAGCGAGAGGAGTAACAGTGCGATGTGAAAGTCTCGATGACAGTCCACCTCCACTACCCCAATTGCCGATCGATGGTCGTGGAGGGGGAGAGTACGCGGACATCGTGTTCACAGGGATCTCATCGTCATCGCTGACCCCATAGAGATCTCCCATATCAGGGACTATGGAGTCTTCTTTAGGAACCACGCTGGCTTTGATCGGTGTTTCTTTCGGGCTGGGGCGAGCATTCGGGTTTCTGACATGATTGACACGAGTCGGAGCCCTTTCAGGCTTCAAACCTTTCGGAGGGAGTCCAAAAAATGCTTGGGTATCGTTTCGAGAGACCATCGGGAAGTATACTTCATCAAGATCCAAACTGTCAAAAGCTACGCTGAAATCCTTCTGAGAAACAACCTTTTCTGGACAAGCACACTTACCATATTCACCAATGCCGGGAATTTTGACCTCGCCTCGTTGATGAAGTTCTATTTGGTCTTAGATGTCATGCAAGTTAGCTCAGAAGGGTCTCAAGATGATCGTGCTGTGGACAGGAGGGGGCTCACGTACCAGGTGAAAGTAGATCATTCCTCCTACTGGAACATGTGCTCTCTCGATGTAGAGTAATTCGGCACTTTGGATCCAAGCCGTACAACCTAGATAAAATGTCTCCATCCAGGTCGGTCCATGACACTACGATTGTCTCGTAGAAAGCAGCGACTCTCGACTCAACCATGATTGGCATCTGACGAAGGTTTTCGCACAGTCTTTGATAAAGCGAGCTATCGGACTCGGATGATTCATTCGAGTCAATCTCATCGTGCCTTTTCAATTCATCTAGTACCAGCTCGTATAAGTCTAAGACAATGTGGTCGCAGGAGAAATGGTCGGTATCTGAATGTTCTCTGTATGCCTGTCGCGAAAGCCGACAAGGTGCAAGTCGATGGCCGCTCGTGAAGTCCAACCATTTGTCGTTGATCTGAAGATCGCTGCCGTCCAGCAGCAAGTCCAGGTCAGTTCTAACTCCTGACTTGAAAATCAAACTGAATCCTTTGGTCCTGGAGTCCAGAGCAAGAGCAGCTCTCAACGCGCGCTCCACACCCCGTGAGTACGTTGTTGCCTGACTTTGTGTTCGAGGGGCTTGGTTAAGCAAGTAACATTGCTGCTCTCTTGGAGTTCGGACCAGTTGGTACTTTCGGAGCGGGTCCCAGACCACAGAAGGTAACTGTTCGGGCCTCTTCTTCAAGCTACTTCTGATGATCTCGACATCCTACTAGCAAGTCAGTACAAAGCAGTATCATGCGGAAAGTGAAACTTGCTCTGTCGCTGTTTTGGCTGTCATGATAGAAACATTCGCCTGCAGCATCCAACTTCAAGAGATATTGCCAGATTCTTCCCGCAGTATCTTTGGATATGTAATTTGCGACCCCATGGACGTCAGCATACTTGTTTTCCCGGAGCATTGTTACCCATTCTTTCTCGACACCGTCCTGTAATTGGATAGCTTCTGCCCATATTTCTGCAAGAACCTCTGCCTCCTCGGCTGGATCGACGAGTCTTTCACGGTCACGGTTGACGTCTCCTTCCAGAAGGTTGTAACCGAACTTGAACGGCTTTTCAGAGGACTTTCCTTCCAGCAACAAACCCTTGAGGAAGATCTTGTTACCATAGTTGGGATCCAAGATAAGGCTGCCGCGTGCTGTCTGAATTAGGTTGGATGGACGATTCAAATCGATAGAGACCTTTATCCAATTCTCAAAATCCTCTCTTTCAATCTTTAGTCCATGTCCGCGGATCTTGCCGATTCGTACCGTCACATCTTCCCAGATGTTATTCTTCAACTCCCTGGGCGTTCCCTTTGCCAACTTCTTCTGGTATATATCGATTTGTTTCTGAAGGGTGTGGTCTTTCACATCGCTGAGAAAGCAGTAAAGCATGCTCTCATCTCTTCCCCCAAACTTCATCGTCCATCGAAAGCTTGAGGCTTCGTACTGGACTCTGTATCCACGCCGGACCATGACTAGTGATCCAACTTTGAATCCCTCTCCATGTGTACCAGCTGCTTCAAAATTGCCCCGCTTGCTAGTTTCGCCAATGTCAAGTGCGCGACGACTCAATTGTGCACCGAAATTGGTAAACTCGAGTACACCATTCTTGAAGCGAATGAATCCAAGCAGCTTGCCAGTGGCAGGATGGCGTGCCTCAACAATGTAGACGTCTTTCTCAAAACCTTTGACGAGAGGTTCAAAATCCTTTTGCCACAGTCCGGCGGTTTCAATGATCGCGTCTTTCCTGTGTCGGACAGTTGTTAGCACAGGATTCACAAGATTATTTTCTCCCCTGGACTCTGTAGGGTAGTGTAGCGCCTAGAAAGAAGCGTGTTAAGAATCCACGGTCATCAACTTTCGAAAGAGCGTCTCGACACGATTGTTGGAGCTATTTGAGTATTACGAACAGGAAGCTCACCAGTTCTGATAGAATTCCCGAATTGCATGAACAGGCTTCCAGCGTGGGACGTAATTCCTCGCGAGTCCTAGAGGCTGTCTGCCGCGTCGAAGAAGATTGTGATTATCGTCAAGTTGGAATTGCGCCTCGTCATCCCAGTCTTCACCTTCGGAATCTGAGTCGAACTGATCCATTTCGATGCTCAAGTTTCGGAAATGGGGAAATCTGAAGTATTAGACTGCCAAATATTTTGAGGACTATCTCAAACTGGGGTGAGTCTCAGGCGAAATGTGGTAGAGCGGGCAGACTTTGGGAATTTGAGAAGTCGAAGTAAAGAGAGCTACAGTAGTGTGTATCGAGTTTGAATTGTTGCGAGTCTGGTGAATGACAAGGCTGCAAGTCTTGAAGCCAATCACTCGACTTGAGAGAAGGGAGTGCGCGATGATTTGGAACCGCGCTAGTAGGATGAGAAAGACGAGGTGATGTTGGCCCTTGGTGAGATGACCTAGGCAGTCGTGTCTCTTATGTCGCGTACGTAGCGACCGAGGTTTTGTTTGATTTGCTGCCTCAGAGGTACAGTATGAAGATAAGGCCGGCGGCTGGCTGCAGGTGTTGGAAATTCAGCTGTGGCTGTGGCTGAGAATGAAACCACCTCGCCGCAGATGCTCAGTGAGTGCATGCAGGGTGCCGTCCCGCACAAGGATTTGACCCTTGTCAATTCTCACCTCTACCTTTTGCGCAGTTCTGCTCAGTCTATCACTATCAATGGATCCCGTCTGCTTTTCCTTTCACCAGCTTTGAGAACAAGGCTTGTAAAGTTTGACATTTACGACCAAATCATACCTCCGTACTGAGTGAGCGACACATTCATCCATGCTAAGCCTTGTCAATACCCATCAGGAACTCAACAAACTACTTCGCGGCGGCGACTTCAAATCTGTCTCTTTTTCACTTTCTTTCCAAATTAGGTCGTGGTCTCCTATCAATTCGATCCTAACATCACCTTTTCGACACAGACTGCTGCGAATAATCTCTTGTCTCAGACTTCGCTGTGGACTATTCGCGCTTCATCATGATCATCATCATCAACATCATCATTCTGTTCCAGCGTCACCGCTATTGGCTTTCTCCAATTCAGAACATATTAGGCCGAATTACCTTGGTCTACCACCATTTTTTCTACGGCGAGTGATATTGCACTTGGGTGAAACTAAATCGTATGTTCTACTGCTTCGGAAAGTTTGGGGTGGCCGATATTTACTAATATTCAATATCCGAGAGTATGAGCTTCAGGCGTGGAAAACTGGGGTACGATGCTAGTATAATTCTTGAATACACGCCTGATGTTCGAGAAATATGGAGCTTGGAATTGTTATTCGGATTTGTATGTATTGACACCAATCGAGAGATCTGAGGTCAAACGCATATCCGCTACTAAGCGAGAGGCTATTGATATGCATACTTCTTGATCTGAGGAGGCTCGACTTGTCATCCTTTGTTGTAATCTCAGAGACCGAATCAACACTTGCCTACTGAGGTGCATCACTGTATAGCGCTCTTTTCCAGGCGAAAGGAACCATCCTTACCTAGTATGCACCTACGGAGTTGTTGTTCACATCACCTACATGACGGAATGCGACCTCGGAAGGTCTTACGTAAACGTGTCAACAGTCCATACACTCGAGTTTCGAGTATGAAGCTGTTTTCTAGCAAACCTAAGTGTAGTTCTCTACTGTAAGTAGACTATCTTGGAAAGTAAGGTACCTTCCTACCTATCGATTTCGAAAGTCTCACGTGAAATGGAGGGGTCAATTAGTGGCTTGGCAGGTTCTGACTGACTTCCACTTGCTTGCTGGAACGCCCACATCTCACCCAGCTTGCTATCAACCACACTGAGGTGGTCGTCAAAGTTGTGTATCAGACTCCAACGCCGCATCGGAATAGCAGAATGGTCCTTTAAAAGGAAGCGTTGAGCAACTATGCCTACCGGAACAGCAGTTTCACCACTCGGTCCAATCTCAGGTGCCACTCGAGAATTCGTCAGGCTTGGGGTGAGAGCGGCTGCGGCATCAGCCACTGGTAGTGCCCCAACAGTACCTGTCGAAACTGTTACCCAAGCTGAGCAAGCAGAACTACCCTATAAACCCCTTGACTTCGATACCTACGAGATTCGACTTCTCCAACTGCAATGGGGATCTGACGAGGAAGATATATCATGTGCTCTGGAGTACGCGTCTCTGATCGATCCAGGTCCTTATATCGCTCTGTCTTACTGCTGGGGAGATCTCAAGAAGACCAGGTTGATGAACATTGGTGATGTTGAGTTTAGTGCAACCGAGAATTTGGTACACGCACTTCAAGCAATCCGAAAGCTCAAGCGCAGGACTGGGAACGAAGGGTTTACCAGATTATGGGTAGATGCGGTATGCATCAACCAAAAGGATGCACAGGAAAGAAGTCATCAGGTACGAAATATGCGCCAAATCTATTCCAGGGCGCAGGAAGTCCTCTCGTTCGTTGGGTCATTTGGACATCTCCCCGAAGCAGGTGTTGACCCCGAGGCCACAATCGTAGCGAAGACTCGGTTGAGAATCATTCACGGGACTAGTGATTGGGAGAGGAAAACACTGTCACCAATGTCACTCCGCCAAAAGAGATTACCAAACCCCAAAATTGAAGCCCTGGAGACCAGAGGACCCAAAGATTTTGAAGAATATGACATCTTCTTCAGCGAGCCATATTGGAAACGAGCATGGGTAATTCAAGAGATTACAGTTGGCCCGCAGGTCAATGTGCTTTACGGAAATATGGAATTCGCATGGGAAGATGTAGCTGCCTTCTTCTCGTTGTTGAAAAGGTCCGGCAAATCCCAGATATTTCCTCAATTCCGGAAAACCCACGGCCTAGACCATTTGTTAGAATTTAGAGAACGCTTCTTCATCAAACGAACGCCGATCAGTCTGTTTGAAGCTCTCAATCTGAGTCGTAAGGCCCTGGCGACTGATCCTCGCGATAAGATATTTGCCTTGTTGGGCCTATGTCACGACGGATCGACTTTCGTGCCAGTTCCAAACTACCGACAACCACTCGAGTCGATCATTGCAGATATGAGCAAGAATATGATGATGTTGAACAAGTCTCTGGATGCTATCTGCTTGCGAGGGATATCCCAGGACCAGACCACCTCTCCGGTGCCAACGTGGGCCCCGAACTGGCAGCGGCTGTGGATTGGTGGTACCACAGTACAAGAAGAGGTCATATTCAGGAATCAAGATATCGGCAGAGTCAATCCCATCCTAAAAGGATCGACAAATCGTCTCCTCAGAGTCAGAGGCATACGAGTAGGTGCAGTGACGTATCTGACTTCTGCAATGAAACCCCACGACAGAGACAACTCTCCACTACCAGAGCGAGCACCTTGGATTTCGCTGACTGGGACCTTGGCGAAAGAAATACCTGCACTCGGTAATCCCTCTCCTGACGTGTCTATGTTCTACTCCGCAATATGGAAAACCCTCACAATGGGCCTCTCCATGAAAGACATGTCGCCTCGACAAGCGGAGCTCTGCTTTTCTACCCTCTGGATGCCGCACGGAAGAGGGTCAATCCACGACTTGAATCTCATTGAGTGGATTGACCGCAACGCGTTTTTCAAGATTGGTAAATGGACTCTGCGCGAATGGTCACAGACCGGGAAGCTACCATCGCCAGCGAACTCGTCGGGCCGCTCCTGGGCGGACAACTTCTTCCCACTTGCCAAAACCACGAAAAATGAGAATATCGCTGACAACATGAGCCCCAATATTGACCCTTTCACCGATGTATTAAGAGACGTACTCGGCAGTGGTATGAGGCTAGCATGCCTGGACACCCGCCAATATTTTATTGGCATGGTCCACCCTGATACGCAAGAAGGCGACATGATCTTCTATCTACAAGGATGCAGCGTTCCAGTCATCTTAAGGAAATCTCCGGATCCAGATATCAAGCAATACATTGTGGTTGGAAGCGCGTACTTGGACGATGCTTTGGAATGGGGACGTGGGGCACTGGGAGATGCGTCGCTGGAAGATCTGACTTTATGTTGAGTCTTTCACAGCTTCGAGATTACGAACAAGAAACAGGTTCTGTCGAGCACTTGTTGGCTGTACTGATCCCATTTGAGCGAAGCTATGCTAGAGTTCGAGTTAAAAAAAATCTAACATTGGCCAGGCGCTATTGGGTTATTATGTGATCACTGTGTCTGTTGCCAGGGAGCTTACCACTTGGGCGATGGAATACGAGTGGTGTTTTTGATACAGTATAAAAGCATACACGCCAATCTATTTATCAGTACTCACAGGCAACGACAATCATCCTCATTCGATTCGAATCCGGTCCTTTCGAAGTAACGAGCTCTCTTGCTCCTACGCCACCATTGCCTTTTCGCTGGGAACTTGGGCAGCCTTTTCAACATCAGACTTTCTCGGCGGAAGGTTCTTTCTGACACTCTTCCATTCGAAGCCCGCAGCACCAAGTACAGAAAGACAAGCCATTACCAGCCCAACCTGAAAGCACACTTTCAAAGAATCATTGTAGGCATCCAAACCGTCGCTCCGAAAAGCAGCTGGAACAAGATCAAGCAGCGCTGTCGCACCAGTACTTTGAATCTGCTGCGGACTGATATGCTGCATTCCGGGAATTTTTACCAGACGTTCTGCGAGCTGATTATCGAGCACATTCTGCCCAACAGACACAAATACCGCACCAAACAGCTGCTGTCCAAAAAACATCAGCGACGCACCGATCGAAACGTCCTGCCTGGAGAGCACAGTCTGCGCTGCCATGTTTGGAGCTTGAGTCATGCTACCGAGCGCGAACCCGTACAAGACTTGATACCCTACCCACTTCGCTGTCGAGGAGTTGACTTCCAATGTCGTGAGGAGACTGGCACCAACGGCTGAAAGACACGATCCGAATATTGCAAAGGGCGTATAGTATCCTATGCGCGAGACCAGGATGCCTGTTATGATTGAGGAAACGAAGGTCAAAAGGAGTAGGGGAAGGAGGTTCGTTCCGCTCTCGAGGGCAGAATCCCCTTTCACGGCTTGGAACCAGACTGGGAGGTAGAATCCTAAGGGTCTTGGATCAGTACGGAGCGTTCCTGGTCAATGTGTCTGGGTTTGGGCTTACCGAATATTTGTGTTTGTATCCCAATGCAGCAGCTCAGCCAAAATGCAGAGAAGATGCTACGTTGGACGAATATCCTCGGCGGTACGGTAGCTTGTTCTGGTTTCCAGATCTGAATCAGCACGAAGGCGATCAAGAGAGCGAAGGCTATCGTCAAGAGTACGATAATACGAGGCTCGCTCCACTGCAACATGTCAGTCATGTACATGTTACGAACAAGGAAATGTTTGGTGCTCACAGCATACGTCGTCCCACCCCATTGCAGTGCCAGACACAGACACACGACACCCGGTAGCAGAGCTAGCATGCCAAGAGCATTCAGCTGTCGCAACTTGTCTTTCAAGGGGAGCTTTGTATTTGGACGATCTGGGATGTCGAGAAGGAATGGAACGAGTATTAGGACGATTGCTCCAAGCGGCAAGTTCAGATAGAAACACCACCTCCAAGTCGCCTTGGTCGTGAATGCTCCGCCGATGAGAGGTCCTGCGATGGACGAGAGCCCGAATACGGCGCCGAAGAAACCTTGGACCTTGGGTCGTTTGTGGAGAGGGAGAGCATATACGATGACGACCATCTGATTTCAAAACGGTTAGCAGTCTTTCAATCGTCATTCAATAGCAATGGCAGTCTTCGAAAGGATAACCAGCTACAAAGATAAATCGGAACTGGACAGGAGCAACTTACAGCACCAGTCATTACACCACCTCCGCCCATCCCCGCGATCGCTCGCCCGATAATAAACGCGATCGAGTTTGGAGCTGCACCACATAACGCCGATCCAATCTCAAACAGCAAAATTGACGCCATGAAAGTTCCTTTGATGCTGAAATACGCATATAACTTTCCAAACACTAGCTGGAACGCACAGCTAGTAAGGAGATACGCCGTGCCATACCATCCGATGTCGCCGGCTGAGTTGAAATCGTTGGTGATTTGTGGGATGGCGGTCGCGATGATCAGCTTGTCTAGAGAGACAAGAAACATGCCCACGAACATGCATGTTAGCAGGAGGACGAGTCTGAGACCCGTCGGGTAGACGATGTCGTCGTCTCCTGGTCGGCCTGGTGGTATTTGAGAGGAGGACGAGGCATCAGCGATGTTGTCTTTCTTTGTTTTTAGACTGGATGAGGATCTGGTTTCGTCTTTCGAAAGTTCTGGAGGTACCGATGCAGACTCTGTTTCTGTTTGTTTTTGCTCGGATAACATGTTCCTGGCTTCGCTTAAGCACCAGAGCAGGAATAAGGGAAGTGGTATCAGATGAAAAGACGAGTGCGATTTGCAATGTGAAGATCAATCGACAGAGTATCTCAGGAATGAGCAGATGATTAGCAGAAACACCTCTCAGCATTGGAAATTCTGGAAAGATATAGAGCGTTGTTAGAACGGCACACTCGACACGTGATGTATGAAAGCAGTTAGCTTCGGACGGTCGGACAGACACCTCCTGAATTGGTGCCCACTTTTCGTTCTCGTCCGGACCTTGAGCAGCGAAAGAAGAACTCGCAAACGAACAACTCAATGTGACGTTCTTGACTGAAGTCTTGCAGCGTCAACAGGCTCACTGGGTTGGCGAGTCAAGCTTTCTCGTCAGTCTTGGTCCTGATCGATTTCTCAGACACGCTAGCGAGGCGCCTCACCACATCGCGCTGTCAAACCAGCATTTTCACATTGCTGCACGAGCGGGTTCGGCTAAGACCTATCAGAGCAACATGTTCGGAGTGCTCGAAGCAAGATCCTATGATCAGGGTCCCGACATAAGCAATGGCTTGTCGCCATCGCCAAAATCTGAAGTAAAACCAGGTCGCAGGAGAGACAAGCCCCAGCTGTCCTGCTCAACATGTCGACAAAAGAAGTAAGCAAAATCTGATCCCTTCTGCCTTTTGATTTATCTCAGCTGATTCGCCGCCAGGTTGAAGTGTGACAGAGTCAAGCCCTGCTCCAATTGCATCAAACGTGGCCTACCTGAATCATGTGACTTCGCGAAGCAGACAACCCATCCTCGCCAAGCAAACGTGCAAGATAGAGTGCGGCAACTGGAAGAGACGGTCAGATTTCTCATGCAGAATCAATCTAGCCATGCCCAGGACAGTTCAACAACAGGCGCTTCTCCCAATACAGACGGTACAACGAGCGGGACACCAGACAGCGGCTTCACGACATCAGCACCTTCGCCAAATGGCCCGCCAAACTCGCAGAGGCAGGACTCTTCACTTGGTAAGCTCACCAACACTTCAGATCAAGTAAAGTTCGTCGGAGGCGAGCATTGGGAATCGATACTGGAAGATATCACTGACCTGAAGGTGGACTTGGAAAACTCCAACACAATTGAACGCACCGAGTACAGACCACGAATCTTGTTTAGCTTCGACAGAGTCTCGCGCTCGGAGATCCTATCCTCGATACCACCAAGGCCAGTCTGCGATATTCTGATTGAGCGATTCTCGAACACTCTAGATATGGCATCAAGTACGTTCACATCTGATCATCTTACGATTTCCAATTGATACTGAGATATGTTTAGTGATGGTATATTTGCCGAAGTTCCTGAGAGAGGTACATAAAATTTTATCTGATGACGATTATCATGACCAAAACTAACCCGTCTCAAGTACGCGAAGATGTGGCAAAACTCCGACGAAACACCCCTCATGTGGTTTGGACTTCTCTACTCGATACTTGGTATTGGCTCCCACTTCTTCACGGTATCTGGGGAGGTTATCCTTGGCATGCCAGCACATTTCACTTCCGTCCAACAGATGACAGGCCACTTCCTTGATCGAACGGCGCAATGTCTCGTCGAGGTGAATTACCTCCGGCCATGTCAATACACCCTAGAAACACTTTGCTTTTATTATGCGTTGGAAACCTTTCACGCCAGGATGGCTGACTTTTCCTCTTACGTGGTGCTCGGGATCATGATCCGGGTTGCGATGCGGCTTGGGTATCATCGAGATGCGAGACATTACCCCACCATCTCTACTTTCGATGGTGAGATGCGGAGAAGACTATGGCTCATGATTTTCCAACTTGATCTAACCGTCTCCGCACAGGTCGGTCTATCTCCCATGATCCGTGAAGGAGAAACAGATACGGCGGAGCCGTTGAACCTGCTAGACACCGACATTGATGAAGGCATGACCGAACTCCCACAGCAGCGGCCATACAGCGATGCTAGTGCAATCACATACGTGATCTTCAAAGTCCGTTTACTGCGGCAGCTTGGCTCAATCATGAATCAACTCAACTCCGTGGAGCCGCCTTCTTACGAAGAGGTGCTACGTCTTGATGGCAATCTCTTGGAGGCACATGCCAAACTTCCCCCAGCTCTCACTATGCGACCACGGAGCTTTTCAAATACCGATAGCGTCGATCTCATCCTGCGACAATTCGCCCTCGAAGTTACCTTCCAGAAGAGTCGTTGCATGCTGCATCGGAAGTATCTTCTTCCGGGTAAACTGAACCCTCGATACAGCTACTCGAGGACTGCATGCATCGACGCTGCGATGAAGATGCTCAATATTCAAATCACCTTTGACGAAGCCAGTCATCCTGGTGGACAGTTCTCGGGAGAACAGTGGAGGAATGCTGGTTCTTTTCACCAAGATTATATTCTTGCAGCCATGATCGTCTGCCTGGATCTTGCTCGAGAAGTACGGTCAGCGGCTGGAGAGAATCCGAATTTGGGAGACATAGATTCCACGTGGCCACGAAATGAAAGACTACAAGCATTGGAAAAGAGCTACGCCGTCTGGAAGAAGTCAAGCTCGAACTCAACCCTTGCATCGAAAGCTACTGAAGCCTTGAAGATCATGCTGAAAACTCTGAAGGCAAGTCAAAGCCTGAGGGAAGCTACACCAGAACTCCCGATCTCAAGGCCAAGATTTATGCCTCACGTCAGTAAGTCTTCAACAGATTCCGTGCTCGAGTTATATGTCATACCAACCGTGTTCTAGACTCGACAGACGGGACCCACATTCCTGGACAACGCGACCCAGCTCCCGGCGCTGATGAAAGACCGCAGTACTTCATGGAATTCATGTCAGTACCCGCCGACACAATGGACTTCTTCCCGCTCGATGATAGTATGGATCTTGACATGAACATGAGCTTCGACTGGGTAAGTCGCGATGCCCAGATCTTCTTGGCTACGCCCAACAAGGAAGTGCTGACTGTGACATAGGGACTGTGGGACAGCCAGTTCGAAGCCAACCCAGTATTGACTGATTACGACCTCTCGGGATTTCAGTGACAGCATGCGCGATTCGTCACTTGTGGTTATACGGTAGCTGGCACTCGATCACGATACTTGTGCCACTGTCCAGGAGTGTTCCTGCCTCCTCCCAAATGTTTTTGGAAGGCTTGTCCTGAGCCTAGCCCAAAGAGCCAAGTCAGACGAGTCACTCTCAAGTGTGTCGAACACAGTGGAGAGTAGGCAAAAAGGGCCCTGTAGCGTTCTCTCACCGGAATTGATATGCAATCGCCTTCACTTCGCTCAGATTTGGGGTTCAATGTCAGTCAGCTTGCACGCAGCGGGCCGTTTCATGCATCACTTTGAGGCTTTCTACTTGAGCGAGGTGTCTCCCTGGCGTATGCTTCCAGACATTGAACTTGAGAACCAGGTATGCAGGTGGAAACTTCGACATTGGAACAAATAGAAAGCAGTATTTCAATCTGTGAGATTCCCTGAGCGGCCGGATGGAAGATGTCATTGCAAAGAGTATCGATACTCAAGAACACGTTTCCTGGCGCCGCTACTCTCGCTTGCTCAATTGAGTAGGTAACCAGTGGTTATGATCTGTGATCATGGTACAACCAGACCGTCGAGAGGCTTCATTTTTAAGAGGCCGCTCCATGATGATGTGCAATGGATAGCCTCGCGCCAATTGACCGCGCGACAAGAAAGCTTCGCTTGCAGAAGTGCTAGTTGCATTTTGCAAACGACGCAAAAGTTAAATTGGGCTCTGAATCTACGTCCCGACTAGAAGGGCTCTTTCTCAAACGCTTCCTCAACCTCTTTGTAGGCATCATATCCATACAGCCACCTTTGTACCCTTGGACACGTCCACCGACTTGGGAAATCTGCCTTCAACTCCCCACCTAGCATACTCAACATCAGCTCATCCCGTTCCTCCTGTTCCTTCCCATCTGGCAAATGGAAATCCCTCCTCTGTTTGAATGTCTCTCTCTGGATCCCCTCACCCCTCTCCTTCCTCAACGCTTGATACAATTTCGCACATTTCTTCAGCTGCTCCCCCTTCCCCTCTCCACTCCCATTAACCTTCCCAAGCAACGATCCAATCACCGCCCCATCCTCCAAACTCGAATTCGCACCTTGCGCCAGGTACGGCAGCATAGGATGACAGCAATCGCCCATCATCAAAAACGTGCCCTTCTCGTTCGCCCACTCCGGCAACGTATCCAACCACATGAGTTTCCACTTTGCAACCCCCTTGACCTGATCCAAAAACTTCCTCAGAATCGGATCCCAGCCTACAAACAGCGCTTTCATCTCCTCAATATCGCCATCCGATTTGCTAACTCCAGGAGGCAGATTATCCGGACACAGAAGCACGATGTTGTAAACATCACCCGCACGCATCGTGTAAGCGACAACATGCGTCCCAGGCCCAACCCAAAAGTTGACTGTACTATCTCTGATGAACTTCTGTAACTCAGGAGCATCAGGACCAGTGAGATCATCCGTATTAATCACAATCCTATACGCCAAATCCCCCGTCAAAATTGCCGGGCTCGGTTTCTGCAAGAATTGAGACCGAGTTGAAGACCACAGGCCATCGGCGCAAAGGATGACATCTCCATCAATGATCTCGCCATCTTGCAGCTTCACTTCGACCATTTCGAAATCGACGGACGTTACTTTTGCGTTGAGACGGATCGTGATGCCGAGTTCTTTGCAACGTGCGGCCATCGCTCGCTGAAGATCTACACGGTGCATGCCCCAGAATGGAGAGCCGTAGCGCTCATCGATTTGCTCTTGGAATTTGGGCTCGTGAGCGAGGAGCTTGGTCCCGTCGTAGCGGTGCACGGAGAGGGTTTTTGGGAAGGTGGCTTTTGGTGCGAGGTGGTCATAGATTCCCCAGGGTTTGAAGAGTCGTGTTGCGTTGGGAGTTAATTGTAGTCCAGCCTGTGGAGGTTTTTAGCTTGGGGTTCTGTCTTATGGGGCTGGAGGGATTACTTACGCCTATTTCTGCGAGTTCTTTTACGGATTCGAGGATTGTGACACGGTGATTTGGGTTGGCGATTTTGGTCGAGATACCGGCCGAGAGGCCAGCCAGGCCAGCGCCGATGATGATCAGATGTATTGATTCAGCCATGATGTTTATGTCTTTGACTGGCTTCACGATATGATCCAATTCCACGATCTCTATCAATTTCTCTCCGTCCGTTCCGGTTGCTATATGTACAGTCTCAGTGCCCTTTGAGGCTCTCTATTTGAAAATTGAAGATGTGAAATTTGAGGCGGGGTAAATTCATAAGGGTAAATGGCTGTTGCCAGTAACAACAGGCTATCAGAAATGTAAAATTGTAGATGAAGAGAAGTGAAGTTGAAGTTTGAACCTCCCACAATCCCCACAGACACTATGGGCTGCTTAGACATATATATGTTGGGGATGGGGTGGACTCGGGGTTAGCAAGACGCGAGATGTGGGGATCAGGATGGCGGGGTAGATCTGTGTGGACCGTCCACTTGTTCAGGGGCTTGATGTGGACGTCGCTCGGCTCGCGGCATCGGCATTGTTGCACAACAAGTCGGCAGATGTCACCGAAGAATTCGGAATATCATCCTCTGTGGCAGTTGAATTTTGAGGGATGTTGCGACAGCATGAATATCGGGTTCCCGGAGAGCTATTCATCTTTGCCAAAGTGACAGAACGGTGATGGTTTTCGGCACATCGGCCGCAAGAAGGGGGCTCGCTTGGCGAGATTTACAACCACACAACTTTGAAGTCACGGATGAGAGCCAAGGAAGGGTAAAGAATAGTATGCAACTCTGGTTTTTTCTATAGCCCATTGCAGTCAGACCTTTTTCGGGGAATACCGCAGCCGCTTTGACTTTTCTAGCTTGCATTCAGAATGCGGTCCGATCAGTCTACTAACCGACACGCAACTTTGGAATAGAAACAAGTCTACAAATTTGGTTGGATGTACTGGCAAGCGAAGAGGATCTCTGATGATGACCTAAAGTGGGCAACACATAAACAGCGAATCGTCTTTTCTCATACCTTAAGCGAGCCAGAAGCAATTTCATGTGACCACAAACCCAACCCGTGACTTTTGTTGGTTTTCGTATCATTATTCCAGGCAACAACAACGACATCCAAACTCAGCAAGCGCGATAAGAAATTATCTCAGATCCCGATAGACTCTTCTGGAGTCTCTGATCAGCCATTCCGCCGGATCATCATCAAAGGACCAAAGTGTTCTTCAACATGTTACTACGATTGGATTCTGGCATGCATACGATAATTATTTTCCTTGCTCAATTGGCGCTGAGTACCAACACCAGTACTTCAGCCTCAGCTGAAAGCACAGATACAGAAGATCTGACACGATTCTCCCAAGGACCCGAAGCGTGCCCAGAGTTCATCCCCTGTAAATACAGACACTTCCAATGCTATCTTTTTGGATGTTGTCAGAGCATGTCAGCTGCTAACATCAATCCTGGCTTCTAGGGCCACAAGTCCCAGCACCAATCTCCTGCGATGATCCTGCCTGTCGAGGCATGTCTTGGGCAATCCCTCCCTATCGCTGCCGCCAAAGTGATGGAATTATGTTTGGAAAATCCATATTGGGCTGTCCATGCTGCCCGCGAATAATTCCATGCGAAGATCCATCATGTGAAGGGAATTCCCAAAGGGAGATCTGCGGATCAGAACTCCTCGCTGGATGCGTTTGTGTCGCTTCAAGGCGAATAGTATCCGATCCACCAATTACTGCACCAGAGGGCGATGTCTCTGTCGAACAAATAGAGGAGGAAGTTGCAGAACTTTCTATGAACGAAGCGACTGAGAGCAACACCCAGGGAGCTACATCAAATCCTCAGACATGTCCCAGCAATCCTCCAATCAAGTGCATCGATCCCCAATGCCGCGATCTAGACGACTGGAGAATCCAGCCACGAACGACACCACGCTGCAACCAAATGAATGGCAAGCTCATAATCGAAGGCACCGAAGTCCCTCTCCACGGCTGCCAATGCTGTCCAGAATACGTCTTCTGCCCAATCAGCGACTGCATGGGAGATACGAGCCAAAGATGTACCACCTCGCATCTGCAAGGCTGTTTCTGCGATTGGCCTGGTCGCGGACCTCATATTACCCCTTGGCAACTTACACCTTTTGTTCTTTTCAATGATATTGATCGGTATTTTGACGATCCGGATGCGGAATATTATGGTGATGGGTATGGAATGGTTTATCCTGTTGATCCCGATGCTCCCCGAGCGCCGCTTTATGATCCTCCTGGAGGGGAGCTTGGGTACACGGGTTGCGATTTCGATTACAGCGAGTGCAAGCGCGGATCCCAGTGCAATGGCCTTTGCAACAACAGTACCAGCAGTGTACCAAAACTCATCAGAAGCGGAAGTGCATGCGACAAGGCCAATGCATTTTCTCCCGGAGGATTCCTTCGGTCTGATTGATGGCGGCAAGGATGCGTAGAGTCACAGCCAAATCAAGTCTATATGAGGCTGAGCAGCCCATATGATATGATGACACTTGTTCCGATACATGACACTTAAAATTGCGGCCGTCGAGGTTCGGATGCCTCCTGGTGCTTGAACTTTCTTGCGTCTGTTGATTTATAACTACATAAGCGAGCCGAGTACACCCCCCCAAACAGGAACCGTGCCACGGTTCATTCTATTCCAGACCTCTATGAAGTTGTCACTGTAGGAGTGGCACCATTGAAAGGTTGAAGATCAGAGCGATATCTGTCAGGAATGGACGCCAGTAGCACAAGAACAGAAAACTGCACCAAAACAAGGCATACTCGTAACATATTCCATTCATCTATCGAGAGTATCCACCCGAAGTATTGCACAAGTTACTGCTTGCTCTCAGTCAAGCCCATATGCAAGTGCCCCACAAACGCCAAGCTATGCACCCATTTTTCGACGCCTAGAAATGCAGCACATACCCTACCCTTTACTCTCTCAGAAGTCATCACTCCATATGTTCCCAATCTGGAGTGACAACGAACTTTCCCATAATTTGCCCCATACTTAATGCTCTACCCTCCGGAGCCCCTCCACCAGGTGGACCCTTCTCGAGACTGTCAACGACAATTCCCGTGGTAAGGAATCCGGCATCGACTCCTCGACCGACGAGAAGATTGACACCTCCCCATGATAATTCGACTCGGCCGCTCTTCCGGACAATGAGCTTTCCGATCCAGCCTTCCTCGTTCACATATGGGGGGTGCCCATTTTTTACTTCTTCCTTCTTGACTTTGTCGAGTGGGACGGCCTCTTCTTCTACTTTGATGGGAGGTGGTGCTTCGCCGATGAGATCGGTGCGGTCCTTTAGCTTGCCTTTACCCTTGGGAGATGGTTCCGTGCCGGTCATCTGAACATCTGCATCGTTCTCCTTAGATTTCTCTGCTTCCGTTTGAGTAAGATCAATCTTGTTTCTTGGGTTGCCGTCGAGGGGGTTGTAAAGTTCTGGAAGAACAGGAGGGAATTGGAAGAGGTAGAGGCGTCCTGATCTGTGGTCCTCAGGCTTCGCTACATCTTCCATCATATTATCTCCTTCGGCATCCTTGCCCTTCGTGTTAGCGTTAAGATTTCCCTGCATACCTCCGAGTTCTTTGGCAAGAACCTCCACATCGAGAAGATGACGTGCATACTCCGCTCTGTCTTCTTCGGTTTGTAGAACGGGCTTCTGATCACGCTTCTTGTTACTCCGTCTTGCCTTCTTCTCGTCCTTAGCGTCTGGAATGGCGTTGGCTGATGTGTCATGGCCAACTTCAATTCCTGGAGACAGATTTCGATCTTTGACTTTGCGCCTAGAATTTGGAGATATTGGTTCGACTTCACCTGAAGGGCCTGGAGTTGTTGCGCGAAATGCGACCGTGAGATCAGGTTCTGACTTGATTTGAATGTCATCTCCAGGATCCCCTTTGGCAGTATCTTGCTTGATGGCGGGCCGCGCAGAACGCTTCTCGTCAATCTCGATTTGATCGCCATCGTCGGGTTGAGCTTTGACGGTTGGGCCCGTGTTGACGATTGTGACTCGTGGTTGATGTTCATGTCTGTCGAGACGAACTGGTAGCATTCCTCGTCTTCCACGACTAGACCGCGGACCATCTTCGTCATCCGAGACCAGGTTGATAGTCTCAATGTCAACCCGAGGTGTATCATCGTCCTGTCCAGGGTAGCGAGGGTTGGGTATATAGTCCCCACCAGTATAATGGCCGCCTCCTCCACCGCCGCCTCCCCCTCCTCCACCACCAGAACGTGCACCTGGCTCTCTCTTATAGTCTCCCCCAAAGCCTCCTGACGAAATGCCGCCGCCGCCACCCCTGGGCGCACTGAATCCGTTCGGGGCTCTCTCTGAACAATAATCAGCACTGCACTGGTGGAATCGGCAACATGAACTCACTTATAGACTCTGGCAAAGCTCCAAAAATTCCTGAGCCACCTCCACTTCCTCTACTTGTAGCAGGTCTTCCCATAACATCGCCTCTTCCTCTTGCTGGTCTGCCTCTACCTCTATTTGCCCTAGCCTCTGCCTTCGCCGCCGAAGCTGCAAGACCAGCCAGACGCTCCTGTTCCTTCTGCGCAAGCTCAGCACGCTTCGATGCATCACTTCGGACAGCCTTTGGTTTGAACTTGCTGGGTGCTTTTGGTCCTCCCCTAGCTCCACCTCTGCCACCTCTTGTTGACGGGCCGCCTCTGACTGAAGACTGTGTACTTGGCTCGCTGCTCACAGCACTCGTGGAAGGAGCATCGGGATCCACCTTCATGGGAGATGCGGTCGGAGGAAGTATAGGAGCATAAGCTGGTCGGGCAGGTGTAGGAGCAGGGGTTTCGGTAGGAACTGTGGCTGGGGAGGAATTCGGAGAGAAGCCATCTTCACTGAGTTGCGGGGTTGAGATTGCAGGGGCTGCTGCTTGTGAGGTGGAAGGGCCAGCTGCAGGTTGATCTGCTTGGTCTTCTGCGCCGACAGGCTCCTCTTTTGGAGTCGTAGAGTCCACAGCTTCTGCTGCCGCAGCTGCAGCCTTTCCTCCTCGGACTGCTTTTGCGCGACCGCGGCGGGCGGGGGCTCTTGTCGCGCCTTTTGGAGGCATCGTGGTGTTTCGAGCTCTGTATCTTGACAACTGAAATGTCACCGCATCGAGGAACAATTGTGGACGTTGATTTCAGGTGGAATCGCGCGGTTGTGAAGATTCTCAGCTCGAGGCTTTGAGATGGTGGGGGACAACTTTTTCAGCCTCGAAGACCCACCCAGTGACTGATTGGCGGAACGCGGAACAATATTGATCCGCCCGAGTGTCCACTTAGGTAGATGTCAACCTGGAAACTCAACTTGCTTTCCTTACTGTGAACACGTCCATCTTTATTGAGACTTGTTTGTCACATTTAATCTAAGTGATTCTGACTTTGAAGGCTCTCTTTTCTTTGTTCTACATACTCCAGAATCCGTTTTGTTGACACATTACACGCTTACAGCCAGGTCTATCGATAGATAAAGCGAGGCTGGCCCATTTCGTAACCGGTAAAGTTCCGACTATTTTGCAGGACATTCACTTCACTTCACCGGTCACGAATTGTGCCCGCCTCGAAGAGTGGCAGTAATCATGAAGTCCACTGCAGTGTATTGGCATCTAATTCTACAAGAAATGTACCTAACGCTCATCTCGGAACAGGATATACTCTTGCAAACACTATACAACAATATGCAGTACCCCCTTCAAGCTTTAAAGAAGTCCTCCTTGTTCCAGTCCAAGCGACTGAGACTGCACAGGAATGTCCACTACCAACAGAAAAGACAGCCAACTCCAGTATTCGCAGTATGACAAGAGACCTACACAATCTGGCTTCCCCTAAGCTCCGTTTCATATGTCTCGGATCTATCGTCGGCGACCACTGGGGTTTTCAACTCGTAGTTGTGGGCCTCGGAGACCTGCAGAGCGCCAGCGTAGAAACCAGGATGTGCAGCTGATAGGAGGATGGCGGAGAGAAGAATCAACCTAAATTAAAAAGTAAGTTGCGGTCGAAGAAGCAGGTAGGACAATCGAACGGAAGACTCACAGGCCATCAAAAATCATAAATTCAACTTCTTGTCGCATCATGTGCCCACCAACACCGCCAGCCAATTCAGGGATACTATCTTTTTGTCAGCGTCACATTTCCCACAGCCCATCACAGCCATCTCCACATGCTCCACTCACCGGTAGATACATCTTGTCAAAATCAAGAGAAACGCCGCCATCATTGCTAGGAGGAAAATCTTGAGATCTCTTGGCAGATCCGCAAACACACGAGAACCATGTCGCCTCACAATCCTCCAGGTAAAGTCTGCGGTGAGGACACCTGCGACTAGCATGATTACGGCCTGGAACGAAACACCAAAGATCATAATAGCATTCCCAACGTCCGCCAGGCTTGGATTACTGTCTCCGGCAGCTGCCACGACACCGCCACCACACTGCAAAAAGAAGCCCACCAGATCGGCCGTGACGAAAGGCCATGTCCAGAATCGCTCGGGTATTCTCGTATGCTCAGGACCAAAGTACCGCACTAGCGCTCTCATCGTTGTGTACAGCGATGCTGCCAGGAAAGAGGGTGAAACCATGAGAAGTACCAGCTGGATTGGCAGCGCAGCGCCATCCCATGGGTTCTTGTGTAGGAATATACGGCCGATGTAGCCGCAGCATTCTCCACAGCAGCCGATGAACGTCAGGATAGAGTAAGTCTTCCAGGATCTCCAGAACCGGAAGATATAGTAGAACTGGATCAGGGCACAGATCGCAAATACGACGGCGTAGAAAGCGTTGCCGCCAAGATTGGGAGTGTAGCCGTAAACGGTGTCTTTGACGGGACAACTGGGAGAGACAGAGTTGCAGTCATCAGTTGAGTCAGACATGGTTGGAGAGGAGTACCAGGTATGTGGAATGTTGACAAGAATGGACGATTCGAGGTTGAAAATAGCAGTGGCGTTGTTCCAATGGTGAGGAACAGGAGGAGTAATTCAATGGCTTGCGAGATGGAATGAGCAGTCTCCCCATCGGATTTCCATTCTATACTTATAAAACATCCATCTTCTGCTGCAAGTCTTGCGGGGCTGAGTTGTAAGAAATGCATAACTGTAGAAGAAACTAGATTGTAGATCATGCTAACAACATGCCAGATCCGCATATTGATTCGGGACCAGTACTGAGCGAACGAGCGATGTCGACGACACAGTTGTAATGAACGGTGTGAACGACGTGAACGATGTAAACGGTCTAAACGGCGTAAGCCGCCAAGGCAGAGACCTCGTCAGCCTGGGATTCTACCGTCTCCAGTCAGCACTAGGCGGCACAGGGCCGGACCTTAGCGAGGAGGTGTTTCGTCTCCACCGTCAGCACCATATACGGCGGTTACCAAAAGGTCATCAACTCGAGAAGAATTGAATAGTCACGTACGAATTAGTGGCTCAGCCCTGTTTCCGCCTATATCTGCCTCGCTTTCACAGTATCTGCTAGTTCATCGGCTCCTGCTCGTATGCGATTTCCGTGGTCAACCCAATCAATTTTCATCTTGACCTCTGGGCTCAAAACATCATCACAAGCCTGCAGAATACGCTTAGACCATCCTGACACCCACCAACATTCGTGTTCCGACGCGCGAATGAGGAGGGTGCTGTAGGCAAACACCAGAATCGCGTCAGGATGGTGATGACGGAGACGAGCCCAGTATTCGTCCTCGACCGAAGCCATCCACGTAGCGGCCAATCGGTTGTAGTCAAATCCCGTCATATACTGATCCAGGTATGTTTGTAACTTCTGCACCGCACTCTTGTCGGCTTCATTGTCCACTTTATACCGCAACAAGTGGAGAATTTGACGTGCAGAGGAATCCTGGTCTTCGCGAATCGGCTCATGTAGTGGTGAATTCAAGAAGACGCGCATCGGACTCTCCTTGATGATATCTCGATACAACCGGGCGATTTTCCGGGATCCACGAATCACCTCTATCGAATTGAGAACGTCGTCAAGAGACGGCTGCTCGGCCGCTATTTCCGGAAAGGCGTAGACCCATATACTAAGAAGAACAGAATACGCAACAATGACCACTGCTGTCTCAGACGAGGCGGAAGCGATCATATTCTGGAACATTGGGAGGCTGAGACCATGGTGGTGAAGGGCTCGAGCCCGGTATTTGTCCCGTTGAGCTGGCTCCTTCCAGGAGCAGTGGATAGCGGTCACGGCGAGGAAGCCGTGCATCAAGATGATGTTAGAAGCTGCAAGAGCAGGTATCTCTTGTTGCCAGACGTGTGTCTGTTGTGCTCCCATGAAGAGTTCCTCGCAAGTGTTGGTGACATAGTGGTGCATTAAAGTCATGTCGAACAGATCAAAAGAAGATTGTGGTGCTGATAATTCCAGAGCAAATAGCGATGAAGGTGTTCCAGACGCATTTGAGATTGAGGGTGGCGATTTGACATTCGACTTCACGTGTGGATATTCACATTTCGATCGAGTCCTCATGCATCTTCCACAGGTCGGCTCGTCTTCGTCGCACTGCTTGGCAACTGACTCAGTTCCTACGCACTGAACAGTGACGACCAGGGCCGATGGAGAACGTACCTTGACTCTTTGCTTCCTGCATTCAGAACACCCAAAGCGAGACTTCCGATGGAATCGACGCGGCATTCTGATATTTTCGAGTACTTAAGATCTTGTCTAAGGCATAACAGGTAGTCAGCTCGAAAAATAACAACCAATTGAGTCTTGGCTACGAACTGACCAAAGCAACCAATCCTGTGTCGATTGCCAGACAGCTGTCAGCAAGCAAGGAGGTAAGCTGACGTAGCAGGCAGCACGTGCTTTCCTACATGGTACATCACGTGTGTGATTTCACACATTGGACAATTGAACAAAACTGTGCCGGATCAACCAAGCAGCGTAGAAGCATAGATAGTAGCAGAAAGACGGTAGACGTAAGATAATACGGAGTTTGGGATACAAGGGGATGATTTCCAGGAGCTTCTGCTAGTCGCTTTCCGTTAGCGTGATTTTGCTTCGCTTGCCGCCTTGGCAGATTAAGGTAAACACTCGCAACATTGTCACCCTTCGAGTTGTAAGATCCAATCTTTGAAACACCGTTTCAAATTCTTTGATCCTCGCTAACCAAACTTCTTTTACTCATATGCCTTCCAGATCGATGATGACAAGAAAGCCATCTGCCTCATTCGACTCCAAGACTTCGCTGACGCCTTCACCCGCGACGCCCCCGACGAGATACGCACCAGCCTCCGTCGCTACAAATGGATCGTTGAACGACTCTACAAGGGACTCGCTCGTGAACGCTATCTTGAAGATCTCGAAGATGCTTACGATTTGCAAGATCTCCCCAATTTTCGCGAGAGCTTCACCAAGGCTACCGGCGATATGTACCATCAGTGGTTGAAGATCCGTGCCGCTCGTCTCAAACTGTTGGCTTTCGACTGGGATCCGGAAGATGCTGGATGTAGCATTGATTTTGAGCTATGGCGTGATGATAAACCTCTTGATTTCAGCTATTAGGAACTTAAGACCCGCAAATTTCATCAAGAACACGGCACATTTTGAGTTATGGGAATAGTAGCATTCAATTCAGCGGGCATAGGACAGAGTGCAGTGTGATTTCAGATGAACACCTTGATCTTTTTCAATATCAATAATGAATTCTTTAATGCATCTCAAACCATAAAGTCTTTACGTTGTGTAATTCATGCCTCTAACATGCGATCAAAACAAAACCCAAATCAATGATCAAATATTCGACTTCCAACACCATTTTCCACATTCCACACCTTCCAATATTTCAGGTAAACGCGAGACCTCCATTCCCTCGTCGTCGGTCACTCAAACCAAGAACTTTCCACATGAACGCAGTAGTGCCTTCCCCGCTCCCTTCCTTCCCATCCCGCCCCCGAGAAAAGCAGGAGCTCCCCAGCAACCTCGCTTAATTCCGCGCTAGTGTGGCAGCCTTTTTTTCTCCTCTCCACCTCCGCGACCTTCAATGCTCCTCAACTTCACGAACAAATTCCTAAATCTCTACGATCTTCGTGACTATCTCCTCCAGCACTCCTCCATCAGGTGTCATATCGACCTTTCGATTGTGCTGCAGTGCGGGAAGCTCGCGAACAGACCCCGCGGCAGATTGACGCTGTCAACAAAGACGAAATCTCGAAGTTGAAGTCCAAACCCCTCACCTTCGACCAGAGAGATAATACTTCAAAGTCACAGCATTGAACCGGGTTCCCTGTCTGAGATGTCTACACCCATCATGGAGGAACCAAGCAATCAGTAAGTCGTGAATTCCTGGCTGGATAGCATGTACTAATCAGATCGCAGACCTGTCCAGAGAATCGACGATGCTTCAAACGGCTACACAGGTGACGCGGCTACGGACCCCTTGGAAGTTATTCAGCTGCGGAAGGCTCTTGATGAAGCACTCAAGGAGAATGCTGAATTGAAGGCCACAATGAAGCAAACAGCTGCCACCGACTGCACACTTCTGAATCGAATCCCTTTAGAGATCCGAAACCTGATATATGTCTACCTACTACGTAACCCAGATCTGGCTCAATCGACGTCTTTGATAGAGGTCACAGACTTGGGGAATCGTCCACAAGGTCAAGACTACCGATTGTCGCCGCAAATCTTGAGGACGTGTCGCCAAGTCTACAGAGAGGCCTTGGATGTTCTTTATGGCTCCAACATATTCATCGCAGACTTCACACTGAATTTGATGGCACCCGTACTTCGGACTAGGAATATGGAAATGAGAAGCATGGTTGTAGAAGGGTGTCCAAACCTCATAATCCCAGATACTTTCGATTCTTCTCCCGCTATCAAGAAGATTCGACACTGGAAAATCGTACTACAGCCTGGTTCCACTCCTTTCTATATTCCCGATCCTGTGGTCTACGAACAGCTTCCCCACCTAGCAAAATTCTGTGAACATATCATGGCGCAACCTTTAAAGTCCCTGGAAGTTTCCCTCGATCTAAAATGCATGCTAGCCAGTATTGAGGGTGACATCGAACCAAAAGCCTCAGAGTGTTTCTCCAACGAAGTTGAATATCTGGCTCTTCTGCGCAATATCGAAAATTTTAAGGTCACAGCGGTAGATGACCTGAATACACACGATCATGCTACGGATAGCCGAGAAGTGAAGATTGTTACAGAACTAGAGCACGACCTCAAGCCCCTGCTGGAGGGTGATTCACCAGTGGATAATATCTACAAGATGCAAGAGACACTCGAGGTCTACTGTGGTATCTTGGGCTTGAACAAAATTGAACGGTACGATCTCTTCTCTCCTTGGGAGAACACGATATCTGCTTTCAAACCTGGCCGTCGGTGTATTTTGGAGCAATTGGAGCCCCAATATCGACGGATTATGGCTGCTTCTCGAGCCTTTGCAGACTTATCAAGTCAGGAAAGAACAGTAGGGGTGTCTTCTGCCCCTACAGCGAGATACCATACCGGCATCGGATATCGGTTTATGCAGAGGCATTGATTCTTCTGGAGGATCTTGCCCTATCGTTTCGCCCAATGACCGCATACAGGGAACGAATTCGTCGACGTATCGACAATGATTTCAATGACCACAAATTTAATTTGACTATTCGGTTAGCCAAGATAGAACAGGCAAGTGGGCTTATGCAACGTGGCCAGATCCAAGACGCGTTCCTCGTGTTGAAAACGATTTCAGATAATTTGGAAACACAATACCTAGACCTGCGATTAGCTCGGAAAGCATTGTTCAGTTTCGACGGCACCAAGAGTCCAGAGTGTGGGGAATTCGATACCGAGGCCTGGATGTGCGACGAAAGAATCAATTGGGATGTTTGTGAGCCTCGCTTGGAGCCGTATTACCTCCTTTGGCAATGATGAGTACTTGCTTGATAGTACAGATATTCATTCAGCGATTCTTCGCGACGGTGATCTTGCGACAAGAATATCTTGCCAGAGAGGCGGAGGCAGTGGCTTGAAACGGGCGTGTGTTTCGAGGGGAGTTATCCGATGGCTCTTGCAGCGCTGGGTCGACCAAAACAACAAAATCGGTCATCCTGTTGTGGACACGAAGGAATTCCAGGCTCATTCAAGAGCACCTAGAATCTCAGACAGTCTACAAACATTGATGAGGTTGGTATTTTCAAAAGTTTGCGCGGCATGTCCAGATGTAAAGTACAAGGGAGTCGAGATGAATACCAATATGTAGAAGCTATCATGTAGGATCAGATGCAAAGCTAGATCAGCCGCAATTCAGACCATGGGAGTTACACTTCCGATTCTGGAAACCTATTTCGCGTAATCGGCCTGAGCTACCCAGTGCCACATCTACCCCGCATCTCCTGGCTTATCTCTCCCTAACCTCTTCTCCCAACTCCTGCCGAACGCTCTCTTCATCGGTCTAGATCATCAAATCCCGTTGTCATGCATACGCACGCCTCACCATGGGTGCTTTGCTCGACTCGATGACGACCATTTAAGGTAATTATTGTCCTCCACTCATTTATACCTCATCTTCACTATCCATCTTCGTCTTCGTCTCCATCTTCGTCTCACCGTGCAAGCCAGGAAGCAAATGGTGTTAAAATATATCGTAATATCGACAAGAAGATTAAGGCAAGCAAGCAAGTAAGCAAGCACACAGCTAGCGTAATCAAGCTACAGGACGACCCTACAAGTAAAGAATTTCGCATTAGCCAGCCATCCTCACTCCAGCCGCGCATTCACGACTTCACGCCAGCACCACCACCAGTCTCCATCTCCAAATGCCTCACCTCCAACTTCTCCTCATAGGCGCCCATAGTCCTCTCATCGACCTCCTCTCCAAAAACATCCACACTCGTACTCTTGAACTTCCTCGCGCTGACACCCCTCTCAAACAGTAAGTCCAATTCCGCGAAACTGCGTCCCATTGGCTCCGGCACGCGGAAGTACGTGTATACGATACAGCAGAAGCAGATAGCCGCCCAGAAGAAGCCTGCGTAGTTGCCCCAGTCCCATTCACCTGGGTTCAACATATATGGTGTGAGGACCGAGCAGATTATACCGACGATGTTATAGAGGTTGCGGCCGAGCACGACGGTCTTGATCTGTAGGCGACGAGTCGACAGTTCGGCGACGAGGGAGTAACAGACTGTGCCTACCGAGAGCTGGTAGAAGAGCGCCCAGACTAACATGATAGACCCGGTTGCAAGGGAGCCCTGATCGCGGTGTGCCTCTGGGACGAGGCCGAGGAAACCCATGATGAAGAGCATAGTGCAAAGACCGCAGAGACCGTAGAGGTAAAGAGATCGACGGCCGATTCCCCAGGACATGAGGAACCAGGCGCCGAAGACGCCGATCATATTGATTCCGTATTGTCCGAGGGAGAAATCGAAGGCTTTGGAGGTTTCGAGACCGGCTTGTTGGAGGAAGTAGGTCGAGTAGCCGGAGAAGGAGTTTCCTGAGAGGTTTTGGATGGCCCAGACCATGCAGACGATTTCGGTGCGGCGGCGGTCGGTGCCTTTGAAGCAGTCGAGGTAGGTTGCGCCTGTTGTGATCTGGGATGCGTTAGCGAAGGGGTTTCAAGAACATCTACGATGCTGGCACTTGGGTGCAGCTTGCGGATGGGTGGGAAAGTTAAACGGGGAGAACTGACCTTCTCTTCCAAAGCAGTTGTATGAACCATCATACTAATCGTTTCATCAGCATCGAAATCCGTCTCCTTATTCAGACTCGTCAATCTGAGCAGAGCCTTCTTGGCGTCCTCAGTGCGACCTTTCCGGACGAGCCACCATGGTGATTCAGGAGCGAGAGCTACACCGATCAAGAGAGGTACTGGCCACATCCATTGGAGACCGTAGGGAATACGATAACTAAGACCTGTTAGTTTTCCATTCGAAAGAATGTTTGGGGATTGGGAGGAGACGTACGCCCATTCATCGTCGCGGGGTAACATGGATTTGATAACGCCAATACCGATGACTTGTCCAAGACCCCAGCAGAAATTGACGTAGGTGGTCAGGTAACCGCGAAGAGCGACTGGGCAGACTTCAGAGGCGTATGTGATGGTCACTAAACACATTATCAGTATTCAGATGTCGGTTTCCTATCAAATTTTCTGAAAGCTTACGGGTTTGGAAAACACCCCATGGCTGTATTGAGTCAGTAAATGATCCTTCAAGAACGGGCTGAGACGAATAACTTACAATACCACAAAGCACCTCAGCAACCTGCAAATGCACAACCGTCTGCGCCGTGAAGAAGATAGCCGTGAAAGCAATAATCAGTGTCAAACAAGTCATAACCGTATATCTGTACCCGAAGCGTTCTGAAACATAACCGTTGATGAAGAGACCGATGATTTCTCCTACATTGGCACCCTATTGTATTCCGGTCAGTTTATGTAGATTCTGGGTAGGGAATTCTGAGGACGAACATTGCTGAGACCGGCTTGCCATGGGGCGGGAATCTGGTACTCGCCGCTTGGGAGCTGCTTTCCGTATTTGCGATTGAATTGAGGGAAGGCGTCTGTGAAGTTGGTTAGCAGAATCCAGATAACCACTCCAAACTGATGGCATTTCCAAGCTCTTGCGTCGCAACCTCCGCGTCTGCTTCCTGCTCTCCAGCTAACATGTATTCCCCGATCTTTTCCCTCGCTACGAACACTCTCCTTATTTATAACAAAATCCAAACTTACAAAAGCTGCTCAAGAGACACAAATCGTACCCCTCCATGACAATACAAGTACTAATCAAGACACTCCATCCCACCGCCTTCGGGTACAGCTTCAGACCCTGCCACAGTGTCATAGCATGTTCCTTGTCTGTGGCGTTCCGCGCATTGTGTATGACTTCGTTCATGGACTTCGTGTGGTCCAGGTTGTCTTTTTGGGGGAAGTGGAGGGGAGGAGAGGAGGGGTCGATTGTGTCGGAGGTTTTGTTGTCCATTTTGGAGGTCTGGGTGAGATTCGTGGGAGAAAAGGGAGAGGAGAGAGAGAGAGGATTGGGCGGGTTGATTTCGAGACGGAAAGCTGCGTATGCGAAGAGGATATACAGCTCCTGTTATCCTAGATCTGGCAGTCCGTCGATTGATATGCCTCGCGAGAGAGTACAGCAGACAGCTCAATGCAACGCTACACCAGCAGACCGTTGATCTTCAGCCTTTCTCTCGGGATCAATTCGGCAAAGCCCTCAAGAATGGGGGTTTGACAGATTGGGAGAGAGGTGTGGAGGAGCTGCAGAGGGAATGGAGTGCAGTAGAGAAGAGGAGAGGAGTGAGGGGAAGAAGAAAAAAAGTCATAAAAATCCGGGGATACGACCCCTCTTATTATACGTACAGATTAGTAGTCCGAAGTGAACTGTACGACCTGGAGCTCCAACCTTCCTTGACCTGAATCTTCACGCGCCAGTCTGATAGAAGTTAATCTCTCCCAGTATATCAACCCGGTCTAGTCCACACTATGGCGCTCTCGAATATTCTTCTCGTAGCATCGTCTCCCCCGCCATCTTCTGCATCTCCCATGTCCCAAATCTTTCTCCCCCTTCCCCTGGACTGGGTGCTCGAGTCGCCTCCTCCTATCCGCAGCTAGTTATCGTAGTCTGGCAGAGCCATCTCAGATTTTTACATCGCTCGCCCCACTCCCCACTTCTCTTATCCGCGTTCAATCCACCAGCAACCATGGATCAGTCTTCGAATTGGCCGAGTCTTGGCCCGAGAATGGTTGACACATGACAGCCAGCAACAGCTTGCATCAACAATTGTGTCCAATCATTTGCGGTGCATTTCGCGATATGTCGTGCGGAGGCTGCAGTTGGATTGGAGTGAGGTAGGGATGCAGCAGCGAATTGTCTCGCGACGACAGCGACCCCAGCTTTTACACCCCGCACCCGCGTCCGATGATGAAACGAACGTGCATGGGCAGACGGCAGAGAAACTGTATGGCTTGAGGAAGAATCCGTCAATTGCCGACCGAGGCTGATGGCTTGCAGATACAACAGTGCAACACGTACAAAATCGCCCTTTTGATGCTGTTCGGGAGTGAGACAGTCAGATGAGGGGATTTCATCCGATGTTAATCACCTTCCTAATGAAGCTAGATGTCACGTGTAGTCACTTTCTTGACCAGCACTACCCAATCAGATGTCGGTGTCCAAGCCAATGAAGCTTCAGCTGGGCGCTGGGCCAGGTCTTGTTTCAACTTCAAGCTCTTCAGCTGACTTCGGTGGCTGCATTCTTGGAGGTGGACACGTCTGGTGGATGAGTAAACGGAGAAGCTGGACTGGACCAGTCCCTGTAAGTAAGTGGCGGGATGTTTGCCCTTCTTCAGAGTTGACACGGCAAAGGCATCAAAGTTTCGCGATGTAATGCTCCTTTCATGGATGGCGGTTGCTGTCAGAGGTGCGGTCTTCTGCCCGAGTGTACTTGTCAGGACTTTCACCCCGGACGTGACCCCAGACTTTGACTTTCCTCCCCGCAAACATCCTCGTAGTATGACTCTGTACACGAGACGCGCTATGCCAGGTCTCTTTAAGCTTTCGCTGAGAATTTCCTTGTCTTGTTCGTCCCCCACAACATGCTCTGCCTCCTCTTGATATATTGACTTTCATCCCGTTCCCTCCCCACTGCCCCGGAGTTGAATGTTAACTCGCTGTCGTTCAGACGCCGATAATGCCCTTATCGAGGTACTGCTGTCATGACAAGTCAACCAACCCCTTCCATGCGTCCCGGCCCGCCGCGCTGGAATATACCCAACAAGTCTGCCTTGTTGAGCTATCCGTCCGGGGTAATATTCGGCCCCAGATTCGGTTCAAGTACCGGGATAGTCAGCTGAGGCCAGGTATTATGTAGAGCGTAAGACGGGAATCGACTAGATTCTCGTTCTCCCGAGAAGGCAGCGGCCGGAAAAGTCTCAATACCAAGGCGAAGTGAGAGCGTCTGGTATAAGTAAGGAATGGACATTTAGTGTAGAAGGCGAAGGAAATAGTCCTGGAGAAAAGAAGGCCTTCGATTACACACTTGGAACGGATGGAATAGAGCATCATGTCGTTCGACGTGGTGGTAAGTGTCCTTCTTTCGACATCATTAACATGTCTTTTGACAAGTATCGATGAACACCTAGTTCTTGACATG
This sequence comes from Cadophora luteo-olivacea, assembly GCA_026120085.1. Taxonomy (NCBI): domain Eukaryota; kingdom Fungi; phylum Ascomycota; class Leotiomycetes; order Helotiales; family Ploettnerulaceae; genus Cadophora; species Cadophora luteo-olivacea. The sequence goes on from JALRMC010000028.1 coordinate 184,734, forward strand.
CTGCACACGGGTCCGAACTCTCTAATAGGAGAGACTTCTCTCTGCTACGAGGTATCCCCGAGCTCGCTCCCTTTTTCGAGATCCAGCGGAAGACTGCCAGAGAGCAAGGAGAATATCGTTCGTGCTAACACCTCATCGACACCATTGCTGAAAGCCTCTTGCAGGTACACCATAGGAATTCTGTTCGCATCGCCTTCGGTAAATTCAAGCGACAAAGGAATATTCCCCGTCCCTTTTCTCATCCCAGAATTCCTCGTCTGGTCCGACGCTGTACATGAGCTGGAGCGACAGGGAATGAAGAGAAGGCAGTCTGCTTAAAGCGAGATAGATGCCAACTTCATGTTTGTCACCCCGAGTGCGGTTGATGGGGAAGGACAGGTGCGTGAGGTGAGAACAGCATGCTGCGAATGTCTGAAGTACTCGGGCGGAGAAAACAACGAGGGGGTTGCGTTCATCGGAATTTTCTTCTCTGAATGGTCTAATAGCCAGGTAACGAAGATTCTCACCGTGACGATCCACGAGGACATCGAAAGTACCCGGGCTCATATAACCAGCTATCTCTCAGCGGTGCAAAGAATTCAAGGTCGACAGAAGCAGATCCATGGCTGCTTGGGCGTCCGCGGTCTCATCATCGTTGGCGTACTTGTCCTCCGAAGAAAGCCTCGATCTCTGCAGACTAGGTATTTCGCCCTTGGCAGCGATGTCTGCCAATGCACTGGCATTTTCAGATCTCATGGCAAATTGAGACAGCGCACATTGCTCAGATCCGTCACTTGAGCCCAGCGCTTGAGTCCTTGTGGAACATATGACGGGAAGACTAGACTCTGGAATCTGTTCCACGGTAGATCTGTACCAGCTACGATTTCCACCTCACACTTACCTGGAAAAAAGCCTTGCCACTTCGGTCTTCCAAGCATAATGGCCTGAGTGACCTCCAACTCTCCCGGTGGGCGACGAGACATTACATGAAAATGTGTCAAGTTGGTGCTAGGCCAGACACCATGCGCATCACAGCTTCTCCAACGTGGTCTAGCTTGCCGCCCGACTCGAAAGATCCGACATGAGCGATGATACATCGCTCCTATGAAAATAGGGTGATGTGCAGAGAGCGTACTCAGCTAGCGACATAGGCTGAGGATTATCGCGGGACTGGACAAGGCTAGGGGGACTGAAGCTGTGTTAGTCAAGACGGCACGCTCTTTCCGATATGGCAGAAAGTACAGACGGAGGGATCTGCTGCCCAGCTGCCCAGACCAGATCTTGAAGACACAAGAACTGGTTCACGAATTGACCTAGAGTCTCCCAGTTCTCAAAATGCTCGGCGAGTGTGCCAGGCCGATGATCGATGGTTTGCTGGGATGGTCGGAGGAAATCGTGCATATGAAAATAAGGACGCACATTCATGCCACTTATCATCAGCTGAGTCTTCATCCAGATCCTCACCATTCCTCGGTAGCCAGCTCTTCTCTTGTTCTGTCATATCCCACGAGATTTTCAACATTCGCACGTGACGGTGTCGTTCGCCCGCGAGCATGACGTTACAGCTTTGCAAGGTCGTTTCCAGGTCATCTGGATCTCTGTTTCTGATCTCGATCAAAGAAAATCTCTGCCCTTCTGTTGCGGTACTGTAAATCTTGCTGGTGCGAGAGAAAGCGAATAAAACGCGTCGGTCTGCGGTCTCTTCGTCGAGGTATTCACAGATGCGCCCGAGGACGACAAAGGGAAGAGTCTCTAGTGATGAAACTTTTGGTTTGGTCATCGCTACTTGTCAATGAAATCGTGGTGATGGCTAGAAGAAGCATAGGAGAAGAAAGGAGGAGGAAGAGGTTTGCAGAGGCAGATGTGAACCGAGGCGGGTGCTCTTGCCTGCCAAAGGGCAAAAACACGCTAGGCTTTTAACCTTAAATTTTAGCGTATGGTAGTGCCCTGCCCCTTGATGAACCTGTTTTGTTTTCCTTCTTCCGACCCTGCTCTAATTCGTTGTCTTCCGGATTTCAAGCAGATGATTTGAAGTGTTGGTCTCTAGTATTATTTGTTAACTTTCTGACTTCTTTTAACATAAATCCAGACGTCATGCGCGTTGCTCGAGCAAAATAGAACTTGAAATAGACACTCCTCGCTTAACGACCGTCCGTAGAAACGAAAGTGGGTCTCGACGAGGAGTTTGTAAACATTTGACTCCTGAGGTCCATCGTGGAGGAGAAACCTTTCTCGTTCAGCCTTGCAACTAAATCCGGATAACCATCTCTTTACTTTGACTCAAATTATTCAAGACGACGTATCATCACCCAATGCTATCGTGGCCCTGTCCTGTCGGAAACTCTAGACTAGGTGTGGCAGCAGAAATGCGATCTGTTAGCCGAGCCAGTCCGCGTGAACCTGCAGCCTTTGGATATTCAGCCAGTAGTCGGCCGACTGACGTGGCAGATCCGAAGTCCAAGTCTGCCGGAGGGGTTGAAATTCAGCCCTGTGAGGCTGAGCACGATCTGGTAGACGACTGCGCCCGACAGGCGCTCAGTCTTCCTCGGACCTACCTTCCTATATACTCCTGACATCGATAGCCTTCGTTGATCTACTCTTAGATCGATGCAGTATCAGTGCTATTTTGCCGTCCTTTTGTGAGAAATCCAGTACTTGCCGTATCAATATTCCTCCCTGCGCATAATCGTGCTTCCAACCCAGAGCCTGATCGCATTCAGCGACCTGATCCAGGCACCGACCCATTGCCGGAGAACCTATCTCTCTGATCGTACTAGCAATCTCGAAAGACCATGACTGACCCAGTCAGTGCAGGAGCTGGGTTCGTTGGCGTTATCGGCCTGGCCATCCAGATTACGCAGCTTGTGGTTAGATTTGGGACAGACTGGAAAGATGCGCCGGAAAATATCAAGTCGTTCATGAACGAACTTGGAACTTTACAGACCGTTTTATCGGTAACAAATACCAACATGCTCCTCAATCCCGACTTTGCCGCAGCTTTCCAGAACCGACCTTCGGTGCTCCTTTCGCAGATGGGCCCAAACGCGCCTCCAACGACGGACACAAATCTGATGCTACAGACTTGTCGAGTGAGTCTGGAATCATTGCTGAAAGAGTTGAAGAAAAGTGGACAAGGTCATCGACTTGGCTGGGAGAGGTTGAAAACAGCATTCAAATCGAAGGGCACTCGAGAGTCAGTGGAGAACCTCTGCCGTCAGTGCCAGACTCTAAACAACATGGTCTCGATCGACACAGCAGTACTCGGAGCGACGTCATACAAAGAGGTCCGAGAGGCAAGAGAAGAACAGAAAGAGGTCTCCTTAGTCATAAGGAGTGGCGTAGAGGAGTCCAATAAGCGGCAAGAGACTCAAGAGCAGCAACAAGAGCGGCGGGCTATCCTTGATTGGCTTACTCCTATCGACTTCCCTACTCAGCAGCATGATTTCATCAGTCGACGCCAGGAAGGAACGGGACAATGGCTCCTCGACTCAACAGAGTTTCAGGCATGGTTGAAGGCTGATGCGGGGACTTTGTTCTGTCCAGGAATTCCGGGAGCCGGAAAAACGATTCTTACCTCAGTCGTAGTGGACGAGCTCACTAAGTCAGCTGTCACAGATCCGAATATTGGTATTGGGTATATCTACTGTAACTTTCGGCGTCAAGACGAGCAGAAGATCACCGACTTGCTCATGAGCCTACTCAAACAGCTGGTCGAGGGTCAGCCGTCAATACCGGCCTTCATCAAAGATCTAAAGAGGAGAAGGACACGGCTAACTCTCGAAGATATATCTAGATCCCTCCAGTCTGTTATTGGACTGTATTCCCGAGCTTTTATCATCATCGATGCACTCGACGAATGCCAGGTCTCGGACGACTGTCGTAGGACTCTGCTATCAAGACTCTTTGAGCTCCAGAGAAATTGCAAATTGAATATTTTCGCCACCTCACGGCCAATATCAAGCATCCAGAAGGCGTTCGAGGGGATGCGGGTGTTAGAGATCCGTGCCAGTGAAGATGATGTGCGGAAGTACTTACACGGCCACATGTCCCGGCTCCCAGAATTCGTGAAGCGGAAGCCTGAACTACAGGACGAAATTGAGACGGAAATTATAAAGGTTGTAGAAGGAATGTGAGTATTTTTTTCCTTTCTTTTTTCAAAGGAAAGATTGAACACACTCTAATTTTGACAGGTTCCTACTTGCGAAACTCCATCTCGACTCATTGGCTGGGAAAAAGTCACCCAAGGCTCTCCGAGCTACTCTCAAAAGCATGGCTAGAGGATCTGGAGCATACGACAAAGCGTATAGCGACGCTATGGAACGGATCAAAGGTCAACTCGAAGACCAAGAAGAACTCGCCATACAAGTCCTGTCATGGATCACATGCGCAAAGAGACCACTATCTACGGCCGAGCTCCAGCATGCGCTCGCAGTTGAAGTGGGTGAATCTAGCCTGGATGAAGAAAATCTCCCAGATGTCGATGACATGGTCTCTGTATGTGCTGGACTAGTCACCGTCGATGAAGAAAGCGATGTTATTCGGCTGGTTCATTACACGACACAAGAATACTTCGAACGAGCGCAACAGCAATGGTTTCCTGATGCACAAACGAGCATTACCGAGATTTGTGTTTCGTACCTATCATTTGAACTCTTCGAGAGTGGGAGATGCCGGAACGACCACGATTTTGAGCAGCGGCTTCAATCACACAAACTGTACGATTATGCCTCACGTAACTGGGGACATCATGCGCGGGAGTCTTCGATTTTGTGCCCAGGCGTTATGGACTTTCTTCGGACGCAGGGCCTAGTGGGTTCCTCGAGTCAAACACTGATGGCAGAGAAATATGAATGGCGTGAATACGCTAATGATGTGCCGGAACATTATACTGGCCTGCACCTAGCAGCATTCTTCGGTCTTCAAGACGCGGTACAAGGCTTGATAAGTAGCAACAATATTGATCTTCTAGATAGTTGGGGCAAAACGCCGCTGACATGCGCGGCTGAGAACGGGCACACGGCTGCCGCGCGACTGTTACTCGACAAGGACGCTGATGTGAATGCAGCTGATGATCGAAAATTTACAGCCCTACGATTAGCTTGTAAAGCAGGGCATGTCGAGGTGGCTCGACTATTACTCGATAAGGCCGCTGATGTGAATGCAGCTGACAAGAGGCAATGTACACCATTACGTTCAGCTTGCCTAGACGGGCATATCGAGGTCGTCCGACTCTTACTCGACAGGGGCGCTAATATGAATGCAGTTAATAAACATCGGTTTACACCATTACATTGCGCTTGCTTGCGCGGGCATATCGAGGTCGTCCGACTCTTACTCGACAGAGGCGCTGATGTGAATGCAGTTGATGACTTTCGATGTACACCATTATATGTAGCTTCTCGGGGAGGGTTTTTTGAGGTGGCTCGACTATTACTCGACAAGGGCGCTGATGTGAATGCTGCTAATGAATTCGCAAGTACACCAATACATCAGACATCATATCGAGAGAATGTTGATGCCCTTCGACTGCTGCTCGAAAGGGGTGCTGATATATACGCCACCGATGATTTCGGGCAAACGCCATCAGATATTGCGTCTAAGAAAGGGCACGTCGAAATAGTTAAGCTACTTGAAGAAGCGGCCATCAAAGCGTCAAAGCAGGAACAGTGAAGGGTGATGTCATGTATTTAAACCCGTTTTGCAACATTCAAGTCTATCGACATCTTCATATTCTCGATCGAGTGCTTCTCAAATCAACATGATCTCAACATCTCGATGAAGAGCGGCTTAAAAACCAGACTTGAGTAAGGCGACTTCCACACTATGCTCGGGTATGTCTCTAACTGTGTACTAGAAAGAATTGGCCACATTGAGTCTCGAGTTCCTCTCGCTTCAAGGCTCCCTGGAGCGGACCAGGTCATGGACGGTCCCAGACTTGAAAGAGATGGAGAAGCAGAAACACCAAAGCAGAAAAACGAATCTTGTATACGCATTTTTACCCAACTTATCGCCGCCTCTAAAAAGCTAAGATAATCACCATGTTCGGAAAACAACCCTCATCTTCATCCCCATCAAAACCTTCATCCCTTCCATCGTCAAACCAAAACAATTCGCTTCACCGTCATCCCTCCCCGCCCCACCAAATCAGTCCCCACTTCCACTTCCGCGCCCCTCTTTCCGCCCCTCCCCGCCAAGCTCCTCCCTCCCCTCACCAGCCACACCACACCACACCATCCCACTCCGCACCCACATCTCCCGAACAAAAGCCGCCCAGCAGCCAGCCTACATAGTATTGACCCCGGGCGCATCCGGAACCAGAACCACCAGAACCAAATGCGCGGGACAACCCCGCTCCTTCCCTTCCTCCCGTCTCATCTTCGTCCCCAATCCGTTTCCGTTTCGGCAACCCTCCACCGCCAACCCACCTTCGAATCAAGGATCTAGAGTCTAGATCGTAATCGATCGGTCCATGTATTTATTTTCGGCTTAGGTTGGAGGAAGTATATGGCTGAAGGTTGAGGGGGTGAGAAACTGAGTGAGTGGGGGATGAGATGTTGAGGTGGCGATTTTAGTGTGAGGAGGTAGGTAAGAATTTTAAGGTGCATTGGGTGTGCCGGAGTGCATATGTGCATATGCTGGTGGTGGAAGGGAAGGTTTAACCGGATGTTCTGACTATATGGGGGAAGGTGATGCGATGGGATGCGATGCGACGATACCTGAGTAAGAGATGGTGGGATGTAGCTCGGGTATATGTGATATAGAAGCCGAGGATATATACATACTAACATATCGAGAAGAACTGGGTGTGAGAGGGTGTGAAGATCCAATCAGTGTCCAGTTTTGCAACAGTATGCTTGCTTGCTGTATACGTACATGGCGGTGGTGTCCGATCATGTTTATCATCACAGTTGGCACTAGACAGAGAGACACAGAGTTGATTGAATGTTTTTCGATTTGATATTCTGTGATCCGATATAAAGAAAAGCCCATCCCTTCCATTCCCATCCTTCCAAGTCCAACCGACCAAAGCCAAGCCAAATCAATCAACCAAACCAGACCCAGCCTAGACTCCTCGTCCCCATCTACCGCAATTTCTGATCTTGGATTGTGTATAAGAGTGGCGTTATGTGTGGTGCTTGCGTTTCTGATGTGCGTTGTGAGATGCCTCTCGCATAATCCCCCACAAGTCTCCTTCGCTGTCCCCGTTCAACCGAATCATAGGTGCGAATCTCCACACACACAACTGAGTATAGTGTTGTATCCATTTTGTATACCGACCCCGCCAGCTTGCTTTGCCTTGTTGTCCTGATATCCACCTGCTTGCACACACCCATCCAATCCAGTCCCGGATTAATCCCACCGACCAAACCTCCAGCCATCCATCCAGACCCTACAGCGCACACAACAGAAACGAGAAATGAGAACAGGCTAGAAACTGAGACTTGGCAACTGCTACTACTCGCAAGCAAAGTTTGATATATCCACCACCGCCCCTCTCCGCATGAGCAAATGCACGACACACCCCTCCATGTACCGACATCCCACCACTGACAAGAAGGAAATGGAGAAGAGAGTTACTTGAGATGAAAACCGCAATGTAAACGACACAAACACAAACCGATCAACGCAGAACAAGACGGACGCAAGAAAAGGAAACTCGTATAATATGTTCATGCATCAATCATAAAGGAGTGTAAGGTAAGGTATACCGGCCTGCACCTTCTTCTTCCCATCCATCCCTTGTCCCCATTCTAATAATCCCCCTTTCCTGCCGAGTAACCCAATTCAAAGGATAGACCAGACAATGTATACTGCCTGACAGGATTTTTCTTAAACCAATTACAACAGACTAATACGACTCGAGCAAAAAGTAGAAACAAACAGGAGAGTACGATGAACAGAACGCCATGCTGGGACTTGATAAACCTAGCAGAATTAAAAAGAGCAAAACGCCAAGAACCCCAGGAACCGATAGCTGAGGTGCGTATGCGGAAGGAAAATTTCGAAGGAAGAGCATCCGGACAGGACCCATGAAAGGACTTTTGTGTTGACGTGTACCGAGAAGTATGAGATGTAGTGCGACGAGAGGAGATAATCGTTAATACACGAATGAAGTGCTGTCGAAATCGCATCAAAGCTCGGGGCAATGACTCGTACCGGGTTTGGAGACCCACTCGGCCGTCCAACTACCGCTTTCTCTTCTTGCTCTTATCAGGGCTGCCTTGACCGCCAGCTGTCGCTGTCGGCGGCAAGAATCCCATCTCCACTGTAAGGTCATCTTTCTTGACGGGTACACCCATGTGTCGTCCATACCGGCCCTTGCGACCATTACCCTCGTCTTCACTGACGCACTGGTCTGCGCTAAGGCCGGCATCTTTGCATCGCTGGCAAGGACGTTGACGGTCGCAACCTTTTTTGCTCTTGCGGCATCGCTGACAGCGGGGCTTGGATGAAAGATCCTCTTCATCCTCACCGAGTTGGTTCTGGAAGTTCAGCGCAGATGCATTGGATGTCTTGCGCGATTGCGACGGCAGGGATGTTGGAGAGATTGGCTTGGCACTGGTTGGAGCACTGATTGACTTCTTCGATTTGACCTGGCCTGGGCGTGAGGTCTTAGATTTCGACTTGACCTTGACTCCAGATGCGCTTGTGCGGGGCTTGCCCATGATCGGGACACTCTTATACTTAGACATCTTGAGCTTGTCGTCCACATCCATTGGATCATCTTTGAAACCAGGTCTGAATGTTTCATCGCGACCATCTTCGTACTCACCCTCATCTCCACTGGGCTCAGTGCTATCTTGGCTGGGCAAGATATCATCCAAGTGTTGACGGAACTTCTTGACATGACCAGGTGGAAGAATTGGGCTTGCCTCACGCTTCATGCGACGTGGAGGAGGAAGCTCAGGCTCGCTCTCACTCTCGCTATCAGAAGTAGCACCAGTGGAAGAAGCAGCATCTGCCTTGCCGCTGAACGTATCGTCAAGCGTAGAAGCAGAAGTGCGACCATGGGAAATATTTGACATCTCGCCCAATCTCATCAATTGAAGTGCCACGTCCTTGTCTTCCTCAGAAACACAACTGCCTACAGTTGGATCTGGTGTAGGAAGTATACCGGAGCTGTTGCCGCCGGGCGTGCTGCCAATCGATTGGCGGTTTGGTGGGTAACCTGCAGCTCCTCTTGTGCGACGACCAGGGGCTGGTGTAGTATACATCCCAGGTTGCCCAAAGCCATTACTGTAACTCTGCGGCGATTGAAGAGGTTGTGGGTTCGAGAATGGGTTGTGTGAAGGGTTGGTAAAGGGGAAGGCTGATCGTTGATGCTCCATGCGACGTGCGGGTGAAACAGAAGAGTTCGAAGTGGCAGCCGGCATTTGCGGAGGAGCAAACAATGGCAATTCCTACAGGAAGAAGTATTCTATTAGTACTCGAATCTAGGATACAATGGATCAAGGGGAATAGAATGACTTACTGAGCTCTCAAACTTCGCCCTCTTGCGTCTCCCGCCCTCAACAATATTATCCAGACTGATCTCCGTGTTCCCAATGTGCTCACTCTTTGTCCTGCTGGAAACGGAGCCAGGTGCTCCATCTCCGCTACTGTAACCATTCAATCCATCACTGTGATTGTCTGCGAAGCTACCATGTGCGCTCGATCCTCTGCTCTTGAAGCCTGATCGCGATCGGCTCTTCTTCATGGGTGGCGGATTTGTACTGGCAGATGCGCTTCGACGACCACGACCCTGACCACCATTCGGAGAGATGCTGCGCTTGCGGGAAGTCCTCGAATTTGGTCTTGATAGGGGTTGCCCATAGCTAAGCGCCTGTGCTGGTTGAGGAGGGGGCATGTGGTGACCATCACCAGGATAGTACGCCTGCTGCAATACTGGCGAGCCAGAGTGATATGATGCTGGACCATATGTGGTAGTGCCTGGTGTTGGCTCCTCAATCACTCGCACATACACGACCATGTTATTTCGAAGGTTCTCGTATCGTGCGATGAGGGTATTCCCCTGATCGTCCTCGAAACTGACCCCTTTGGCACCGCCGGGACCAGCGTAAAGACCATAGAAGTTCTTGACTGTTGTCACAATCGAGTCTGTGGTATCATGTGGGAAGATTTGCACCCTCATGGGCAGTCGCGCACGATATTGGGGCGATTCGGGGAAAAGGAGCTCGAATGCGACACTCTTGGGTGTCGGGCTCCCGAATGGTGACATGCTTGTAGCGTGCGGTGTAGTAGAACTGGATTGAGCTGTCCCATAGACTGCTGGTGGTGTAGCCATTCTCTGGTTGCCAGAACCCACGTCCATGCCTGCCATTGTGTTCCGGGTCGGATACGAGTGAGTCGAAGGAGGTGCGGAGGCGCCGAGAAAAGGAATTTGTGCGTTTGAGGATTCTGGGCCAGAAAGAAGATTGGAAAGTTCCATTCCCCCACAGGCAGAATATTTCTCGGACGATTGCAATCACTTGTTGTGAAGTGATGGTTGTGGGTTGAGGTGGAAAGGTTGTGTGCTGGCGGATGGGGCCGGCTGTCGCAAAAATAAGAGGACGAAGCTGGACAGAACGAATGTGGTCGGAAAATTTGAACTGGATATCAGGAATCGTCAGTATGATTGGGGATATACTTGGGGATGATATTGGAAAGAGATTTGATGGACGGTTGGAAGAAATGATGGGATTGTGGACTGCGCGGCACTCCCTGGCGCTTCGGGGCTGACCAAGGAGGAGAGCAGCAGACCAGCAAGACAGTGAGGTCTCATGGAATGTAAAACAGTGCGATTCCTTGATCGCATATAATGAAATAGTGAAATCAACTTACAGCTGGTCGAAATGGATGCCGTTAGGGGTCTATCATGCAGACATTGGGATTCGGTGGTCGTTCAATCGATCGAGAACCTGCGACAGACAGGGAGTGTTAGCAGGCGGACCATTTAGAAATCTGTGTATCTGATGGATGGAGATGATCTGCGAGAAGATAATCGAAGGCTTGAAAGACTTACTAGTTGGTTGTTGGCGTTCGTTCTGCGTTCCTCGAGCCTTGGGATGGTTGTGAGGAAGAGATGGAGGTCTGGCTGGCTGCGAAGCGGAGAAGTAGGATGGCCCACGCTTCACACAAGGTTATGCTATGCACACACTAACAATACACATCATAACTCTCCCAACTACATATTTTCCAAGAATGTGATTTCAATTGTCTTAAATTTTATCTAAATATACACCTCTTCCCCGGAAACATCTAATTTGCTGCACATCTGGACCTCAGTGCCTGTGTATTATCCTGTGCCTCGAATCGCATCCTCATCCCACCATACATGCTGGAAAATTATATCGAGCAGAAGCCAGAAGGTAAGTGAGTACAGATATTAGAGCAGCCCAGAGCCGATGCCTATACCACTTTCTGTAACTTTTTCAAATCACGGATTGAGATATTTGTTAATAAAAAAGCCTCGTTGGTCGAGTCTTCCCGTGGATCCCGTCTTCGGAGGAGTTCTCGCTATGTTAGAAACGAGCACCAGATATCAGACCAGCTGCATGTGTTTATGTGACCGTGAGAGGACAAGATGTGATCAGGCTCCCCGTGCGCATGCGACTTAGTCTGGCCTACTTAGAGTACTTACTCTGAAGTAGAGCACGAACAACCTGTGCCTGTGCTCCAATGTGGAAGGATGCAAATATGCTGGTCGAGACAACTCAGGAAGGCAGTGGCCAAGTGCTTGATTAAAGGCGATCCGCAACCAATGATCGCATACGCCAACGTCTGGAGCAGGGGTGTGGTGAGAAGGAGCATCGGTGCAACGAGGAACGCTCAAATGCAATCGTTGGAATGTCTGGAAGTGATCCGAAGCTTTTGAGTGCAGCCAGTCAAATCAATCAGGTCAATCCATGATTCCTGGCCGTGTCCCAGGTCAGACCCGCTGGCTATGAAGGTACCGTATGGTATTGGAAGATACGACCCTGTCAGGCGCCGAGGCTGGCCTGGCCTGGTCTGTTGTTGAGGTATCGGTGAGTTGCAGCTGCAATTATGAAGTGCGCCTTCAGCTTCAGGGTGTTGGTGAGTATGCGCTGGCTAGGCCGGAGGTTTCAAGTAATCGTTATGCCTGCTTGCTTGGATCTTGTAGGCTGTAGGGCCTACGGCTGGCAAAGTCCACCCGTATTGCAAGAATTGGCGGTGCCGGGACAGGCAAATCGATCCAGCCATGATTGAAGAGAGGGGTTGGCTCGATTTTCTGGTAGTTTCTGTTTCGCTGCTCATGACTGGTGGATCTGCGATGCAGCTATTAGTCGGCATGAGGGCTTTGTCGAAGTGTGACGGCCAAGGATGCAGAGGCGAGCAGAGAGAACAATTGATCATGAGTGGATGCTTGCGATCGCGAAGAATTGGAACTCAGAAATCGCCTAACTGTCGATATCGAGCTCATTCTCTGGTACGGTTCCTGTGTACCTTGTGACATGTACCGCGATCGATTGTTGTGGTTGCTCTGCAGGGTTGTGGTTTGGGTTTTAGATAGTGGTGGTGCTGGTGGTCACATCTCCTCTGCTCACCCGGCCAAACTCTTGACTTGATGACGACGACCCAATGGGCTATTGCAGCATCCACAACTTCGGACAGGTCGCTGGCCAACAGACCTGGGACCTCGATTATTTTCACGCAGGTCCGTAAACAAAGAAGGCTGGTCACGCCCATTTTCATTTCTAAATTCTCATCTCACAAGCAGCTGATGATGATGTGCTGATAGGAGGACATGTGGTCTGCGCCATAAGCGTAAGAGGTCGGTTGGAGATCCCTCGCCATCTGGCAAATCAGCACTTGAGTAAAGACCATCCAGGTACGCAGCCCAGCTTGATTGCGACCACCAATCGCTAGATTACTTGATGTCCTATCTTTGAAGAACTAAATACAGAGTTTGGGGGGTGTGGGATGGGACGGAAAAGAAGGGGAAGGCGAATAGATAGAGATGCTCAAGCCCCCCATTCCATCGTTCGTGGCACTGCTGGGTTCGGCTTTGGCTGATAGCTGCTATCCTGACAAGCCGTGTTCCGAGCGGCTAAGTCTTCTAGTCAATCGAACACAATTTGAGGTCACCAAATACTGCAGAATTGAATCAAAACAAGCAGAACATTGAATACTGGTGCAAGTATAAATGAATCTGGATGATTGAGGATGGGAAAGTGGAGAAACTTGAAGGTCGAAGATGGTCAGGTGACAAGGCGTCAAATCACAACGCGAAAGCGTGTCCATGCCGAAATTCAGTAACATTGGCTGCATCAGCACACAACCCTTTGAAACCAATCAAAACTGCACGGAATATACTTTAATTATGTTCCAAGACTAGACACAAGTTATTGTATGATTTCAAAACAATGTTTGCAGGTTTCATCGCAAAATATCAAAAAGTGTATTGTTTTTGTTGATGGTCAGAAGACGCGAAGCGAGAAGAGCTTGGACCATTTGGGTGACATAAGCAGGCGCGATCCGCACCCTGACCCCGGTCCGTTTGTTGTTGTTGTCAGGGCAGCCGCGAATGGAAATGGCCCATGCCTTTTCAATATCTTGCGCTTTGCTCCACTCAACATTCATCTCCATCCTCCATCAACACAACACAACAACATCTTCTCCTCCACCTCTTTTCTCCGCCTCACTTCCTCTTCACCATCTCCTCCACCTCATCACATCACCATTTCTCATGGGAGACTTGTGATACACCTGCATCGTACTATCAGTAGTACCGCGCAGCTCTGCAAACACGAGTCTATTCGACGTACCTATTCTGGCACCCTCGAACCCCTATGATTTTTGGGACGCGATATTTGCCTCACACCCATCGAGCATCTTTGCAACAACATTGCCCTACAGTCCTACTAGCTTTTGGCCATTGGCTATTCTAATTCACTTTGCATAGCTACGCCATGAACGCGCAAGTAAGTTTTATCGATCTTGTTATTGTTGGCTCACCTCTTGGCACAAGTCACCTCGAGAACTCGCGCTTGATCTCCACCACATTCTTCGCCCATCACCTCGACAACTTCCCTAAGAATCTAAATATCTCCTGTGCAGACACAAAACTAACATATAATCCTCCAGCCGCAGCGTCCTGGCCAGAAGGGTCGAGTCCAAGCCGACGAGAACACAGCTCCGATCCCATCAAAACAAACCCTCCACCAGCGACACAAGTCCACCGGAGCACTCAACAACATGCACCTACCCGGGGGAAACAAGGGTGAGCCCAAGAGAAAAGCTTTTGGCGATGTAAGCAACACGGTCAGAGCTCCCACTGCTCACGACGACTCTGCGCTTCCAGCCAAGCAGATCCATGAGATCGTCAAGCCCATCATTCCTCTCGACACAAAGCCCACCCTCCTTCGTCCCGCACAGCGCCTCTTGAGTACTGCTGCATCCAAGATCGCCTTGAATAACACAAGCTCTGCCGACCCCAGCACCGCTTCCCTTACATCGAAGGTCCCTCTCGCAGACACCCGACAACTCCCTGCTCCTCCAAAGCGTACCCTCTCAAAGAAGGCCACTACAATCTACAAGGACGAGGATGCGGAGAATGCGGTACCCCAGATCAGCGCAAAGCCAGTCGGTAGACAAGATGTCCCAGTTGTTGCGCCTGTCCACCAGTCCTTGGAAACTCGCAAGAGCTATGCCCAATTGCAACAAGCTCCTCCAGCCGCCCGTACCACAGAGCCCAGCTACCCATCAGTGTCTGACAACAACACCAGTGATGCAGTCTACCAGGATGCTGCAGAGAATCAGGTCGAAGGAGCCATCGAGCAATATGTTGCCTATGAGGAGGTCCACGCATCGGGAGTTGTTCTCGACCAATACGCTGGTAGCTACAGAGATCAACGCAAGCTTCCTGCGCTTCCTGAGCCTGAGGAGTATTGGGAGGATGATGAGGAAGAGGTCTATGATGAGCAAGGATACACCACCGCGCACTCTTTCCGAAGCCGTGGAGATACTACTGGAGGTGTTACCACTGTACTTGCTCCCAAGGTTACTTTGAACGTTCGCAGAGAGCTTGCAGCTGCCAAGCATGCCGTTGAGAGCGCCCGTACCATGGAGGAGATTGAGGATGAGGCCTGGGATACCAGCATGGTGGCCGAGTATGGTGACGAGATCTTCGCGTACATGCGTGAGCTGGAGGTAAGACAACAAGCAGACTTTTCCCTCCCCCCACCCAGGTAAACGCGTTCCTAATTGGCTAAGGCCTATTATGCGACCACCACTTGGACGCTAATGCAGCCTCTGTTTACATCAACCCCAGCTATGTTTATGTTCTTTGGAAAAGATGCTGACCGGTCTTCCGCGCTAGAACAAGATGCTTCCCAATGCCAACTACATGGATACCCAAACCGAGATTCAGTGGTCCATGCGATCCGTTCTCATGGATTGGTTGATTCAGGTTCATCATCGCTTCTCTCTTCTACCAGAGACTTTGTTCCTCTGTGTCAACTACATCGACCGCTTCCTGTCCTGCAAGATTGTCTCTTTGGGCAAGCTCCAGTTGGTTGGCGCCACGGCTATCTTCGTCGCTGCGAAGTACGAAGAGATCAATTGTCCTTCCGTAAATGAGATCGTTTACATGGTTGATGGAGGTTACACTGTCGATGAGATCTTGAAGGCCGAACGCTTCATGCTTAGCATGTTGCAATTTGAGCTCGGATGGCCTGGACCAATGAGTTTTCTTCGACGCATCAGTAAGGCGGATGATTATGATTTGGAGACCCGAACCCTGGCGAAGTACTTCTTGGAGGTAACTGTCATGGACGAGCGCTTCGTTGGTAGTCCACCCAGCTATGTTGCTGCTGGTGCCCACTGCTTCGCTCGTACCATGTTGAAGAAGGGTGACTGGGTAAGCATTCTCCTTCATGTCCTCAAGGCTCTACTAACACATCACAGTCTCCAGCTCATGTCTACTATTCAGGGTACACCTGGACTCAGCTCAAGCCAATCGTCTCAATGATGATGGAATGCTGTGAGAATCCCCTCAAGCACCACGCTGCCGTCTTCGAGAAATACTCGGACCGTCGGTACAAGCGCGCCTCCCAGTTCGTCCAGGCAGAGATGGCTAAGGGCTTCCGTCTTCCGGCCATGTACTCTCGTCCATCTCTACCTTCCCGCCAGGACTTCGATCGCGATCCTTTCTTCCAACGTTAGGAAATGCTCGTCTCTCCGAGATGAACATCATCCTCATATGCCTTTCTCTGTATATTATTGGACCAGATATCGATTCTTCTCATCGACCATCGAATTGGCATATGCTAGTCGACTGTATCTGGATCCCCAACATACAGAGCAAAAGCGATTCGCATTCTCCACGCCACATTCTCAATTCCACATGGTCACTACTTGAAGCTCGCCTTTAAGATCCGATGCGACCATTTTGTCACCCAAACCATTCTGCTTTTCCAGCGTCACGATACCACGATGAGACGAGACCACGACTTTCCCTTCTTCTTCATCGCTCACCTGCTTGTGGGCTCGGGGTTGACGGTGGTGAAAATAGAGAGCAGAGCACTTGCTCGGTTAATGCATTGTGTTTATTCATTCCCTTCCGCGAGAAATACCGTGTAATTGCAGACACTTTCTTTGATCTCTGGATGTCCGGTGTTCCGGGGTGTCCAAAGGAGTGTATCGAAAGGTGTGCATACTAATTAGAGTAGAGGTTAATGATACTTCTATGAATATGTTCTGTCCCAACAATCGTGAGACATGAGGATATATGTGTCAGTGAAAAGTTTTGAGACCTTTGGAAGTCACCTAAAACTTTCCACGGCTTGAATTGTCGGGTTATTCGTGACCTTAATCATCACCCAACTGAATCAAACCACAGCCACACTACAGTCGTCTCAATTGCATCGCAAAATCATCACCCGAAACGCTGTATTTATACGAATGGCACGATAAGAACTATTCAACAAGCGTTTATCAGGATCGAACACCAAAAGAATCTAGACTCGAACAGCACCTGAATGGCAATCTTACTGCCTGAATGGGATGCCTTGAAAGGAATCCTAAAATACTTCTCTGCACAAAAGCTTGTTTCATTGGCTCGCATATTCGGTATCGGAACGGATCATTTCTTGGCCGAGCCGTCCAATCTTATCAAGCGTTCATCCTAGTAAGGGGGCCATCAGCAAGGAAGCAGGGAAGGTCCCCCGACTTAAATCCGAAAGAGACAAATTTCTCTCGTCCGAGGCCAACAGTCACCAGCACAAGCTAGGGAGCATCACAGCACAGAGCTCAGGAGAGAGACTCCCAGACCATTACCCCAACTTTCCCCAGATTCAATACGCTTTGAAATACTGGAAGACGAGTTTTAAGGAGTCAGATCCAGCCACAGCGATCAATTGGCGCATCCCGTGGATTTCTATAACCTTGCTTTTTGCGCCGCCGTCGTCGGCCCATTGCCCCATTTTTCAATCCGCCAGAAGTCATCACAACCCAAATTTCTTCTCTTCACCGCTGGAAACAACGATCTTATATCTATTTCGAAGCTGCTTGCTCGTGATTGACACGTTGGAGGTTTTGGAAAAGTCAAGATGGCGGATCTAACGACAGTGAAGGAGGTGGTGAAAGAGGCCCTTGTCGGCACAGAAGCCGACGTTCAGTTGTCAGCACAATCCAGGTCCATCTTCGACAAGAACGCGAGGAAGGATGAGGAGACCGGAGAGCTGTTTATGGGCGAGGAGGAGTTCATTAATGCAGTTGCGCCGCCGACGGAAGACTACGTGAGTCAGAACTTGTGCTTTCCGTGACACAGCGGACGAGAAGCAATTGACTGACGAGACTTGTGTGGATATAGCATAAGATCAAACGCGAACAATATGCCATTCTATTCAGAGTGGCAGATAGGAGGAACACGGGCAAGATCAATCTCTTCGACTGGGGGACCTTCGAGAATCTCCTTGCGAAGCCGGATGCCGAGTACGAAATTGCCTTCCGATTATTCGATGTCGACCAGACCGGAACCGTCAAGTACGATGACTTGAAGAAGCTGTACGAGATGAACAAGGGACCGGATAGTATACCGTTCGACTGGAACTGTGAATGGGCGACTCTTTACAGCGGAGGAAAGAAGCGACGACACGATCTCACATACCCCCAATTCTCGCAGATGCTGAGAGGATTGCAAGGAGAGAGGATAAGACAGGCTTTCCACTACTTCGACAAAGATGGAGATGGATATATAGAACCCGAGCAGTTCCAACGTATCATCCTCCAGACTTCACGACACAAGCTCTCGGATCATCTCTTGGAGAACCTACACACTCTCTGCAACATCTCGACAGGGAGCAAGATCTCGTATGCCAATGTCCGCGCTTTCCAGAATATCATCAGGGAGATGGACCTCGTGGAGATGATCATCCGACAAGCTACCGCGCAAAGCACAGATGGCAAGATCACCCGTACAGAGTTCCTCAATGAAGCTGCGCGCATTACCCGCTTCTCCCTCTTTACTCCCATGGAGGCAGATATCCTGTTCCACTTCGCCAGTCTCGATGAGCCATCCGGACGACTCGGCCTCTCTGATTTCGCAAAGGTCCTCGATGCTTCATGGCGCAACCCTCTCTACAATGCCTTCGCAGAAGTTGGAAGCGCGAGCGTCGCAAAAGCGAAGACCACCGGTCAGAACTTCCTACACAATGTCCTGGAATCCGCACATCACTTCGCACTCGGTTCGCTGGCTGGTGCTTTCGGTGCATTCATGGTGTATCCGATTGATCTGGTCAAGACTCGGATGCAGAACCAGAGATCATCACGCGTGGGGGAGATGCTGTACAAGAACTCACTTGATTGTGCGAAGAAGGTCATCAGGAACGAGGGATTCAAGGGCTTGTATTCTGGTGTCTTGCCTCAACTTGTCGGTGTCGCTCCTGAGAAAGCCATCAAGTTGACAGTCAACGATCTGGTCCGAGGGCACTTCTCAGGAAAAGATGGATCAATCCGAATCCCTCACGAGATTCTAGCCGGTGGCAGCGCAGGTGCATGCCAAGTCGTACGTTCCTCTCCCCACTTCCACTCCCTATTTACCCATCCTCGCTAACCAACCACGCCTTCAAAACAGATCTTCACCAACCCTCTCGAAATCGTTAAAATCCGCCTCCAAGTCCAAGGCGAAGTCGCCAAATCCGTCGACGGCGCCCCCCGCCGCTCAGCAATGTGGATCGTCCGCAACCTCGGTCTGGTAGGTCTCTACAAGGGCGCCTCCGCATGCCTTCTCCGCGACGTCCCCTTCTCCGCCATCTACTTCCCCACCTACAACCACCTCAAGCGCGACTACTTCGGCGAGTCACAGACCAAGTCCCTCGGTATCCTGCAACTCCTCACCGCAGGCGCCATAGCAGGCATGCCAGCCGCCTACCTCACCACGCCCTGCGACGTCATCAAAACCCGCCTACAAGTCGAAGCCCGAAAGGGCGAATCCTCATACACATCTCTCCGCCAATGCGCGCAAACCGTCTTCCGCGAAGAAGGCTTCAAAGCCTTCTTCAAGGGCGGTCCAGCACGTATCCTCCGCTCAAGTCCTCAATTCGGTTTCACCCTCGCTGGATACGAAGTCCTGCAGGGCTTACTCCCCATGCCGGGTGCGGCGGCGAAAGAGGCGCCGCATATGGGTGTTGGTGCTGCGAGTTCGGGGGCGTCGCTCCAGGGACAGGAGGGTCCGCTGAGTTATCTAAGGAGTAGAAATGCGTTGAAGATTATTCTTGATTTGGATGGCGAGTTTGGACGGCCTGGAGTACCTGGGAAGGAGAAGTGGAAGATGCTGCCGAAGATTGTGGGGGGTGGTGGGGGGGCTACTTCATAAGGAACGAAGGAAGGGATACATTTGATTTGCGACCTACGAGTCACGTTTCGTCTTGGCCACTTAGTTGGATGGGTTTGGAACCCGTGAGTGTGGTGGTACCGGGAGATGTGGTGAGCTGAGATGAGATGATACGATATAGAGCGAGGTGGAGGAACGCCGAAGTAGAATTTGGCCGGGAAGATTGTGGTTTATACACACATATACTGGAGATAGACAGTCCCGGGCCAGATAAACATGCATGCATAGGGCAGGCAGGCGGGCTGGCAAACTGGCGTTTTGTTGGGTCTTGTTTTAAATTCTAATTCGCATTGTTCTGATATATATTATCCTGCGTCTTGCTCTTGCCATCGATATCTACTCTTGTATTCTGCTTCGTTTCTTTGCCGCGCTACTTTTCTCTCAGCTTTTCATATTTCGCTTGGTGCTTAGTCGTCGCTAGCCTTGCGAAGTTGGGCCGTAAGTTACAAACAGACGAGACGAGATAGGTAGGGGGTGCATGGGAGATTTTGAAGTTTGGATCTGTATGGAGGTAGAATAGGTAGAGTAGAAAATGGTAGAATGAGTAGAATATAACAGAATATACAGTGTTTAGAATCGAGATCAGGGAGGAGAGGAGAAGAAAGGAATGAGTTAGAAATGGATGTTTGTGTACAGTACGGTACACTGCGAGATCTCTACATCGCGACTGGAATCTACGCTTTCGTTCATCTGCATAATTGTTTCTCTGAACGAGAGCAGGATCATGAGGTCATTAGTGCTTGCTTGCATGAATGGATTAATGAATTGCATACGAGATTTCAGACTGCGTGAAAATGCGAACGAAGACTGATAGAAGATAGCAGGATGGGATTTCCGTGGAGACAACGTGCAGACCAAGGGCCAGAGGAGAGAAACGGCTAAGACAGGCTATTCCGAGACATAAGTAACCCAACCCGGAGGCCAAATATCTCAATATACCTACATTGATACACGTTAAGATGACTCAATTCTTCTCTCTGGGAATGTCATCATGTCACATTTCCATTGGCGAAACATCGAGCCTTATTACTGGATCCGTAGCTCACAACACATTTAGACTCAAATCTAAATATGTTAAAATCCTACAAGTACAATCACCTGGCTTCGATGTCAATACTCGGAAACTTGACTTGCCGGACGAGGTTCCTCATCTTACCTAGGCAAGGAAGAGACTCCCGCTCCCTTGCCTGAGCTCGCTTATTGCCTTTCTCCGTCTCACCTCAACCTT
Source organism: Cadophora luteo-olivacea (assembly GCA_026120085.1). Taxonomy (NCBI): domain Eukaryota; kingdom Fungi; phylum Ascomycota; class Leotiomycetes; order Helotiales; family Ploettnerulaceae; genus Cadophora; species Cadophora luteo-olivacea. Next base: position 205,775 of record JALRMC010000028.1, read on the forward strand.
GTATCCCGATGAGTCCCATCCGTGCCATATTAGGCGCGCAGGTAAAACAGTACATGTATTCGAGAGTCAGAGGACTTTCATTTTCGCAACATCTTGTAAGAGTTTGCCATTTCCCAGGAGTATAATGACATTTCGATACGAAGATTTGATCGTTCACTCGCACCCTTTTCACCCCAACACCTCCAAATTTTCATGACATTAAAGGAACATCAATGCAATAGATTACCAGAGTAACTTATTGGCTCTCCTCTTCCACTCATCTATCAACGGCCAGGAATCAAAGGCTAAGCATTCCAGCCTCCCGCTCAGAAATCGAATCTCCAAGTCTAACACACCCACACCCACACCAAACCCTCAAAATCCTTCCTCGGCTCGATGAGCCCTGTCATAAACCTCCATGATCTCTCTAATATCCTCCTCCGTTCTACCACCCTGTCTCAGGCCAGCCAGGAATCTCTCTCGAGCAGTAGTCTGTGGTGTGCCGTCTCCGATCCGTCGGTCTTGGTCGGCGTTGAGTTCGCTGATTAGCATAGCCTCGATTGGATTCATTGTACGGGAAGCTCCTTGCTGGGGCGGAGGATTGGAGGCTCTAGGGCCACTCGCGGAGCTCGAGGAGTGGGAGGATTGGCCACGAGAGGTCTGGAGAGAAGAAAAAGGATATGTTAGTCTTGTGTTTATGTTCGGATTTGTGATTTCATATTGGGGTTTTGATGAAAAGGAATCAGGGAAACAGGACAATGATTTGGGAACTTACTGAACTTCGAGAACCGGATGCTGGGAGGGGGTAAGGGGCGTGGCGGGGAGCTTGAGAGGTCTGATGAGGAGACAAGGGTTAGTGTATTTCTTTGAAAAGAGCAACGAAAGGAAGATGTGGGCTGGGGCGGGGTAGATGGAGAAGGGGATGGACTTACAGAGCTTCTGATCGGTCCTGGACCACTGCTTGGAGGGGTGTCGGCTGCTGTATTGCCTGCAGGGATACCAGAAGAGGTTGCTGCTGGTCGCTGTAGATAAGAATTAGCTCTTGTCCGTGTTTCATTCAAGCGACGAGGACATAGAAATCAACATACTCTACCCTCATCCTCAGAGCTGGAGCTGAAGCTCGAGTTGTGAGTCTCCAAAGAGGAATCCTCACTACCATTGGCAGGAGTAGTATTACTGGCCCCACCTCGTTGCCGTGGAGGACCAGAGTTCGTATTGTTTGGCGTGTTTGGAGAGTGAGAGGAGTCCATGGTGTTGGTTTATCTGCGAAGTCGAAGTCTTGACGTGCTTGCAGAAGGATTGGTACAGCGACAGAGGGAATTAGGTTGCCGTGGGTGATGTTATTGTAAGATTTCGGCAGACTGGAGGTGGGAGAGGAGGTATTTGTAGCTGGACAAGAGGCCTTTGCACGGACGAGTAGCTTCGCACCGGCACCGGAAGTGAAATCGACTGATTCGCTCGCGGCGTAGAATGAGGTAGAATGGAGTTAGAACGAGCTTTTACGGAGCACTCTCAGATTCCACAAGTAGCGATGGATCCAAGAAGGGATTTTTTGGCCTTTGAAAGGGAGATTCTGGATGTCTTGAGCTGCATGATGCAGAAATCTGGTGGATTCTTGGCAAGAGTTTCCTTTCAAGACTACAAAATGCAATAGAAATCACTAGAACTACTTTATTGACAATAGACCCTGTGATAAGAATCCAGAACGCATTATTGTGTTTGAGTCGTAGCAAGCGAGTAGGGCGTCTGGATTGTTTTGACCCCTGCGGCCGTCGGCTGCGCTCGAGTAAATTTCCTATTCGAGCGATACTTACTGGCGGCACAACAGACTACTGTGAACAATCGCGCATCAAACAAACGACGCACAACACAGCCAGCAGATCTATTACATGTTTGTGGAGCTGTGTATCGTTCGGTCTCTTTCAACCTCGATTGTGAGGCGTCCTTGCGCGCTAAGCATTTGAGCTGGAGCTGCAGATGACGAGACTGGTTGTGCAGCCTTGCAACAATACTCTGCGTCTTCTTAAAGAAATTTGATCTTCCTTTCTCCTAGTCCAATAGGCCCTAGAAAGCGGAAGGGTAGATGAGCCACGCCGATACTCGCTCTGGAAACCCAAAGAAGGCCGAGCTCATTGGAGAGGGGTATGGGCACTCGTTTCCAGCCCGCCTACCCTCTACAAGTACGGGGCCACCCACTTGCAGCAATCTTGACCCCTTCAACAACACCAGAAACCTCGAGAGGCGAAGCACAAAGCTTGCTCGTCTTCTCTTCTTCTGGTCTTTGGATATCGCTTTCGTCCTTCAACTGACACAAGCGCCTCGTCAAGATGAATCCAAAGGATCAGCAAAGTCGAAGCCCTTCGAAGTCCATTCAGTCGAGCAACGCGAGTCCTTACCGTACCTCAGTATCGCAAGATCGTGACTCAGTCAGCAGCGCCCGAGTCGCGAGACCCGGTAGTCTGGCGTCCTCATGGGATCCAAGAGTACGTGAACGGGAAAAGGAGCAAGAGCGATTGCGGAGAGCTGCTCTCAGAGCCGAGACAGAGGCCAGAGCCAGAGAGTTCCAGAGACAGAAGGTTATCGAAATCTTCGATCACGAGGAGGCTGAGGTCGATGGCACAGATGGCGTGAGTATTCTTCCATTTGTTTATGATTTCCAAGCTGACGTGCCTAGGGCGCGACGGAGTCTTCCTTCCAGACTCGTGAGCGCGAACCAACTGTTCTGACCATCTCAGACTCGGTAGAACCAGAATCTGTAAGTATCACATTTCCGTGTAGCTCGAGAAGACTTCTAGATTCAGAGGAATTTATGGCTAACAAACTTTCTTCTACAGACTTCCCGATCCGAAAGCCCATCTCTCTTCCTTCCTCCATACGATCCTCCTGTCAATACCACCTCCCAAGCCACCCGATCCATGCGTCCACCTAAACTCCTCGACGATACAGTTGAATCCATCGACTTGACTCATTTGGGCACACCATCTCCACCCCGTCAAAGACCCTCTCGTCCAACTCTCACTACTACCGGCGCCCACGCAAGACCAGCAAATACTGCAACTTCTGCCCGAGGAGCAAAGAGAGGGCAAGACCGCGAGGCTGACGACGAATTGCCACCAAAAAGACCCGCTCGCAATACTGGGCGGGCTGGAGGAGTTTCCCAGGGTCAAGGACGCACCAGGCCAGGCAACGAGAACAGTGCCACACCTCGAGAGAAATTTCTTGCGGCTTCAAGAGCGTCCAAGGGAAAGGAAAGCACGATTCAAAAGGTTATGCTGCTTTATGATAGCTGTCATTGAGATCTAAAGATATGCCGCTTGGTAGAAAAGGGATGTTGCTCCTCTTTGGTTAAGATGTTGGATACAACGCTCTTTTCAGACGTTCACTGCGGGAGAATTGTGGCGCACGTTACCCCGCTGTTCAAGCAAAATGGAACCCCATAATTACAAAGTGTATCATTACGTAGTCAATGAAACGTTTCTCTGGTACTATAGGATGTCAGAAGTACTTCACGACCGAGGTGAGATGAAAATACCTTGCAATTTCAGATCAGATGCTGGATACAACTCCTGATGCCCTGTGTTATGCCTGATATACCCGATACTGCTCTGGATTCTCGGGTTATCCTTCGGCAGGAACTGCAGCTGCTGGCACTCAAGCAGTTTCTTTCCTAGGGTATAGCCAGCACCGTCGACAATGTCTTTTCTCCGCAAGCTCTTCCACATTCTGAAAACCGCATTGTACAAAGTCATGATTATGGTCCCCTCTGACATGATCCTCGAAAGATGTAAAGGTTTTGTACTCCGAAGGATCGTTGCATGGGAACGGGCATTCGTACCAGGAGGCAGATGCATACCGATCCCAACGGTACTTGTCGCGCAGCCGGAGACGTCTTCGTTTGACAAGAAGCCTGGCGCATTCATCAAGTTGCGATTGGACTTCTGGCTTGGAGAGGTAGACGGCAACGGCATCCTCGATTTCGCGAAGAGTTTTGGATCCTGATATAGCATGCTTTAGCTTGAGAGCGCTGGAAAGCTTATTGCTTTTCCATTCATCCATCTTGATCTGCCCAAGTCGGGAACCGCCATCGAATCGAAAGTATTCAAACATCTTCACATTATCTTGCGTCGCGAAGTTTTCCATGGTGTTATGCACCTCTTCAGTGTGGGTTGGGAATGCCTTAAGTGCCTTCCAATTTGCGTAAGCTTCCCGGACACGAGTTGCCGCTCGGGTCCATCCTTCTTGGTTGAAAAGCCTGCGCTCTTTTTGACCTGTACCAATGCTGACGAAAGTGTTGACGTTCTTAGTCAGTCCACCATGCTTGTGTTTAACATCGCGAAAGACCTCCAAACTCGGGTTGTTTGATCCAAAACCACCATCTTTGAACCTCACAGTAGTGCGAACTCCATTTGAATCTGTGATAGGCACTCGAACTGGAGGGAAGTATGATGGAGCGGCGCTAGTAGCTCTGCCTACGAGTGGAATCTCGACGTCTGACGGAGCTCCGGGATTGTGGATCTTGAGTGTGGTCTCCCGAGCCAGGCTTCCCGGTCCAGGCGGTTGGCCAACAAGACGACTCTTGAATGTCCGATAAGTGCGAAATAGATAAGGCGCCTCTGTGGTTGCATTCTCGGAATATGCTAATACAACACTTTCGAAGGCAGACCATCAGTACATGCTCCAACGTCTCCAAGCCGTGTACTTACGTTCGACAAAGGTCAGGATCTGACGGGAACTGCACTCCAAAAGGACCTAATTTGAAACAATGCCTGTTCGTTACGTCCTGAATGGCAGCTGTCAATGGCTGTGCACTGAATTTGTGCCACGAAAGCCCACCCATCGAAAGCGGCCGTGGATGTGCAAAGACCTTTCGACCAAGAGTCTTGTATTCTGCGATGCAGTCATCCACGGACATACGGAATCTTGAGAGCATGATACCAATAAGTCTAGTGGAGGAATAGTGTTAGCCCCGAAACATGAATAAGTATGCGAGTAGAAGAACAGACCCTCCAGTACTGGTTCCGCCGACATATGTGAAGTAATGACAAGGCAGGAAAAGAGTGCTATTTTCCAATCCCTCGATAGGAGTTTCGCACATCATTCCTGATAGGGAATCTGCTGTAGAAATGCTACTATGACGGCCAGGCTCAGTCGTGGTCGGTCTGTATAGTTCTGGATAGAAACTGGAAGTTGTCAAGCTGTTCAATCTCTTCTCCTCAATGCCGATGCGCCTCATCAGATCTTTCATAACCAGGAGGCTACCATACCCTCGAATGCCACCGCCATCTGCGCTTAGTTAGTTATGTTCCGTATCTGCACCATACCCCACTTACCGAAGGTCAAAATCGACTGGGTCTCCCATTCCTCTTGTCTTAAAGCATGGGCGAGGAAGTCTGACAGCAATTGAGCATCGTACTGGTGAGCTTGAGTGGTAAGTGTATCAAGGGCCAATTCCTGGGTGCCCGTCAGGAGCTGCGTGTCGACGTGGAGGAACAGATTTCGAATTCGATGTGCAGTGTGTGGCGAAATTTCTCCGAGGTCTCCTCCCATGACCAGTATAGGTATAGGAATTTTGGGACTCCGCGATTGAGCTACGATATACTCAGGGGATGGGCCGTTGAGAGATACTATGCCACCAAGGCGTGTTGATCCCCAAGCGCAGGCCATGGTGATGGCTGCTGTGCCGCCCTGTCCTTCACCCATGATTGCAATGTTCCTTGGCGGAATATTGCACTTCGTTATCAAGATGCCAACAATGACTTCTTCCAGAATAAGCCGAGTAGCTCTTTGGAATGTGTTTCCGTCGGGACCTTCGTCGCTCCAGTGGAGACCCATTCCTTGGCCGTTAGTCTGCGCTCGAATTCGTCTTATCCCGCCCAGGAAGAGGAAAACAGTTTGAGGATGAGCCAAGTGTTTCTTTGCGAAGGGCATCCAAGCCGACTCATCACGTCCGCTATCGTGCAAGCAAATGACAACATACGCCACGTCACCTTCAGCTTGACCAGAGCCATATCTTCTGATTTCCCAAGAGAGGCTGTCTGCTACGTTCGCAAAGTCATTGTCCAGCGGGGCTCGTCGTGACTCCTGTTGTCGGGGTACAGCATCTGTTCTGAGGGATGTCTTGAATGTGTCAAATGCTGTTGCAAGTCGTTGAATCTGTCTCGGCTGAAGAGGAATATCGCAATTATTCTGAGTCTGGAATGACGGCGCGACGTGCCCAGCAATACTAGAAGGATTCGACCTGACATTTTCGCTGTATTCAGACATTGATGAAGTTGAGCCCGTGTCCTTGCGACTAGGAGCGAAATCAGTGATTCCAATCGTTGGTTGGGCTTCAACCTGCGTCGGAACTCCATTTTCAGGGAGAGAGGAAAGGACGGGGGATCGGCTCAGGCCACGATCTGGAGGATTGTTACCCTCATTCAGGTCTGGTTGAGCTCTGCTACCAGGAAATGCATTGCGAGAGTCTTCGAGAACTGATTGTGGGTTTAGTGGAGTGACTGTTCGTGTTGATGTGGACTCGTGGACGTCCGCAGGGCGAGTCATTCCGAGTAGTTGAAAGTGAGAGATATCTTTGACTGTACCTTGTGCTTCTTCGGAGACGTGGCACTTTAGGTGAAGGGGATGTCATGGTCTTTCATAACCTTCAGGCTCTTGCAGCCTTATGAGCTTTTCTGGAGTATACCTGCCCGCTCCATTTCGAAGAGCCCAAAATTTGCCACCCAAGACTTCCGCAATATTGCACGTAGTCCGCATACTCACCGACGCTGTTGGAGGGCTATGTGCGGGCTGACTAGAGATCATTTCTTAGACATAATGCCCCTTTGAGCACAAAAGTGTGAATATGTGGTGGCCATGAAGAAAAAGAAATGCGAGACACGGGAGAAGTTTGCGCAAGACTTCAGCACAAATAATAGCGTTCCGATACACTCACTGGTAGCGATCTGTTGCAGCCTTTTATTCGGGCGGCAAGAGGATTTGACAGCCTAGAGTGTCTCACTTCATGGTTGCATGGCGTTTTCTCGATTGTTTACGGCCAATAATAGCTTCGCTTATTATGGTATGCGGGCTGATCAAGATAACCCGCGAGGCAGATTTTGCCGAAAGCGGGTTGTCAAAAAGAGTGTGTGCAGAAATTCCCTTGTCTGATGTAACGAGAAAGTTGATCGAAATGGGCGTTCTGCAAGGTCGATCGTTGACTGGCTATTATTCCCAATTGGTCAGGCTCGTCTTGCCAGACAAAAGTGCACTTACACAGTCGATAAAGCCCCCAGACAAGGTCCTGTCTCATTGGTGTCGGATGACCGACGCCTCCAACAACAGTGGAATGCGCTATCGGCGAGATCAAGTATGAAAGAACAGTCGTCCCCCGCCGTCCCAGATCCCAGGGGTCGCTAAATTATCACACACATGTACTTTTACCCTGTCAAGCAGAAAGCCATCAGTTCGCAACACAACCACTCCTGAATATGTGCATCTTGTCCAGGACGAAAAGCCCCAGAGATACGCGTGCTTCTGTCGCTGTGTTTGATCTCAACTCCAATCATCTTGAAAAGTTCCCCAAGAATGTACTTGGCGGTACGCAGTGAAAACCTCCTGAGCTTACTAGATCTAAACATTAACGGCCACTAGAGAAGTCGAGCAAGTGTGCAGCGGATTCAAATTTCGAAACAGCCAAGATACCCCGCTTTGGTCCATTTGACCTCTTTGCATCCAACGAAGTCGACGAAACCACACCACCATCCCATACAATCATTACAAGAGCAAGTCAGGATACCAAGGGCAGTTCGTTTGTTGCAAGACTCAATTATGGTCGGCTGGGCACGGGTGCCAATATCAAAAGAGCCTTCACGAGCAGCAGACATCGTGTCATCTACATCGGCTCGGTTTTGCGCTGACGTCGTACATCATTTGTAAGGTTAGAAGCCGGTAGAGATAGGATTTACTGATAAGAGGTGCTTTGACTGCAGTGGGTCAGCTTGGGAGATAAAGACAGGGAAAGTCGTGATGGAGGATCTCCAGATTCAAGAAGGGCGAGGGTGGACCCAGGAAGTAGTGATCAAATTGAAACCATTACATGTGCCGTGAACACAAATATGCGCGTTCGTAATGCAGACGTGGCCGTGCTTGATGAGTCTGCCATCGCCATACTGAGCTCCCTTGAGGATTACCTTTACAACTTACTGAGTGAGTGAAATCTCACCTCAACTCACTTCCGTGTGAGAAGCAGGCCCGGTGCTGAGTTTGCAGCTCAATGTCGAATACATAACGCTGCGAGAACCTCGGTCGTTTCAATATGATTTGGATCTTTGAGACGCTATTGCCTCAACCGAGGTTTTGCAGGAAACTCGAAATCTCTGCAAGTAAAGCTTTATTCATGCTCTGAATCCGTAAGTTTCCGTAATGGTATCCTGCTACCAAGTCTTGAGCTGACTCGCTCCTCATCTAGCTGAGAGATTTCTAAAAGCAAATGATGAAGTTAGGATGTCTGCGTGGCTAGACTTCTGTGTATTACTTTTTACTAAATATAATCGCTCTCAAGCTGCTGGGATATAGCAGATTCCCAAATCACGAGCACATACGGATCACCCTCCTGGACGCCTTTGCTATATTGTCAGGCAAGCGTCAAAGTAAACTGGTCAGTGAAGCAAGTTGAAGATGTATCTGATGCTGAAATCCTATCATCTGGAACATGCACAATACACATACAATTTGAATAACGCTAAAATGTATGCTTGGCTATATGCGGATTTCAAAGGCGGCTCGTACGAGGTTCGTCATGGAAGACTTTCTGTATTGATCCCTTTCAAATTCGGCCGATATGATCTTCGCGATGGGAACGAGGGAGATAGGAATCCAAATGCTGCAAAACTGGTCGAAAATGCTGGACTACGACGCAATGACCTGACAAATGGAATTGGACTACACCAGTTGAGACGGCCATGGATAATACGAAAGTACAGTATCTTCAGATCAGAGCTGCTGGAAAGGCTCTCTTCGCTGCAGATCTGCACAGCGAACACGGCTGTGACAATAACGAAGCAGAAGACATCCTCTGTCACGAAAAGTTAGACTGGACAATCACAGAGCCTACGAGGGACCCCGAGTATCACTCGAGCACATGGGTCCTATCATATGGTGAAGTTGAGATCAATTAAAAGGTTCACCATTCAACAGACGAAGATGAGTAGTCTCATCATGATATGAAAGATGAGCAGTACGAGGACTCTAAGTAAGTGCCCGCTGGACGGGTTGATAGGGACGGGGTAGAAGTCTCAAACCACTCGTTGTCCCATATATATCAAAATGAATTAAATTTATCATAATACGTTTAACGCTTGCCTGTATCTAGTATTTAATCCATATCCATATAGAATGGCGGGGTCTCGAACGTCTCGTATTCTCTGCCCCGAGCTGGGTCAGCAAAGGCCTTTGCCAGTCTCAGAACCATCTTGTACACGCCTGACTTGACTAAAGTCTCATCGGCTAGTAATCCATCAAATGCATTGGCATAGTAGTAACCGGCCAAGCTTCTTGCTTCCCAAGTCCATGGGAACCCGGCCATCGAGCCAACGGTGGCAAGACCGGCAGCGAACACAGGATTTGTGCCGTTCACACTGACGATGTCAATACGGATGACCTTAGACGACCAAGTATTGGACCAGTAGTAGAATGGGACACTTCCGACGGATGGCTTGTACAGATCAATGGATCCTGAGGAAGTCTTTCCGGGCCCAGAATACGGCACGACGCCAAAGGCGTAGCCGTTATCGTAGATGTTGAGCGAAGGATCTGCGATAGGAATGTCGTTCATTTTGGTAGCGACACCAGCGTAAGGAATGCCAGCAACCTCTCCTGACGATGAAGTGACTTTGATGAAACCACTGTAGACAGGGACAAGTTTGCTGTTGAGGCTTGCATCCGAGATAACGCTGATGCTGACTCGCTTCTTTGCGCCAGGAGCGATGGTCAGTGTCGAGGGTGAGATCACAACACTTGAATATTTCTCATCCATCTGGGGTGGGAATGACACGACACCGTAATTGTCAGCAGTTCCGTACGAGTTGTCGAATGCGTAGCTATTTGCAGCCGGTTGATGGCTCAGAATGTAGGTCATTGAAGTCTTGCCGGTGTTCTCGACGTAGAACGCGGGGTTCTTCACAAAATTGGCAGTGTCGTTAAGTGCCAGATTAGCTTCTGAGATGGCGATTCCACCCCGAACCATTTGGTATGCATCAACAAGTCCAGCTTTTATCCTGTCAGTAAAAGTCTCATAAGTCCCAGAAATTTCTTAACTCACATCCTTGCTGAGCCACTGAAGCCAAGAAAGTTGAATTCTTCGTTCCATCATTGAAGTTCAACGGGTTTGCTGTTGCTGCAAGAGCACTATTGATGACTTTGGGACTGATGCCTCTGCCCTTTGCTTGCATGTACAACGCAACAACCCCAGCAACGAAAGGAGTTGCCATCGAAGTACCGGAGAGGACAGCATAGCTACCTGCAGAGGTAAGGTATGTCGACAAAATTGAGCCTCCTGGCCCTGATACAAGAGGCTTGATTGTGTTCTCAGCTGACAAGCCATACGAGGAGAAAGTGCTCATAGTGTTGCCACTAGCGTCGTTTACAGGTCCTGGGGTATCAATCTTCAAAATGGGGTCTTTGCCGAAGGTGGCCTGAATCTTGTGACCTGCTGCCAGTTCCGCAACCATTTCCTCTCCAAGTACGTTAGTAAGCATAGCCACACCCAAAACATCAGTGACGGTAATCGCAGGAGAGACAGGTATTGCGACGTTGTTGTAGAGGAAAACGTATTGAGCCCCAGCGGCAACAGCATTGGCGACCTTCGTGTCGAACGTACAAGTTCCACGACGAATGAGAGCAATTGTTTCAGTCAGATCAACGGTTATTGGAGCACAACCATCGTCTGTTACTGTGCTGTCCAGGCTCGTAGCAACGATTGGGAGACTGATGCCGGAGAAATTGCCCACAGCCAAGTTGTAGACAAATTCAACCGGTGCGCCACCATCGACTGTGTACGTTGCGATTGTCGCGGCAGTGGGTGTGTTGGTGTTGTCCACAGATCCAACAGCGGTAACATCGGTTCCGGATGCAGCTGAAGACGCATAGAACATGCCATCCTCACCAGCATTTCCTGCAGCAAGCATGCATGGTGTCCCAGCTGCCACGATAGCAGCAGTAGCGGCAGACCAAGGACTAGTTGCAAGTTAGCAGGAGTTCTAAAAGCGGTTATTTCCGACTTACTCTTCCGGCCACCCGTTGTTGGAACCAATACTGGAAGTGATCACGTCGACGCCGTTGTTGTGCGCCATAATAAATGCTTGGATGAGGATATCCGTTGGTGCATTATCTTCACAGGCGAAGACTTTGTACATGTGGAGTGTCGCGTTTGGGGCTACTCCCAAGATATATGGATCATTCGAGGCACCAATGATACCTGCAACGTGGGTTCCGTGACCAAGACAGTCCATGGGATCATCATCGGGGGCAGGATTGCCATTGGCATCGTAATCACCGACGAGATCATAGCCATATGCGACTTTGAATCCTGGACCAATTCCTCCACCCAGTGCTGGCAAGTTGTAGTCGATACTGTGTTCTGTTAGTGTGAGTTCACTACAATCTAGGTATGCAAGCGAACCCGGTATCAATGATGCCGATCGTGATTCCACTACCATCGAGACCTTCGGCTTGTAGTTTATCAACACCACTAGAAAGAAGTCAGCGGTGGTGCAACAATCATTGTTACAGTGACATTTACGTCATCTTATGAGTGGTCATATCCTCGCTGTCGGCTACTGCTCGGCCTTGCAGCATTGCAGCAGACCAAAGCTTCGCAACACTGGCCACATCACCAACTGGAGCAGCTCTTTGATGGAGTCTGACTGGAGAAATGCTCTTGACTTGAGTAAAATTTCCAATTGTGTCGAGATGGGTATCATTCACATCGTGCAAATGAAATGATGTTCCAGCAAAGATCGCAGGGTCGAAGGTCTGTCGAGTGGTGACTGGAATACCATTGGCTGTCAAGTTTTGGTAGAAATTGGCAGACGAAGGCTGGGGGCATCAGTAAAGTTAACGAGGTGATATTTGGGTCTGGAACATACCAAGCTCGACTCGAAGGTAACAATGAATGCGCCTGGGACTACTTTTTGGCTTCTCGGACTCGCTTTGTAACCACTTGGAAGTGTTACAGCGGAAGCGAGCGAAGCTGCTTGAAAGAAGAGGACGACCTGCTTGGAGAACAACATCTCGACGACACAGCTGGCTTCAACGTCGCTGATGGAGGGGGTACCACGGGCAAGTCTGTGTATCTATAACAATTTCGACCTTCGGGCGCATGGATACTACGCGCCGAGCCTTGGACCTGAATCGCATCCCCCACTACAGTACAACGCCATACGTTATCGCGATTATGGATTGTGATCTTCGCTATTCGGACGCATCTCCATGGGTTCTTCTGGTCACTCACCTATATTCCCTGCATAGTGACCTTCCAATTGGAGGCAAGATGCAGCTCAATGTAACCACAGCTGCCAAATGCAGAGCAATCCATGGAATAACGTTTTCCGTATGCACATGTAGACCAGGGAAGCTTATCGTATTTGCTTGGCGAGCTACTCCAAACAAAGAAGGTTGTCTTCAGCACTCGCTAAGGTTGGTTCATCCCCACTTTGTACCTGCATAATTGTAAATACCCATGAGCCGAGCTAGCCAAATAGAGACCACGACCGAGGCCATCTGATGCGATTGGCGGTCCCGATGTTTGAATCCTGTGGCTCTATCGGTAGGTCAGGCGGAGCTGATACTCCTATGGACATAAGAATTCGGAGAAGAATTTGGAAAAGCTTGGTTTCCCAAAATCAAGCAATTCTGTCTTTGAGCTCATTCTTGCTGGCAGTTCTAAGTTTTCACGGCCAATTTTTGTACCATTGTCAACACGATTCAAGCGAGGCATCGTCAGCGCCCCTGTACATTGGCGAGATATGTCTGAACTCCTGATTCACGCTACTCGGAGTCTTCAAAGAGCTCACATAGGCCTCATTTTAGGGACGAATTCTGGTATTCAATTACTAATTATTCGTTCTGTCTGTCTGTCCCAATTACTATCTCCAAATCGCTTGCCACATATCTACCGGCTGCATCAAAAGAGAAACGGACATAGAAAAAGTCGACTAGGGAAGTTGTAAGGTTGTTGAAAGCCAGTCAAAGCACGAACGCGAAACGAGTTGTCTACGCTCTGAGTCGCTCAAAGAAGAACAAATCAGAAAATGCCAATTGCGGAAACTTCGTATCAAAACCGGCAGACACAAACGCGTGGTCATCACGGACCGCCGATAGCCATTTTCCAAAGCACATCCATGTCCGGTCATCGAAAGGATGAAGCAAACGTCTCCAAGGTAGCGAGAATTTAGTGCCGAAGCATCCATTCTAGATGATGAACGCTATGCATCCCGCCGTGGAGTTGATGCGTCTGACGACTATGGAGATCTTTGAGTCCAGTCATTCATAGCCTGAAAGATTCTGGGGGTGATATCGATACGATAGGCAGGTCCTAAGCTGATATTTATACCAGGGGTATCTTGCTTCAACAGGTCCTCTCGTCCGGTTTCGATTTCGGAAAATTGTTCATCTAGATGATCGCAAAGACCAGTAAAATCTCTGAATATGAACCGGTAGTCCTCGATCGCATGGTGGCGATTCATATTTTCGAGAAACATCTCGCGAGGAAAGCAACGTTTGACACTCTCAAGCTTGACCTGGCAAACCTCTTTGTTGACTTGGACCTCAACGGGACATTCGCGCTCAAACGAATTTTTGTAATGAACCAATAAGACCTTGGCCCGTAGCATTTTGCGCAGCATACGATCGTCACCACTTGGACTCAATCTCATGAAAGGGTCCATGGGATCAAGAACACCTCCAGCTCTCTTCTCACTGCCGATGACAGCTCTCAAATTAGCAAAACTTGCAGCAATAGTCTGGTATTGTCGCTCGAAGTAGTTGAAGACTATTGCTCTGTGTGTTTTGAAGCCCATCACATCATTTTGCGCTGCGGCAGCTTTTGCGTGGCGAAGTGCTTGCTCGACTGGATGCATCACTTGGTAATCAACGTAAGGATTAATACCAATGGGGCGGTGATTGTATTCATCTTCATGACAAACAGGATTGAACTCGTCAGGTTGTCCAGCCATTCGAGCCTTGAATTCGTCGAAATATTCGAAAGCTTTTGCGTATCGGAGAAGCTGCTTGAACATCATGAATGGGAAGTCCACTTGCGAGTTGCCGGTGACTAGAATGGTAATCTGGGCCTGGAGGATGAGCGAGGGCGTGTCGGATGGTGAGCGCAAAGCGTTGATATCGACTCTGGCTGGCCAGCTGAACATTCCAAACAACGATGATGGGATATCATCCTGAGTGGCTCCTCTGATTGAGATTTCGCCGACATTTCTTACAATATGGAGAGTTCGCAAGACGTCGTCAATCGACTTGGCTTGGGTACTGCAGCATCTTTCGACCGACAAAGGGACGACAATAAGCTCGAGTGATGTTGGTTCAGCTTGACGAATCAGGCGAGCAAAGTGTGCAAGATCCATATCAGGATCCAAGATTGCCTCGTCTCCGTGGACCCGAGTCAGTAAGATCTTCCAGTGTCTGACAGACCGAAAGGCATCGGCAATGCCAGGTGGGATGGAGTTTCCTCTGCAATTACCCCCGCCCAGTGCCGTCAAAGGACATGAGTGGAAGAAGCCACTAGTGTAGCGATTTTGATTAGCGACATTGAAAGAAGCAAAGAAGGCGTTATCAGAATACAGGACTTCTCGACCCTCGGTGTTGATTTGCTTGCAAGTGCGAAGGATGGCTGGGAAGAGATCGTATCTTGAGACTGCTAGACCTTCCTTTGTGCCGAGAATGCGGTTGAATAGGAGGTATCTGTAGACGAGTCGGCGAAGTTCGATAGGCAATTTGTCGAGAAAGGGAGAGGGCTGCTTTCTCATAGCAAGACTAAGCCCCATCAATGCCGTGATGAGCGTGGGCAGCTGGGCATTGGAAAGAGACGTTGGATCCATATTGTCTGCTGAACAGATCCTCCGGGTTGTAGCCGATATCGTGCTTGGATTCAAATAAAATCGAGACTGGAAGCTTCGGTCTAGTTTCTCGACTTCTGAGTCGGCGCTGGTGCAAGTCAAGTAGAAACTTGCTCACGCGACGACCCGACCTTCACAAGCGAGGAACCAATGGCTTTCTAGCAGCGCTGCGGCACGCCGTACGGCCAATGAGTCAGGAGTCAGGGTAATTGCTTCTTGGATATCAAATGCTCCATCCGTTTGTGAATCCGCCCCAATCCTGGTAGGCAAAAAACCACTACTCCCAGATCAGCAATCAACTATGGCTTTCAACTTCCGTAGGGGCAAACAGTGGTGATTGGCACAAAGTGACTCGATATTGTCGAAGTCGAATATCCAATCACGGGCGAGGTTACAAGAGTAATGAGACAGATGACCGAAAGTTGGATCATTTGTTCCTCCAATTTAGACGACTCGCGCACCCTTACAATTTGCTAGAGAATTGGATGTGGCACGGGCTGTCTATTGGTGGTCTTTCAGAATTGCTAGGACGCTTGCTCACAAACACTGCAATACAGCGGTAGATATGAGCAGCCAATGCCAGATTCCATACTGTTAAGTGATAGGCATCAGATAGAGAAACAGGTTCCGGAAGAATCCTATTATAACATGTCGAGTTGCTGTTGATCCTGGCCTGGTTGAAGTCACTTCAGCGCTGCACACGTTCTGCAAGCCTAGATCTGTTTTTATTGAGGTTATATAGACGAAATCAATGCATTGTCAAATACAATATGTTGACCTGAACCAATCCACAACAGGTAATTCGAGAGCGTGTATTCGAATGTCGCCTGTCGCATCCCCATCTCGCTTAAGCTCTCCGATCACTAGCGCGCCGGAGCAAGATCAATAAACCCTTCATATCTCGTGCACCCATCGTTGAAGAAATTCCTTCTTGTCTTGTTCTCGACATCAACTTCAAATACCAGAATCACGACATCTTTTTCTCCGAAAGCGCATCCCCATTTCAGATCAAGACTGCTCCACCAGGAAGACCCGGATCCAGAAAAGGTGCGTTGATTTTAACTCCCTTTTAAATAGCGACACATAACTTCTTTTTACCCTCGTAAGAGGTCACCGACTAGAACTTATTTGATTCCAACGTATGGTAATTACTAACGAGATTCTTCCTTTATCTTTAGAGCCTCAAGTAGATTTCAACTCTCAGCATTCAAGTCTACCAGGTCACCAAACATGAATCCATCTCCACTGTCAGAGAGACCCCCTACGGACTTGGCAGATCGCATTACCACAACGAAATCGATGACAGTCAATCTGGACCCTGCCACGCCATTCAATGCCCGGCCCAGTTCACAAACACCCGAGTGCACTATCTTCGGGATCCCGCGCGAGGTCAGAGATCAGATTCTCAGCTATCTTCTGATCAGTCCAGTTCTTGGCACTCCAGAGTCAGTGGATCTCGATCAACATGGACGCTCGACTAATTTTGGATTGTCGACCGCAATCCTCCAGACGTGCCGACAATTTTACGAGGAAGGTTCTGAGATGCTATACGGCCAAAACTCCTTTTATTGCATCACTGGTAGCCTTCGCGCTCTCAGGTGGGAACGGGGCACTCCCACCTTGGTGATTTTATCACCAATATTGGGCCACAAGGAGGATTTACCTCTTGCTCACCACTCAATAGTCCGCAAAGTCCGTAGCTGGAAGCTCGTGATCAGTAATACAGATGGGGCAAGAGAAAGCCCGGAGAGATGTCTCGATCTGCTTTGCGAGCTCTGCCAAATTATAGCACTTTCATCGAAACGACATGTTGAAGTCTCGATTATTCCCAGAGGCATCCTTGTTGAGAAAGGAGTGGATGTGCCTATTGTCCATACACTTAACGCTCTGAGAGTTCTGCGATGCACTGCCGAAGTTGTCATTCGAGATGCCACTCTTGCCGATATTCCGGATAATGTTCAAGTCAGAAGAGAACCTATTGTGTTCGAGTCTGTCTTATCAGGTGTCTTATCAGGTAGCCAAGCTGCC
The DNA here is from genome assembly GCA_026120085.1 of Cadophora luteo-olivacea. NCBI lineage: Eukaryota > Fungi > Ascomycota > Leotiomycetes > Helotiales > Ploettnerulaceae > Cadophora > Cadophora luteo-olivacea. The sequence goes on from JALRMC010000028.1 coordinate 222,886, forward strand.
ATGATCGAAATGATCAAATTATTACAAAAGGAAGAGATAGTGGAGCTGGGCATTGAGATGTACCCATTGCTGCTAATATACGTCCGGAGCTTCGAACAGTACAAGCCCTTCCAATACGACATGGACATCGACATCTTTCGCTTCCCAAGGGGTATTACAAACGGCATTGAAATTTGTCGCGAATCCAAATACCATTTGGACAATCCTTATAAAGGTGTCATCATCCATCCCGTCGAAGCAGCTTTGATGGCGGCCAAAGTAGCAGCATGGGTTAATGACTTGGTAAGAGATATCCTCATGCTCCACATCCTTCACGATAGAAGGAGTTACATAGAGTATGCATTGTGTGACCAAAGCTAAAGAATCAATCTAGAAAGAGTTTAAGACACAAAGAAACATAGTGCTCATGTATCTGGAGCAACAGTACAGACGGCTCGAAAGCGCCTCTATCAACATCGTAGATTTTATCAAGAATTCGAAGCGACGTTATGGTGCATTCGAGTATGCAGCAGAAGGTTGTAATGGAGCCGAATACTTGGGTTGCGACTATCCGGAAGCAATGGGCCTGCTGGAGGATTATGGTTCTGCGCTTGAGCGAGACGTCCCGTCGTATCTGATGACACAATTCCGCACCCAAAAGCGCCGCCTCGACAGCATCAGAGGCACTCGCAAATATGAGATGCTATTGGAACGCCTCCGAAAGTTGAACGACCTAGATGATTATCATGATTTCCAAAGCTGGTTTCGAGAAGCAGTTGACGAATTTCAGGAGAGATTTCTGGTAATTCGTCGAGCGAGAAACGACATTCTCAGCAAGGACAAACTTAACAAGCCTGAATGCGATCTCAATCTGATCGTATCAAACTTAGATGAACGTATCGATTGGGAGGTTACGGTACCTGATATGGACCTGGCAAGTCCCGACTTCTGGTAAACATCAAAGTACATGGTCACAACCCGGATTACATACGTTATCAGAGCTGCTATCGCCAGGAATGGTACAACATGCAGCAGGCTTTGTGGAGAGTGATTGAAGTGGGCATGAGAGTAGGCATGGTGTCAAGTGTCTGTTCACGCCGTTATGGTGGGGTACCTGGAAGCGGGAATTCAGGCGAGATGATTTCAGAGGAGAAATAGACTTTAAAGTCTTCTTAGAGCAATAGAAAGCTAACTACGCACCCAAAACTTGCGACAAGTGTCTTGAAACATGCTTGTCTTGGAAATTGATTCTACAGGTCAATTGCGAAAGCAGTGTTATATCATCGTGCTAAGCGAGGTTGCTTTCACCATATAGCAAATCCATCTTAGCTATGTGGCACGAGCAAACAAGAAATCATTAACATCAGTGTATCCGTTATCATATTTGCCTATTAATTCGCAGACCCAAACTCCAAACATGTAGCCTCTAGAAAACAAACATCTATCAGTACGCCCAGTCGAATCCTGTATCCTGTTGTACAACCCAAGAATAATCAAATCGCGCCATGTTCCCTATCCAAGCAGCAGTACCTCCGACAGAACCCCTCTTAATGACGTTTCTCTGCCCATAAACCGACTTCAAGAATCCGATATCCTATCTCAATTTCTCTCCCTCTCTTCTCCATTCAATCCAAATCCGTACCCAAACTCACGCCCACTCTCCTACCCTCATCAACATCATTCTCATCACTCTCAACCTCCTCGTCCTCATCCTCATCCTCCTCATCGCTTACGCTCCCCTTCCCCTTCCTCCTCAACCCCCTAACATCCCTAATCCTCCCCTCCACCACCATAGCCTTCATATACGTCCTCTTGACGCGCGCTTTAAGCTCCCCCGCTTCTTTTATAGCTTTCTCAAGCCGGCTGTTCAGGTTCGTGTTCTCTTCCTTCAAATTCTTATTCGCCTTCAACAACTTCTTATTCTGCTTCTCAAGTGCTGAGATCCGAGTTGAGAGTTCGGCAATAAATGCCGCGCTGTCGGCGTGTAGGTATGCGGATGTGGTGAGGAGCGTAGGCCCGCTGATGGCACTGTCGCTGTCGACATCGGTATCGCTGTCACTCGAGGACTCCGAGTTCGAGTCCGAGCTGTCATCGTCGTCGTCACTTCCATCTGGATCGCGATCAGGCGAGCCCATGCCTCCACGAGATCTCAATCCACGCTCATCATCCTCATCGCCCTCTCCGTCGTTCTGGTTCTTGTATGGAACGCCTCTAGATCGACCACGACCCCGAGATCCCATGATCCGATCCATATTCTTGGACCTCGCAAAAGTCGGTTTGCTAGGCACATAGACGGGAGCGTAAGCACGAATATCGTCCTCCCCATCCTCATCATCATCATTCACTTCCGAAAGCGGAATCACGGTTCTGCGAGACTTATTTGGAACCCCAGCCCCAGACCCAGACTCCCTAGCTCTTCTCAAGCCTTCGGCAACGGACCGACGAGCAGGTGCACGCGGCTTCTTCGTTGGTGCAGATTCGCAACCGGTGTGGGAACGGGTACGGAAACGCCTACGTCTTGGGGTCTGGGAGTAGCAGCCTTGGGCTTGGGCTTGGGCCTTGTCTGCGTCGTCCGTTTCGGCTTTTTGTTGACAACGGCTCTGCCTCGAGTTCCTCGGGGCTTGGCTTCCGAGATGGAAGGTGTTTCTTCTGTGCGGGCGACTTTGGTGGTCTGGCTGCTGCTGCCAAAGGTTGGTGGAGAGTGGACGTTCTTGGTCTTGTTTTTGTTCTTGCCAAGTTTGTTGGACACGGGTGTTGTTTTGGGATCTTCAGGCTCGGAGGTTGGTGGAGGCTTGGTGATTTTGGTTGGAGTGGATGAGTTGTTACCGGCTTTCGATACTGAGGTCTCGGCGTTACCTGATGGTCCGCTTCTGGGTGGTGAAGAAGTCGTGATGTGAGAGGTTCCTCTAATTCCTTCAGTGAACCCTAGCCACTGGTTGGCCGTCGGAAGAGTCGTTGCTGGATGACTTGGACCGGGTTGTTCGTTGATGGACGCGTTAGCTTCGGCTCCGGACATCGTAGCAGCGACTTTCTGTAGTTCCTTTTCTGGCATGTCGACCAAGGTTTTGGCGAGCTGAGAAGAGCTTCCTTGTTTGTCAGTTGCTGGGTTGCTGTCTCTATGAAGATTGCCCATGCGGGGTGGCGAGATCTTCAACTTCGAAGCTGGACTCGTGGATGAAGGCCTGGAAGGTGTGGACTTGTCGGTAAGTGCTGGGAGCTTCTCAACCAGTGAGGGATCCAAGTGCTGGATCGATTGATAAGAAGCTGCTGCAACCGGCATGGGTGCGCTCGTCGCATCAGTTGAAGGCATGTTCAAAAGTGGTGGGATAGTTTCGCCCGTTGGAGAAGTTGATGTTGGAGAGGAGGGTTTCGAGTTTGGAGGAACTTCTGGCGCGTCCGGTTGTGGTGAAGCCATCTTGGTTGTTGGATGGGGTCTGGGTTGAGAATGGAGGAATTTGGTGGGATTATATGCCCCCCACTGACTGCCTGGACAAAAGCTAGGTTCAGAGAAATGGGAGGAAAGAGGAAGAGATCCTGCATGCTGTCTTCCGCCCGCCTTTCTTCTCCAGGAAGACTTGCAGGATTTCTTCTTTATTGGTAGAAGAGTGCATACATGGGCCTGGAAGAAGAGTGGAATGGTCTTTGTGGATAGCAATGAGCCCCAAATTTCAGCAAGGCAGCGCACAGATACGAGAATGTTCTCATTTTCTGTCGAAGCGAATTACAAAGAATGGAAAGCTTTCCAGAAAGGACGACGTCATTTAAGGAAAGATAGACTTCCATCGCAAACGGCCTGGGACTTTCATTCGATATCCAAAGTACTCCAATTCGTTTCATTGTCCCCGGCAAGGTGCAGTGGGTCGACACAGGGCGATTGAGGTCATGCATAATAGAGAAGTCTCCGAGGAAAGAAGATCAATCGAGCCACCTCAACAATCCCTCGTTGCTTCTCCTGGCGAAGAGTGTTAGAAAGAACTGTGGCTGGCCGTCATTGGGAGCCTTTTTCGAAAGAGATCAACGTCATAAGGCTCACAGCATGGCATTGAAAATCATGAAGCATGTCAAGTACGAAAGAAAACAAACAAGCGAGGTTACATCACATGATCTGGCGAATGCACTGGGCGGCGTGAGTACAGCTGGAAGAAATGAACCAAAGGAATAGCTGAAGCAGCGAAGAGCAACAGCGCATACCGCTTCAGGAATGTAATGGTAGAAACTCTTGTTCTCTTGGCCCTTAGTATTAAGGTTTTGCTGCTTCGGGTTGGCTCCTTTTGTTGGAAGGAGAACTTTTGAGGTAGAGTTGTAACAGACAGCTGTGAGGAATTGGCGCATAAAATGCTTCTTGATTTTCCCGAAACATATTCACAGATGTCTGCAAATCATAATGTACACCTCCGCCATTTCACAGGTAATTGTACCCTCCCCACTTAAGAAACACTACACACCACAGCAGACTTCCTACTGCGGGTATAAGATCCAGTTCAATAACAGACCAGACCCACAGACATCCAAGTGGTGGAGACTGCTTCATAACAGCATAATACCCGTGCATATTCGTGATATAAATCAGGTAGCAGCCCGCAGAGACGGAGCCGACAAAGAACAAAGTCTGGTATGTGATTTTCAATGCTTTCGGAGCGAGAGGTGGGATGACGGGCGAGGGTGTCGGATGTTGATGGAAGAAGTACATGAGTAGGAAGATGACTGCAGCAGAAATTAGCCCCAACCAGTCAATTATATCAATTGACAGGGACAACTTACCAGGGAAAGCCTGCACAGCCCTCCAAATGATATCCGGCCAAACAATACTATCCTGCCCGTATTGATGGGAGATCAACACATCCAGTGTGAAATGCAACATTGTCAAGCTTATACTCCATAACACCGACTCGCCCAATCTGCCAACCAACGCTTCTGTGTCCGCTTCTTCCCTCACTCTACCTTCGAGAGACGATGTATCGTTTTGGCCATCATAGGTTTTGAGGAGGCCGCGTTGTTCGGCAATATCGAGGAGGGTTGCTTGGGAGGGGCCGGATCGATCGGGTTGGGAGAGGGGAATCTTTTTGGGAGTCTTGTCTTTGCGGTGGCGAGCCATTGTGAGGGTTGGCTTTCTGCAGCTTGCCTCTTGGCTCTGTGAATTTCCTCAAGCTCTTGTCGATGCCCGGGATGACCTTCGCACTCTGCTTCCTTTCCCACAAGTCTGCAGATCCGGCTCTTACAACCTCTCTGCTAATAGATATCGTCACTCCTCTCCTGCTCCCGAGATGATGTCTTCAATCCGCTGCTGATAGCTCCGAATGCTCTCCTCCAAATGCCCTCGGTGTCGTGTGCCTTTCTCAACCTGAAGACAGCTCCGGATAACAATCAACAAATGCCTCTTCGCCTGTTTCCTTCGTTCTCCTGGCCCTGTTTGCCCTGGTATTAAGTATCCTGGCCGATCAGATAAGCATTGAAGCTGGCCACAATTGAGGTCGCAGCAAAATCAAATATAAGGTTGTTTAGGAATCTTCATCGGATGAGATCTGACCTGCATTGCATCTGTGGCCCAACTTTAAATTCCCCCGCTATCCGCTTTCCAGTCTAGTGCCCGCCGTCACCCATGTCAATGCCACCCCTCGCTAACTGGGCCTAAAGTGACAATTCATTTAGTTCCATCCGCCCCTCGGTCATCGTTCTCGTCTCACTGATCCTCCCCAATGCCAGGTGGCATCACCACCTATCAGTCGCCCCTTATCCACTCCTCTCGTGCAGCAAACAAACAGAACACTCGATACCAGAATTCCGTGGGCTGCCAATACTCCAGAACTCCCGATTCGATTCTTCCAACATAACCATGCAATGGTTCACTCTCCTTGCGATTCCCCTCGTCGCCATCACCGCATGGCTATACACTGTCAACATTGCGCGCAGCCGCTTCCCCAAATTGCGCAACAAGCGCATATGTCTTCTGATCGCGCATCCCGATGATGAGGCTATGTTTTTTGCGCCGACGCTTCTAGCATTGACGAGTCCAGACTTGGGGAATCATGTCAAGATCCTGTGTTTGAGCAGTGGTACGTTACCTCTTGTGCCTGTACTGGGCGCAAAGCGGGAAAGGATGGCAATTGAGGAACGCTGCTGATATGCACCCCAGGAGACGCAGACGGGCTCGGCGAAACGCGCAAGAAGGAATTGGTGAAGAGCGGCATGGCATTGGGTCTGCGCAAAGAGGACGATGTATTTGTGGTTGAAAGCCCGTACGCTTCCCCTCCCTCCATTCCAATCAACCCCTCCACCCCACCTCCATGTCTTGGATCACGGCTGATAAAATGTGTTCTATATTACACAGTGATTTCCCAGATAGCATGACCACCGCCTGGGATAAACAGAAAATCGCGACCCTCCTCTCCTCCGCCTTCGCGCCGAACCTCTCAAACCCAATGAAGAACAAATCCGCAGACGCGCCAACCGCCACAATCGACGTCCTGATAACCTTCGACGCATCAGGTGTCTCCTCACATCCTAACCACATCTCCCTTTTCCACGGCGCGCGACACTTTATTTCCTCTCTCATACATAATCGTCCTGGCTGGGGATGTCCAGTGGATCTATACTCCCTTTCGACGGTGAATGTCGTGAGGAAATATACGAGTTTCTTTGACTCGATTATAAGTCTGGTGGTGATTATCGCAAGCAAGAAACAGATGAATGAGCATCCGTCGCCACTACTCTTCTTAAGCGGCGTTCAGGAAGTGCGCGCTGCGCAAACGGCGATGACGAGTGCGCATAAGAGTCAGATGAGGTGGTTCCGTTGGGGATGGATTGGATTGAGTCGCTATATGGTTGTGAATGATTTGAGGTTGGAGAAGATAACAGGGGCGAAATGATGAAGCCGAGGCAGGGATTTTGGGTTGGAGGAGTTGGACTGGATTTGTCCGGACGGTATTGGACAGTTTTGAATACGATTGATTGGTGGAATAGCATTTGCATTGCATCGCATTGCATAGCATATAATGCATGGTAAGGCGTGGTTCGGCCCCTTTCTCTGATGGTCTGTATATACCCTACATAATACATAAGCCTCTCTAATTCTCCCACGCTAGAAGTGGTTGAGATTCTGTACAATTCTGCTCTTCTACTTCACTGCAATATCTTCTTATACTTGCCTTACTAGGTATCCCGCGGAGCCGTTTGGTGGAATCCACTCATGGGTGAGAACGCAGAGGCTCTGGCTGCAGTGAGAATTCACCAGATATGGCATATTATGCCTCCAGCAAGACTATAAAAGCTCTCACACTTGCTTCAGCAATAGACCAGACCCTTGAACCAGAACTGTGAATACTACGCACTGGAAACGGTGCACGACCAAGTCGCACTTCATTCATTAAGCCACTTTTCCTCTTTCACAGCTCATTGCTTAATTCTTTCCGATCGTTCATTTTTTCTTCTTCCTCACTTCCCCATCAGGCCAATCTCTTTCGCCTCTGGAGCCTGATTTCTTCGACTTTCACTGTTATCGTCATGTCAATTTTTTGGTGTTGAATGTTCTCATTTCTTTCATCGCTGTCAATCTCCATCCCGTATAATCTTTACCGATCATCGCTATGCTCCAAAATCTAGGCTGAATACTCCTTGCTTCCTCAATGGCTGTAGAGTTGGGACAAGCAGGGCTGAGCTGGAGACAGAATTGGCCGTCTAGCGTATTGTGAGAATCTGGGATTAGGCATGTGAAAGCACTGGGCCCGGACGACCGTTTGGACATTGTCGGCGAGCAGTTCTGTGGTCGTAGAGAGATCACCAAGTCAAAGTGCAGGCTGGTATTTATATTTGCTGGTAATTCGTATGGCTCTGAGAAGTGTTACATGAGGTTCAACAGGTTGAAAGCGGGATCTAGTCGAGATTCGTTCTGTGGGAAACTCGATACTTTCTCCACGAACCTAGTAAGAACTGCTTTTGAGCATAGCCTCTCTTCGTATCTTTCCTGAAATAGAAATATACGGAGCGAGTGATGTGTATCTGCAGAAGTGATAGGAGGGGACTGGTCAAGGCATGTAGAGTGTTTGTCTTCGCGTGTCCCCAGTCTCTATTATGGTGGCCTTGCATAGTGCTTGGACTCTCGAGTATATACAGCAAGACTCACGTTATAGCATGTGAAGTGGAAGTCGAATCAGAAGAATTCGTCTGACAATCGAAATTCATTCTTCTTGATATCCTCCAAAAAAGTTCTATTAAGATATCCCCATCCCCGGCGCCTTAAGGGCACGGACCTTACCTCTATCAGGCCAGGCCCCACACCGCCTAAGATTCGGCATATCTTCAACTTCAACTTCCCCTCCTCATTTTGTCTCACTCGAGCCTATTTTTAGGACAACAACTTACATCTCCAACCCCAAAAATGGACGACCAAGACATGGAATTCTCATCCCCCAAGTAAGAAGCCGCCCAACTTGCAACGCCATGGAAAATCCCCACTACCACCCCGGGCCGCTTCTGCAACAACGAACTCGACTTCTGCCCATCCCCCGCAACACTCCTCTGCTCCCGCTGCAAATTCTTCAAATACTGTTCCGCTGCCTGCCAAAAGCGGATGTGGCCATCTCACAAGAAACACTGCAAAGCCTATCCCCAATCACCCGTCCACGAGATCGTATCTTCTGATCCAAACGATGAGAACTATTTCAATGCGGATCCTGAGAATGCAAAGAGTCTCGATCGCCCAAACATCTTCATCGATATCCAAAACAAGGAAGATCCCCTCGAGGGAAATGCCCTCTCATTTGTAGACCACAGGCTCCAGAAACAATTAGTGCTGTATAAATTGCGCTGCTCCTTCTTTGGAGTCGCGAGATACCCGAAAACGGTCATCATGACTGAACATCGAGAGATCGCAGACGATCTCCTAGATTTCATCCGGGATTCTACCTTTGAAGAACTCACGGAGTGGAGCGAAGTTCAAGACTGGTTCCGCGTCGTGCATGAAGATACGCCTACTGCAGAGCGCGAAAGGGTTATGCAAGAATGGGAGAAGATAGATTTTGAGATCAGAGTGGTTATTACGGCGCCGTTGGGGGAGCTGGAGTTCATTGTGAAGGATGTGGAGACGGTTGTTGTGCTGTCGGCGGAGAGGCCGAGGGCTATGGAGAAGAGGTGGCAGAGGATGGTGAGGATGGAGGGCCAGAGGGGGTATTATTTACAGGTTGTTAAAGTTTGGGAGGGTTTGGAGGCCGGAGATGAATATGAGGATTGGGGAGAGCTGGGTTGTAGGAGGGAGATGGCGCTGAAGCTGATTGCGGGTGGCGCATCTGTCTTGTCGTAGTTGAGATGATGAGGTATGTGCAAGATGATTTATATGATGGAACTGAGATTTGTCATTACCTGTTGGTTGAATCTGGAAATCACTCACAAGATCGATTGAGAAAAGTACAACTTTGTACCTCGAACGGGCCATCTGATCATAACATCACAATCCGTGGCTCCGTGAGCCCCTTCATCAAGTGTCTGGAGGCATCGCCCCGTGTTTGGTAATATTTTGGCAATACTATTGTCTTGAATCTCGAACCGGACGGCAAGTCAGCTGGTTTCCATCTTTGGGATGTGTCCTCCCATGAGAAGGCTCTTTCTCGGAACAAGCTAGCGAGAGTTTTGGGATTCGCAAGAATTGCTAAACTCTTGGTAGTATTCTCTATTTGAAGAAAGGGAAACCTGACGATAATGTCCACCTCGTAGCGATTTAAAGTCTTCGGCCCGCCACTCATTCAAGTGATCAGTCAACGTGCACGCTTGAAGATATGGAGTGACTAGCCTTCATCTTCTTCCGTTACCCAACCATAATATCTTTGGCTCCCAAAAGATAAGATTATGGGGCGCTCTGACGTGCTGGGTCGGCAGCTTAAGCGATATCACATCGTTTTCTAGGGGAACGAAAAGCCCTTGGAGCCCGCTCGCTTGGAAGTAAGGAAGTAAACACATGAAGATCTCGCCCAGATGGCAACTTGGAACCACCAAGCAGTGGTTTGAACGACGGTAGCAAGAGTAATGATATCACCGATCGCAGACTGAACCACTTAGATGATCGAAGGCAGACCTGGACGAATAGTGTACGCAGAAGGTGAAGACACCGTCCACGACGTTCCATCAAAGGCCCACCAACTTTCAAACGAGCTCTATTGTTTCGACTTCCAATTGGCCCTCTGCAAGTTGATTCTTGATAAAAGCACTCGAGACTCCAATCACCATACAAGGCCCAACATATTGATACTTCTGACCCAATTTTCGAAGCAGGACCAAGTCCTCATAGCCATCGACGAGACATACGATATCGCCTTGTTCACAAAGTTTCGGTCCCATACCTAGAAACCCTCCATCCGTCTCGAACAGTCTCGCATTATAATTCCTCTGCAGCAAGAACACGAGTCGAGCCCTGACTTCAAACATTCTATTCTCGAGCGACTGACTAGGATTTTCGAATCCTATATCTGGAGACACCCAATTCATGAAGGCCGGGCTCTGACTTCCGTCAAGCTCTACACCGACGGATATGCCTTTGACTTCCGGGGTTTTCATGTGACGAGCAACTTGGACTTGCGGTCGCTCTGATCTGGGACTCGGTACAGCATATCTCAGTGACCCAACAAAATGCTGCAGCAATAACATCGTGGAAGTATCGAACACCAGGCCTTGCATTCTCATAGCAACCAAGAACAAAACCCAAAGCGCTGGGATCTTCTGGTTAGGATATGATTCATGTCTCAGCACGAAATCCTGGCACCAATTTCTGACCTCGCCTTCATCAGTAAGATTCTTCAAGGTCGGGCTTCCACCTTTGCTTTTGAGACTATGAATGCGCACTGCAGCAAGAGACAGGATAGGTCCTGAGAGACTCGCAAACGGGATCTTTGGCTCGAGATTCACAAAGGTCAGCTTTGTATCGAAAATCAGAGTCGGTTCTCCAGCTGCCCGTTCTGGGAAATTCGGAGCCCAGGATGGAAGATTCTCGTTGTTGTTGAAGACGCCAATCCCCGCATCGCGTAAGAAGAAATATGACCGTTTGTCTAGATCCCGCAACATATCCAACACAACTCTGCAGTACTCGACATACACATCTCTCACCTTCGTCTCCTGGCTATAATCCACTTTAATTGGCAAGGCGTTGAGTCCCAACAGCCCGTAAATATGATCTTTCTCATCACTCGCCAACAACGTCCCTCCAAACGCCGAAATCTGCAAACTTGCCTCCATCCTCTCCTTCACACTCCCAGCATCAGCCCGCTCACCATAAACCGTCGCCGCAGTCCAAAACCGCACAATCTCTCTAACCCCCGAGAACTCAGTCGAATCCGGAGGCCTGAATTTAAACCATATATGATCCGGTACCGTCTCCGGCTTCTGCACATTCCTCCTCTCAAGCTCCAATCCCAAAGCTTGCGAAACCATCAGACACACATTCATCAACGTTGACTTCTCAACCATAGCATTAGGGCTGATATACAGCACCGTACCAGCCAGAACATTCTCCTGCAAAATCCAAATCCGACTCCAATACGACAAACTCCCTAGAAACCGCAACCCATTCCAGAGCTTGTCGCAAACAGGCGCTTGGATCAGTGCCGGGTTCTCACTCAGCCAAGATAAGTCATTACTTAATCTCTCTGGATCCCATCCTCGAGATCGAAATGCGTCGCCGAGGACTTTGACGGCTAGAGTTGCGAGTTTAAGTTCGTGGTTGCCATCGGGACCGTGGTCGCCTAGCCAGCCGAGAACGAGAGCGGCGGACGTGTAGATCTTGGGCATGAGGAGGACTTGAGAACTGCGCTCTAGAGTGTTGCATTGGTCGATGCAGAGGAAGTCGATCCAGATTCGGAAGGTTGATGGGTCTTTGGTGGGGAATTCGTACGCCCAGTACCGACGGACATGTTGGAGGGCGGCGGCGAGGTTGGTGGTTACGGGGATTAGGGTGTTGTTTACTGAGATGCTTGTTGTGTGAGATTTGTCGCCCCAGACGTAGGATAGGGCTGCGAAGTGGATGTTGGGTTCGAGTGTGACGACGTGGAGTTTCCAGGTGGGGTGTGGATCGGTGCTTTCGAGTGAGAGAAGTCGGATCTGCTGTTTGCTGGAATCTAGAGGACTGGGATATAGGTTTGACATCTCATACACGCTTTCTAGTGTAAATTGATCTTGGATGTTCTTTTTTTTTGTCAAGAAGCTGAGCGTGCTTAAGAGGTTGAGGTTGGTTGACGTTCTTAGTCAGCAGCATAAATACTCGGTGAGCTCTGAGCGGTTACAATCTTGGCAAGGCGCTTCCAAACCTAAACGGGTCACCTCAAAGTGTTCCCATTCCTCTGATTTCGAGTCAAATGATGATTCTATAGTATAGTATGAGGCTCAAATGAGAGAATTGAACCGACCCTGACCCGTTCGAATGTAATTGTGGAATAGGAATATACGAAGAGTGACTGTTTCCATGAAAGTCAGGGTCCAAAGTCTGACTTCTGGTTGGCAATATCCCCAAAGGAGATCCTGTGATAGCTTTTGTGGCCCGATATCTAAAACTCGTAAGGTATTTCAAAGATTGATTCTTGCCTTCTCTACATCAAATTCAGTTGAGTAGCGAGTCTGAGAACGGCCTGACAGTAAGTGACCAGGACCGACAAAATTGGCTTTCAAGTCATTACTTACTGTCATTTCCTGGCTAGTTGTCAATGTTAGCTGTTTCTAACTTGAGTTGCTTTTAAGGTCTCAAAGCACAACTGAGTACACGTCAGAGCAAACTCGAAGTCCGAGGCACTTCTACTATAATTCCAAACACGCTCCAACATGACGCAGCTTCAAACATTGGAACTTCCCCACAAAATATCAACCGATCGACCCCTTTCCACTGCTCGATTGATGCCTCATCTGAACTGTGATGATAGCTTATTTACTGAGCTGAGCAGCATGAACTTGGCGCCTTACTGCTCAAGATGGTTTTCTGACTTTCACCTTTGAGAGCCATTACCGTAATAAGCACCACAAGCAGTCTCGGAGCTACACAATCTACGATCATTGGGACTCATTTCTTTTTTGTCACAGATCTTGGTACTTAAGCAAGTCGGAAAATCCTCATCTTTCCGGATATGAACACTGCGACGTTGAAGAAGCGATTGAACCTAAAACCTGCACCATCTCTGCTATTGGTCCAATACCTCGATCGAGCCCGACCTCACTAGCAGCAGTGCAAAGCTTCAAAAATGACTGAGCTGGTCGATACGCACTCGAGTCTCTTTAAACCCTGTTCATTCTTCTCGTTGCCAGCCGATACATTGTTGTCATCCCCCCTCCTTTCTCGCTTAAATTGGTCCGCTACCCCTCATTTACCTTGGGATTTATGTGCTCATCTTTTCTCAAGATCCACGTATGCCATGTTGAAACTGCCGACAGAGATTCGAGGTATTGCATGTGCTCCGGAGCCTCACATATATCCCTTTCGCCAATTCTTCTCATGCCGTGTGTTGAGATCCAATCCTCTTGGAAGTTGCCGTATTGATGGGTTCAGCGGATTGATTCCCTTCACTTTTGGTGGTGTGAGGTGAATCGAAAAAGTCACAAACTTGTGTTCTGAGGCTCTATATAAGGAGCAGAAGCACCCACTGAGAACATGACAATACATGTTCCATGTGGATGAGGAGAAAGATACTGAAGCTAACATAGACCTCAGGGTTGGAACAGGCGCTGTGCAAGCGGATTTCCAAACAAGGTGATTCTTCAACAGAAATCAGTCGCCAGAGAATATATTCTGAATGATGCTGTAGTATCAACAACCAGACTTATTGATTGAGGTCTGATGCTGCCGTCAAAATTGTCGCTGTCGTACATTTGGCCACTGTCAAATCATTGTTTGACCACCCCACTTTCACAAACAGGGAAGATGATGTACGCTCATGACACTTGACTACTGCCAGGAGATTACACAAGCAAACCTCATGCTCATGTTTATACAGGAACTTCGATCTCCTCCAAACAAGCTCCGTAGTAGCCAGCTGAAAATCCGCCTCACATGGGCTCTTTGATGTATTTGCGCAAAGTCATGCCGCTCAACACAGACAAAATGGTGAGATTTTATAGCTAGATCGCATAACACACTGTCAGCGATACATTGCTCACTCCGTTTTCGTCTCGCATACAGCAGCTAGATTTCCCCATGTTGATCATGATTAGGTCAATCTAGAGTGAGGCGTCGTCCAGGAAACGAATCACGTTCAGAAGCGACGCTATAAGAAGAAAAAGAAAAACGACTCGTCTGGGAACAATTTAGGTACATTATTGCTCTACCAACAGCTATACATTACATTACGCGATAGGAGCGTAGAAGCTGAACTTTCCAGTTGGATCATAATCCTTCTTCAAGCACTGAAGACGGCTTTGACGCCAGCTATCAGCTCCATACCAGGCCTTCGCGGTCTCATCACCATAAGCATAGTTGACATAAGTGTTAAGGCTCTTCTGTCCGCTAGCCTTGTATAAAACGTCACGGATCTGGTTGCCGAGCTTAGATGCAACAGCATCGGACGCAGCGCCGGTGGACTTGTAGGTGAGAAGAGGAGCGACAAGGAGGTTGTCCTCACGGTAGGCAAAAGCAGTGGCGTCAGTGCGGAGAGCTTGGACTCCTTGCATGGAGTAACCCTCGAACATGAAGAGGGCGTTGGCGAATGGGGTGCCGGGGGTGGTGGTGGCGTTCTTGAAGAGCTCGTACACGGCGGCTTGAGCGGTGGTGTTGTAGGACTTGAGGTAGATGGGGAAACGGGGGTTGGCGTTTCCGGACTTGCTGCATGGTCCATCTGCAAGAGAGATTCCGGTCCAGGCGGCCAAGTCACGGTAGTCTCCTGGGGTGTCGGCGTTAACGATGGGTCCGAGGGCCTCGAAGGCAGCGGAGTAGGCGGAGCTGACAACGTCGACGCCTTCTTGGATGAGGTAGAATGCAATGACGGGCTAAGTAAGTGTTAGCAGTTTGCAAATACCGCACAGATACTTGAGCTTACCTTGGTATCCATGGTAGGATCGAAGAACCAGTAAGACCAGTTGATCAGATCAACAGGCATGACCTTGCCATTGATGAGCCATTGCTCGTTGGCGACTCTGTAAACATCCTCGACCTTATCACCCGTGAAGATGAGTGTCTTGAGGGCGTAGTTGGGGCGAACAAGGTCGTAGATCTTGGAAGTCATGGAGGTGACGATACCAAAGTTGTGGCCAGCTCCTTTCATTGCCCAGAAAAGGTCCGAGTTCTTGTTGACAGTCACCAACTTTCCGCTGGCAAGGACGACATTCCATGAGACGAACTGGTCGGAGACGAGTCCGTAACGGCCTTGAAGCCATCCGTGACCACCGCCGAGACCAGGGCCCAAGTAGCTCACGCATTCGCAAGTACCAGTGACTGTCTGCTTGCCGGCTGCCCAGAGAGTGTCGGTGATGTTCTTGGACATAACACCACCGCCAACGGTGACTGTCTTTCCATCTGCGGCGATCTTGATACTGTTGAGTTGGGTCATGTAGATCTCGATACCTGACTTCATGGCCCCAAGGGTGGTGATAGATCCGTGGACACCATTTGTCACGAGGAAAGGCACCGAGTTCTGGTTCGCGAACTTGACCTGGCAAGGTAATCAGCTTTTTTTTTATCTCGTGACTTGAACGATGTTGGATTGCTTACAATCTGGACAACATCATTTTCGGTGGCGGGAACAACAACAACATTTGCCACGGGTGTGCTGACATTGGACCAGCGAGCAGTGTAGTCAGAGAAGAGCTCGGAGCCCGGGAGATAGATCTGGGCAGATGCCGAGAGCTTGGCCGATAATTGGTTGTAATTGACACCACGGGCAATAACCGGCACAGAGGTAGCACCACAGACAGCTGCTGCGGCCCAAGCCGAAAAGGCGGCGATTTGGAGGAATTGCATGGTGGGGAGGGGAGGAGCAGCACAAAGAAACGAAAGTATGCCTGGGTCAAAAAGACGGGCGTGAAGGTGCTGGTGCTGGAAGAAGACTGGGATGGGATGAGTGAAGTGACTAGATATATGATTTTCACCCCTTAGTGTATGATTATCAAATCACAGCCCATGTGGCAGCCATGTGGCCCCAATCGATAGAAGCTTAACGCAATTTAACTTGTTCACCCCTCTTTACCCCCGAAAGGAACTTCAAATAAAGCCAGACCCGTACTTGACCCGCAGCAGACCGATAGTCCTCAGCCTCGTACGACCCTCTCAAGCTTTCTAGAAGCTGTCATTTGGGAGATGGAATGCTTGAGAGAATCAACCAACAAGGTGGGTTAGAAAACACGCAAGCTTGGGATTTAACGGGGCGGTTGCATCCTATTCAGGAACACAATAATCTGCACTGCGAAGACATTGAACTTCATTCAGAGGTCAAGCAGTGGGAGTTTATGGCAAAGCACCAAGTCACTAGTGTGGGAGCGACGAAGCCGTTTCAACTTTTTTTTACTACGGATTGAGTAAACTAATCTAACATGTAAAGCATCTGGAGACTGTAGAAAGGGTATCAACGGTCTGCTGTTGAATGGCCACCATAGTTTCTGGTCACTTTTGCTCGGCTGAATTCCTCAATCTCCTGTTCCTGCCGAGTCGAGGCTCCTGACTTCGACATTCTTGTCACCAAGGGTTACACAAGGTGGAATCGGGTACAAACTTCCAGATTAGGACGCTGTAGCGTACCTGCCGACCCAATGCTTGTCAGCGGGGCGGCCCAGTGGCCAACTTGCTGGGTTTTCCATGTACCTGCATACTGATAATGTCGCTGATATAGAGGCGGGGTATATCTATGTCTGTGCGTTATGCGGTATTGTCGGATGGCCTCCAAGATTCCAAACCTCAAGTGATGGGAAAGGTTCTAGTGTTGATGAAATCTTTGCAGAAGATGATTCTACAAAGCTACAGCTTCTAACTCTGAGCTTGCAATGAATTCAAGACTCATAAAGCTAGGCTCAGTTTGGGTACCTGGTGGTACTGAACTTTGTCCGAGTAGTTTCTGACCCAATGAGGTGGCACAATCAGCTTGGATAAAATTTGTCTCAGTCTTTCCACGTTTTCGAAGGATTCATGTCTCAAGCAAAAGTGGGATAAGGGGCATCCTAATCCTGAGAATTTGACGAACCTAAGGTTTCTTCTTCCTGTATCGTTCTAGCTCACGACAAAAGCACCTAGAGTTGTTCCCCCGGGCAGTCCACAGTCACTAGACCGAAATTAAGTTTGCACTTTGCATTTCCTGTCGACTCCGCTTCCCTAGTATAAGCGAGCGAGGCAGCCAGCCAGAAAATGGCTGAAAGCTTAAGGATTACCAAGTTTCTATTCTCCGGAAGTGACTTCAGCATGTACCACAAAGTGACAGATCAAGATTCAGCGTTACACTGTATATTCTCCGGTCCGCTAAGAAACGTGGTTTTAATGAAAAAGGAAGGTAAAAATTTATGTTTTGTTTGACCTGGTGACCTCGTCTCCCAAGGTCTAGTGCCGGAGATTATTCGTCCCACGGCAGTCATGGGCGCTAGCCGGACAGGTCCGCAGAAACTTCCGTAATGGACGAACGCCCGAGAACTGACTCGGATATGGCGAAATCAGGGTCTCTTGTAGCCGACTTCTCTTCAACCTTAACTATTGAACATGCCATGCCAGATCTTTGAATCTATGAGATTCTCGTGGAAGAAATCTTAAGCTAGATACCCAATACAACCACATAGTTGTGTTCTTATCGACTTATGTCTCCTTTGTTCCCTTACCGGCCCGCTCCGAAGGATTATCAAATTGAGTTCGACTTGTTCGCTTAAATTCAGGGGTTCAAAGGTGGGGGCGAGATATTTCAAACAAGCCCACAAATGTCATGGCATGTTCCTTGTCCTGGGTCTTGTATGACAACTTCTTCCCAAATCTTTCCCTCTTGGTCACAAAACAGGAGTGACAAAGAGCAGGATAGAAGTACTACGTAAGGCAGGTCGGTCGGAAATTTATTCCCATCTGAACACTTTTGGGCAGTCCTCCACATGCCCGGATGAGATAAGACAAGGCACAGCAGGAGTAGTCAGGAAGGACAAGTTGCGGCATGTACCGCAATGCAATTCGCTGTTTCATCCGAGAAACAGAATTCACAGGTTCAAGGATCAAAGAGTAAGGCTGGAAAGCACTCTTCAAAGATCGTATGATCTGTGGAAACATATATTTTCAGACCCTCTGTGACTCTGGGGAGTTTGGCGTATCTGCGGATACAAGTTGTCAGGAACTGTCAAATGTCAATTCGTAGACCCATGTTTTTGAGTTCAATCTAAGTCAAAATCAAGGTTAGTCAAGAGCGCAACCATTCGCCAATTTCACATCAACAACGGGTTCTTCCCAGGGTCATCTCCGATTCCAGTCACAAACTCCGTTGGGCTCGCAGGAAGATTTTGTTTCAACACCCTTGCGCAACGCTCTTGCTACCATGCTGAAGCAGGGTCTGGTCCCAAGCTTTTTCGGTGTAACTACCGGCACGATATCACATCTCCAGGCACGCTCGACCTTACAGCACGTCGTTTTATGGTACCGATATCTCTGATACTACCTGAAGGGTGACCATAGAGTTCTTCTTCTTTTCAACTGGGGTTGTGTCTCGTACATATCTAGAGTTATCCCACACAATGCTTGGGATCATCGCTCATCGATCGTTGACAACGCAATTTCATTGATCTGACAGAGATGTCGTCAAACTCCACAACTACAGCGGAGGCCGCTGCTGCTGCTGCAGCTGGGGCTGCTGCAATGAAGGAAGCGCTACGCATTTTCAACACCGAACTATGGACGCTCTATGCTTTTGGAGTCGCGTTCACTATGTTCCGGACATATGCTCGAGTGAAAGCTGTTGGATGGAGAGATCTTCGTCCTGATGATTACTTGGTTTGGCTGGCGATCGTGAGTGTTCCTCTGCGAAAACAGTAGAGTTTTCAGGACTAACATGAATATTTACAGGCTCTGTATACGACGCAGTCGAGTCTGATCTTTGTTGCAGTCAACTATGCCGGAGGATTGGCAAACAATTCCATGACAATTGCTGAGCGGGCAGCGTTGGACGTCTCTTCAACAGAATACGCCAACAGGTAAGCTTAAAGTCGTGCGACGATCCGTGTGGCACACTGACGATCTTTTCCTAGAGTTTTCGGATCGAAGATCCAAGTAGTGGGGTGGACTTTCTACGTCTGCTTGATCGCCACACTCAAATCGGCCGTGCTGTTTTTCTACATTAGACTCATGGTATGTTGAGCATGCTGACGGTGTTTGTGTTGCACAGCGTAGACTGACAAAACGTGTAGGAAGGACTTAGCAGCCATTTCAGAATCCGCGTTTGGATTGGTTTCGGTCTCGTTGGCGCTACATTTGTGGCCTCGATAATTGGTATCTATGCGCCTTGCCAGCCATTCTCTCATTACTGGCAGATAAATCCGGATCCAGGCAGTCAGCATTTTTCTTTCTCCTCCAGCTGGAGTCATCGACTAATGTATGTGCTCCAGACTTCTGCCAAGGGGCAGTTTCGAAGCCTATCGTATGGATCACCTTCGCCTCCAGTGTTGTCACTGATCTGTATCTCCTCATTATCCCGATTCCAATGCTTTGGGGAACAACACTCAGGCTGGCTAAGAAGATATCGATTTCAATCGTGCTTGGTGCGGGTATATTCGTTCTGGTCTGCTCACTTCTGAAAACTGTCTTCGTTGAGACTGTAAGTTTCCCCGACTCCGGATTCACTGACATGGAGTCAATCTAATATGGATCTCTTGACAGGATCAAGTTCATGGCGCCCAACTTGCAGGGCAATGGGGAGTCCGGGAAACGTTCACATCTGTAATCACAACGAATCTGCCGATGATCTTCCCTCTGCTCAAGACCTGGTTGAAGCCGATAATGGGCAGCCACCTTTTCTCGACAAAGACCAACTCCAAACATCCGACAGGATTCCGAACGATCGGCGATGGAGGTGGTGGAGACGCATCCGGCGTAGGAAGAAGTCGCAAGGCTACAAGACACACAACGGACAGCCTTACCTACAGCGAGAGCGAGGAGCAAATTATCAACAATGTGAAGCTGCAGAACTTGGATACATATGTTGGCCCAGGACATCATGGAGATCGGCAATCAAAGGGTATCATGGTGTCGAAGGAGATGATGGTTGTGGAGGATCAGGTCAGCCAGCATGGAAGCCACAACGGCGACTACGACTCGAAGAAAGTTATTCAGGACTCTTGGTGATGAAGTGAACGATGTAACGATAGGACTGTATAACTTGGCGAGCAATACCGAAGGGCTGAGATTCCATCGGGTTTTGGAACAACAGCACAATGGTTGTGTAAGGAGTTACAGAGATACCAATTCCTGGCCAACGTTTCCCGAAGCTTGGTATCAAAATGTTTCTCCTCACTTTGATTGGTCGCAGCTCTGGTGTTTACCTAGCAAAGTCACTCACTGGCTGAATCCTGATTGGAATATTCGCCGCCAGAATCCTTACGCCCAGATGTATTTGTGACTTCTGGAATGCACTCCTGGGCAGAATGCAAAATACCGCGTGCTTCTGAGGATGGCCGATCATAGAGTGCTTCCAAGACGTTTTCAAGTTATGGCAAGTGGTTTTTTGATATTATCGAGCGTAACAGACTTCAAAAAAATTGCTCGCTCATCTGAGTCCGCCTTGAACAACTTACATATTGTTGCTGTGAGACTTTGAGTCACTGTCATTCAATGCGCTGAAGGCTGAATTCATCACTTTTCGCCTACCGTAATTTTACCCAACCCAAACATCTCCAGGTCCTGGTGCCTTAATAACTTCTTACATTCGCGCTTTTCCGTGCATATATCGTGGAACAAGAGGATAGAGACTTTGCAGGCATACTTCAGACTACTTCATGTTGATGATGTATTCGGCTTTCGTGCAACAAGTAGCTTAGAGATCTTTACGCAATTATATACTCTTCATCAGTATGTTCTTCCTTGTGTAAGACTAAACAGTAAGATCGTTCCCAAGTCCACCAATGCATTCTTCGAAATACGCACCCTTTCCTACAGACTTTCCCCTCTGATATTATAAGCAGCCAGCTTCTGCCCGATACCAAAACTCTGCAAGTTGAAAATGCGATACGCCATCAAAACCACCGTCAACACAATCTCGTTGAACCATATGCGCCAAGGGCCAGTCTTCTTCCTCGACTCACCATTCCGCTTAGCAGCCTTATATACCTCATCAGTCCTCGGCCTCCGCTTCTCTTCATACCTCCGAAAGACATCATCTAATCCAAGGGACGTTTCGCCAAGTAAACGAGAGAAGTACACAGCATCCTCGAGCGCCATAGAGACACCTTGACCGGCATGAGGAGACATGGCGTGCGCTGCGTCGCCTAATAGCAGACACCGTCCCTTATACCATTTCCCGCCGAGAGGAAGAGTCCAAATAGGGTAAAATCTCAGGTTCTTACTCTTGTCGACAAGACTCCTGAGCACGTCTCCCCATTCCCCAGTGACCTGATTCGCGGCGTTGCGAACAATGGGCCTGAAATCGGCTTCCTCTATTCCTGAAATAGAGGCTGGCAACGCGGAAGAGAAAAACCAGTAGTTGATATCCTGCTGTGCTCTACAGCACATGACAGCCAAGAAACCTTCGGTTGTGAAAGTCGCGTGTGTCTGCCTGCCTAATCCAACAGGAGTTGGATGGTCAGATGTAGGGACGAGGGAGAAGATGTCTGTGATCCCCGAGTACTCGGGTTCAATTCCGGGATCCACATACGACTTCCGAACAGTCGATCGGAGACCATCGCAACCAAGGAGTAAATCGCCCGTATCTGTCGTCCCGTCCGAGAAGGTCGCCGTGACCTGCTGGTCCTCTTCCGTGATTTTCGAGAGAGTCTTGTTGTAGTGGACCTCGATACCTTCCTTTTCGGCTGCTTGACAAAGCACTTCTAGTAGATCATCTCGCCGGATCTCTAACTGCTCGCAACCGATCTGCTTCTTGCTCCAAGAGACGAAGTCAAGCTCGCCTATCACGGAACCTTTCGTTGAATGCAGGATGACTTTACCACCACTTGAGCCGCGAGCTAGAAGCTCATCGTAGAGGCCCAGATCTGTCAAGATTCGAAGACCATTTGGCTGGAGTCCAATCGCACCTCCTACGGTGGTTGGCTCCGGGTAAGCATCATAGACCACGGGTGTGATGTGGTTGTTTCTCTTCAGAAGCAATGCTGCTGATAGTCCAGTTGGACCACCACCGATGATGATGGCCTGAGACAAACGATTAGAGGTGGGGAAGCATTAAATGTGGATTCAAAAGTCGTCGCACCTGTTTGAATTTGCTCATTTCGCGGTGGTTAATTTCAGGTGCAGGATGTTCAATGCATGAGCCAAGACTGCTTTAAGATCAATGACGACCACTTTCACTTTGACTCAGTTGAGATACCTGAAGTCGAGGAGGATTTTTCAAGCTTATTAACAATCGTCGTTCTGATGCAGTGTTGCCGTCAACCCGAGTTCGGCATTGGAACCCCGAATTACGGGTCTTGGCTTCCACGATTCTGGTCATCAAGTAGCCGCAGCAAACGGGCCCTTCGAACAGTCCGGCTACGAGCAGTAGCTATCATATTTGAACTCATGTAAGACCTGGAGTACAGATAAGTCAATGGAAGAACGAGCCACCGAGCTCCGCTGTCCTTTCCCTGCTTTCAACGTGCCAGATAGGTAGCCAAGATAGGCTGGGCGGGATAAGAAGACTACGATGCGGACTTAAGCGTACTTAACGGATATTGTCATTTTGGGTGCAGACTATCATAAGTTCCGCATCGCGAGTATCATTACCCTCGCCGTACCGTATTCTATACGGCCGGATTTGTAAATTATCAAATACCGAGTAAAAATTCGGGGTTCGGTAATTGTTAGCGAGAAGTAAACAAATAGACTTTCCTTGATGCGGCGGCTTACATAAGCTTGGCTATAAGTTTCAAGCAGCCAAGTTTCGTGATGTTCTGAGTAGAAATCTTAAGTAATAGATCAGTCTCTACTCCTCTTAGATTTTTCTCACTGACGATTGCAAACTCTTCTTACCATTCCCTCGTGGGAACCCAATTCCCTCCTATCCTCGGCATCACCAGTATCAGGTGAGTCAGGCAAATCGCCAATACTACACCTACTTCATTCTTAGACTATGGTCGGCCTTGCATCAAATGGACATATCTACATAGAAGCTACCGCGGCGCGGAAAGTCAAAAGAAAAGCTTTTCGTATCAACTGCAATTCTGTACAGTGCCGCTTCCGATGATTTAACTCGCAGACTGTACTATTACCCAATGTCGCGTCCAACGTGGACTAAAAGAAGGCCTCAGCTCATAGACCTAACTTTAGCAAATATGGAAATCTGGTTTCGTGATACTCGTAAAAGTTTTCGCTATCAGAACTACTAACATTGTCAAAAACGCGACCATTGTCACTACTCTCTCACGACAAGAAGCATCTGTCTCCTCATTATGCGCAGTCATTGTAAAAGTATGGGTCCCATCAAATATCATTTCTCACAAGGCAGGAATTGTTCCTCTTATTTGAGACAAGGCAGAAAAGAGCCAACTGTGGGAGATCTCACCCAAATGCCACAGCTCCTAGCTGGGGTTGTTCATCATTCCGGCACCTCGTCGCCTCTTCCAAGGCAGAGAAGAGAGTCTTTTATAGTCCAGCTGTCATACTACTCTCCCCCATGCCCAATTATTCTCATTTCGCGGTCTGTTTCGAGGTAAAGACGGTTTTCACCATCAATTACCTCCCATGAATTACACGACCTGTGGTCCGGAAAAAATATATAACCGTCCTTCTAACCTTTCCAGGCAGCCAAAATCTTAGTTCCTGCAGACTGGAAAGCCGAAGTGCCAGAGTGGAACTGCAGGCAAGGTTGGCGAGATCTGAACATACGATGACATGCTCCAATCTCCCTCCTTGGAGTGTTCGATACTGCAAGAGGAGAAGGAAGAGAAATCACGAAACCTAAATGAATAGTAAATGGTTGGGCAAGAGAGTAGTTCTAGTACAGAATGGTCTTGTAAATCTGACGACTCTTGTTGTCGAAGAACTCTGTGTTGTCGTCCAGGGGCTTGTTTCTCCTCGCTTACCATATTCTTCGACCAACAATTGCAGATGCAGAAGTTCCCAGAGTTTGCATTTACCTCTGGGCTTCGCGGAGTCCTCCATGATCATATTGATAACTGTGTTTAAGATTCCAATCAATATCTGCTCTTAGTCCCGCACAACTTCGATTGCGGCCGCGTTTTGGCTTGTTTTGCTAGTCACCCCTTCAACGGGAAGCTGAAGGTTTATGTACTTGCTCAATAGTCGTATAGTGACCAGTTACTCATTAAAGCTACATGCCGTGAACCGTTTGCTGAGCATTGCATACTCGCATTGCTTTTCTATCCATTCAACACAATCATTTCTTGAAAAATGGATGTGCACTCACTGCGTCAGGCTTCAATCCATCTCTACCCAGATTCAAATCATCAAAGATATCCTGCGAAAAGCCCAGCACGAATTCATCCCCCGAAGAGGCTCCAAGACTATATATTTCCCACTCCTTGCTCTTCACAGCTAGGTATCAATTATGAAAAGAAGCAAGATGGCAGCTTACACGGTGCCCTGACATGGGCCAGCACCCATGGCTCACAAGATCTAATAAAAAATCAGACTTAAAACTGTTCTTCTGAATTCCTCTTAAATATCTTAAAAATAGATCTCTCACTGAACCGACCTGTATTAGTGGGCTCACCAGCAAATATTCCGTCCTCGAGACAATATCCGCTACCGTATCTCATGTGTTGTCATTCACGCCCCTTACATCCTTACATTTTCTCTGCCGTTTCTCATTTCTCAGAAATCTCATCCAGTGATCCCAGTGCCACGACTCCAACCTCTACTCCCCAAATCAGGGCCTTTCTTTCAAAGCCAAGCTAAGCTTAAACCTGCTGAAACATAGGATTTCCGATCAGCTACACAGCAAAGAATATAACATGGACACATGATCCACGGTCACCGATACTCCGTTCGGTTCGGTGGGAGAGATGAGGGGTATATATACACCTCATCTCAACCCTACCTTAAGTCTCCCACTCCTCTTGTAGCCAGGAGATTCACCAAACAATAGAGATGAAACACGAAGACTTCTTCTATCAAATATTGGTCTCAGACGTGCGTGTGAGTATTCTGCCTTCGAATTCGTCGCCTCCAAGCTACGGGTATTGATCGTGTTGACCAGAGTTGTCCGCTCCTGTTCAATTCACCTCCCAACCAATCCCCGGCCCCGTCTTGACCACGTCCCAAGAATGTGGACTTGAAGTATAAGAACACCTCTCTTTCCCTTTCTGAGTTCTCTCATCAACTTATCCAGGAAAAATAAAAGTGTGCTGTCACGGTGTGGAATGGAATGGATGATTTTGTAATTCGAAACATAGGCCCGAATCATTTCCCCAACTTCTCCGTCTGTCTCTTTCTGTCTCTTTCTGTCTCTTTCTGTCTCTTTCTGTCTCTTTCTGTCTCTGAAAGTGAGCAACACCCCGAGGTACCTAGGTCTCCCTCATCCTCTGCCTCTCGCTAAGCTCTCTCGCTCGAAAACCCCTTTCAGCTACCAGAACCCGATACCCGCTGTCATCACAAGCTTCACTGCCATTTCCGCTTCTATCTCCTACCATCCCCCTTCCCTTCTCAATTCCCACTTTGATCTCAATCACTATCCATCCTTATATGACTCACTACCTTATAAAGCACTCCCTTCACCTCAGTCCCCTCCCCACCCCACCTCACCCAACCCCACCCCAGACTGACCCTGACTCTCACACAGTACACACTACACACTCCCAACCTCGAGCCTCGAGCTCCTCCCCCGCCACTTAGTAGTCTTCTTCGACCGACAATGGACACCCTGAGGAGAAGAAGAAGTCTCATTCCCACAGGAGACATTTATACACATACCCGCTCCCCCCCTCCCTTATTTCCTTTTCCCTTCCCTCTTTGCCCCTGCACCATCACATAATCGCACTATTCACCCACCCACCCATCCCTACGGAATTTCACAACGGTCACGTCAAACCCCATCCCCAACCCATCCACGTACGTTCGTTTGTTCGTTCGTTTCGAAATTCACTTCCACTCTCACTCCCGGCTTCAACAAACCCCTACCGCCCCCACTTCCCCTCCCCCTCCTTACCCAAAAAAAGAAGAATCTCACGATGGACTGAAGCGCTTAGGAAGGAAGTACGGATGATTACAGACGTGAAAAGGGTGATTAAGGATCTCTTTGTTTCTCTCTGGTATTGTATGCTATACTTCCATTTCAACTTTAACTTTACTTTACTCTTTCTTCGCAACGACAACAAATGAAAAGCAGGAGGCCGCTTGCTGAACTGAACTGAACTGATCTGATCGAAAAGTACCGAAGTGAACCGTGAACGCCATACAATACGATACGATACGACACGACACGATACGGACATCCATCTTGCATCCGGTATACAACTCTCTTTCTCTCCCCCCTCCTCTTCCCAATCTACCCCTCCTCCTCCAAAAACCCCATAATAGCCCTAATTCCCCCGGCCCCAAGTCCCCCCCTCGGATAACAGACATAAACCGGCTCATTCCTAACCCCCATCTTCTCCCTAAACTCGCTCTTATTCGTGAGTTTAAACTGTTTATTAATAGCCTCATACGCCTTCCTGAGCGCCTTCGTCTTCGTCTTGCCCAGATTCCTCCCTCCTTCAAGCGTCGGCATGGCGCCAGTTCCAAATGTAACCTGTTTACACTCTGGGTCTGCGGCCGCGACGTTTTTGAGCGAGTGCAGGATTAGGGATTCGATTGTGCCTGAAGGGGCACCCGGGAATTCGAGTGAAAACTTTACTTGGTAGCCGTTTTGCGGCGAGAGTTGGTGCAGCACGACGATGGCTTGGATGGTGCCGTCGGGGGTTTGCGAGTAGTAGTATCGACGATGTTCTTGGTCTACCCAGGGCCGAATCTGCGTGAGGTGGACTTGTGTGCCTTTGCGGCCCTTCTTCCAATCTTCTATCCTCGCGTCGATTTTGGCTTTTAGGTCTTCGGGGATGGGTTCGCCGAATGGGAGGTCGATTTCCTTGACGCCTTCTGCTTCGGCGTGGCGGATCTTGCGGGCGAGGTCTTTGTCTTTGGAGGCGGGGTTGTTGCGTGGATCGGTGCGCTCTTCGGCGATGCAGCCGAGGGTGCGCCAGAGGAATTTCTCGCCGAGGTATTCTTCTATTTGGGGGCCGGCGATCATCCAGAGGGGTTTGAGCTCTTTGTGCTCTTCTTTGAGGAATTGGAGGTAGGCAGAGATGATTTGGGGGTATTGGGATTTGGCGCAGAGGGGTTCGCCAACGGCGATGGCAAAGTTGTTGTGTACGATGTAACCTTGAGCTGCTCCTGTCGAAGGGTGACGCCAGACTTGGTAGCGTTTGTCGAGCCAGGAGGTGTTGGCTGCGTCTCCGTAGTTGGCGATGAGCTTCTCGAGGGGTTGGAATTGGTGTTTGCGTTCTGTGATACCGTTCATGGCTTCTTCTGAGGTATCTTCGTCAGGGTCTTGGTAGTCCTTTGCTTCCCATGGTGGGTTGGTAGTGCTGGCATCCTCGTGACGAAGAGTCATTCTCGGTGGTTGTGCTGGAAGAGACTTCGGGTCTCGTGGGAAGAGAGATGCCAATCTGATGTTTCCAAGATTGAGGAAGAGGTATGTGAGACGCTCAAGACCAATACCACAACCAGCATGAGGTGGAGCACCCCAACGGAAACCCTCTAGATACTCAATCATTGTCTCTGGATGAATTCCCTTGGCTTTCAGATTCTTCTCGAGAAATTTAGCATCATGAATACGTTGACCACCAGACAGAATTTCCTGTCCTCTCATGAAGATATCGAAAGAATTTGTGTATCTGTTGTCTCCAGGATCGGGCATAGTGTAGAATGGTCTAGCCGAAGCTGGGAATTTGTCCAAGATGTAGTAATCCGTCTTGTACTTTTCCCGAACAATAGCGCCCAGTCTGATTTCTGCTCTGGTTGCCAAATCCTCGGTATCTTTTGGTGGGTTGCCCTCTTCATCAACCCAACCATCTTCAATCAGAAGCTTGACACCATCAGCAAACTTAATGCGAGGTGTCTCTTCCAACCACATAACTCTTTCTTGTGGGTAGAACTCGGAAATGAGATCAATTTCCGGTTGGTACCGCTCATAAATGCCCTTCCACAGATTCTTGAACATGCCATCAATGATGTCCAAAGCCTCATGGTAATGCTCTTCCAATGCCATCTCCAGATCCAGACCAGTATACTCAGTCAAATGTCTTGGTGTGTTACTGTCCTCAGCACGGAAAACTGGTCCAACCTCGTATACCCGCTCGAAATCTGCCGCAATAGCCATTTGCTTGGCCAACTGAGGAGATTGAGCTAGGAAAGCAGGTCGTCCGAAATAGTTCAACTCGAACACTGAAGCACCGGATTCTGTAGCACCACCTTGTAGCTTTGGAGTGTGGATCTCAATGAAGCCTTGACTGTCGAGATATGTGCGGAAAAGGTTGCAAATTCCAGACTGAATGCGGAAAATTGCTTGTGAGGGGGCGGTTCGTAGATCAACAATACGGTTGTTAAGACGAACTCTCTGTGGCAGGGATCTTTGTGATCTGAATACATCCATACTCGCTGTAGAAATTAGCATGGTCCTTCTTACTGACAGAACGACACTCACTTCTGCTCTTATCCCCAGATGCCCGTCCAATTGTCGACCTCCGAATGATATCCGTAGAAGCTCGAATCATATCCGTAGATGACCGTGGAGTTCCCACCTTTGGCGTATCTCTAGGCGTTTCCTTGGGAGTATCTGCCGCTGAAGGATACAACGAAGATTCCGTATCATCATCATCCTCAATATCATCCCTATCCCGATTGATATTCTCCGCATCATACACCGTGAACGGTACATTCTCAGTCAAATTCCCCACCTTGTGCACCTCATATACCTCCAATTCGTAATCGTGAACCGTCGCATTCTTCACCCTCTTCATAGCCTTCCGCAACTTCGCATGTACGACGACAATTGTTTCGCTGGGGTAATGCTCGACGCTTCGGACCATCTGTTCGGAAATCGTGCCTTTGTTGTCTTCATCCTCTGCGGGAAAGGTTAGCGGGGTAATTTTTGGGTAGCGGGGGCTGGAAAACAGACTTTTCAATTCCTCGATTGGTTTGAAACTCTGCAGAACTCCTTGGATGGTCATAGTCTGCTGGCGGAATACGATGAATACCAATTTGGCACTCAATCGGCGGAGGGTGTGGATTCGAGCCCTGAATGAAATTACGTTGCCTTCGGTTTCTGCGAATTGTCAGCCACAGCCCCAAACCTCAGGACGTAGAAACGTACTCTCGAAATCCAGATTCTTGAACAAGATCCGGTTCTCGTGGTTCCAGTTCTTGCTCATGTTCATACTGAATGGCCTATACAATTTCGTCATATCTGGGGGTCCTTCCTCCAAAAACTTCTCGTCTTCTATTCTCGCCATTGTCTCGCGCTTCCTCGTCTCTGCCTTCGCTCGCTGCTTGTCCATACTTCGGCGCTCTTTCTCTGCCGCAATGATCTCTCGACTCTGGCGTCTAGAATCCACATCTGCGCCATTGACGGCCTTTCCATTCCCATTGATCTGGCCATTTTGTGGGGTGCTTGACCCGTTCGTGGAGGATTTGTTGGAGGTAGTATCGGTATCGGTTTTAGTAGGATGGGAATCGCTGGAAAGGTTACCGATGTCCTTCAGCTTCTTAAATGGTTTCTTGAGGAACGACATGTTGACGACCGCTCGTGTATTCTGGGTATCTGGGTATCGCTTGGGGAAAAAAGGAGAAGAGGAAGAGGGTGTCGTCGGCGGGAGTCGGTCTCTGTTATGTTTATGGCGAGCGGGTCTGCTCTGCAAGTAGCTGATTAATCACTAAGGAACGTCAAAAGCCAGTGTTTGCTGGCTCTGTGGTCTGGAAGGGCTGATTGTAGCTAATGCAATGGCGAATGAGCAATCGAGGTACGGATCTCTCGGAAGCTATTTGTTTGCCGATCGCGAGTTTGCGGTAAGGCTGGTGAGACCGGACAGCGACGGTGAGGTTGCAGGGCGGGGAGTTCAGTGAGGTCAGAAGCCAAAAATCTGGAGACGAGTCCGGTGGAATTGGAAAGAATTGATAGATTTGACTTGACCTGACGAAGAAGAAAAGAGAGGTCGGACAACTGTGAAGATAAGAAACATGCAATGCACTGAAAGCAGGAAAGATAAGATTACACTGTCCAGGCTTTGCTGATCTCTCCCGGCTATTCCCTGATTCTGGTGTCACAGATGTCAACAAGCAGGACCTGGATGCACGTAACTTCGTAAAGTGTGGCTGACCACGACGCGGCCGTATGCGGGTGGGTGTTCAAGGTTTCTCTCCAGAATTATTTCTGTGATGTCACTTTTTCTCTGCGCCCATGCTTTTGAGCCATGTCCACCCTCTCCACGTTACAGAAGGAGGGTCCATTCCAAGGCCCGCTACCAAATCAGAAGCCTTCCAAGTCAGCCAACCTCCCGCGCCTCATCCTCGGCAGGGCAAGCCACCCAATCAAAATCATTGTATCGATCGGACCCTGTCTCGATTCATGTCCACCACAAAAAGCTGTCATGTCAAGTCAAGCACTCACATCCAGACTCCATCCTGACAACCAGATCGCTGATTCCAGGTTCCCACGTCATCGCGGGCTGGATCAACAAGAAAATAAAATAACAATCCCATCCTTTTAATAAAAACTCTTCTTCAAAATCCCCATTCGCATCCGGCTTGTCCCATACCTTGCCCCCCAGGGCCCTTCCAAGCGCCGAAGATCCCGGAGCTTAGGTCCGCGAGACACCAGTGCTGCCAGGTTCAGAGCAAAAAACCAGACGCGGTCGGTTCTTGTTGAGGCTTGATCTCTTTTGGCTTTTTTGCGTTTCATGCATGCATGCACCGAGATGATCGAGGATTAGTCACGCAGGCTACCTAGGTAAGGGGAGGGAAGAGGTTAAGTTAAGTGTGGCTCAAAAAACAGGGACAGGTGCTGGGCGTGCATCCTGACTCTTCTGGGCGGGCATGAGCAAGCGGATGGTGGCGGCGGTCAGTCAGTTTAAGCGATATCTTTAAATGGAAATGGGTCAATCAGCCACAGTCACACTGTTGTTGTTGCTGACATGACAACTTAGCTAAGTTTGTCAACCGGTGTCCCGGTAAGGTTTTGAGGTCTGGCTGATGTTGATTATTCAGAGATGAGGAAGCAAGATCACACGCCTCAATCACACGATCGTGATGGAAAGCTCGAGAGTTTCTTGTTCATTGATGATTTGGTCTTGGGTCGGGCCCGAAACGGATCTTATCTTGTCCGAGATCCGAGTGTAGATGCCGTCATGGGCCGATAACGACGGAATGTCAGTCATCCTATGCCGCGCCCGTCTGATGGTCTCGTGATTGTCAGGCTGGAGCTGTGTATTCCGATCTCCTCCTCGTTCTGTCTGAAGTTCTTCTGATTCAACATTTTGATGTTCACTGCTTTCCACGTCGATATTAAGCAGACTCGTTAGTCATGTGACCATGCGTCCTGATATTCTCCTGGTAGCTTTTCATCATGTCCTTCCAAGTTGTCTATTCATTGGCGGAGGTCCAGGTCCTTCCTTCCTCTCCCAAGATGAAGGCTCTCCTTTTCTTCTTCTTCTAGATGTTGTGGGTTCAATGAGCATGTCCAGCGCTGACATGGCTAATTCCCCTTTGCGATATGTGTCATGTCTGCTCGATTATGATAATGAGAGGTCGTAGACCAGCTTCCCCAAGTACATGAGAGATTCTTCTTGCATCTAGCTGTTCCTACAGCTTCAACTTCTCCTTCCAAACGCCACACCTTCAGTATTCATATCCACGTGACGGTTCTTTCAAGCTTTTTTCCCCCCATCACCTACGCAGAGCTCCATTTAAGATCCAGGAGGCCCCTAGAAGTACATATACCAGCGATGTATTGACTGCTGTATAATCAAACCTCATGATCAGCACTCAAGGCAACGGAAATCAGAAGAAGTGCTCCTGTATTTTGCCGTCAAACGAGATAATCTCACTGCCTTAGGGGTTCTCAAAACTTTCCATAAAGAATCAATCACGAATCTTTGCTGAGCTCTCAAGGTCTAGGCGTATCACTCGGCTCATCTGATCCCAAAGTCACAAGCAAGCCACAAGTCGCAACAAACGACTCCATGACAACATGGTAGTTGTGCAGGATCATGCTCTCGGGCTTCTATATACCATCGCGTGAATCAATTCCCTAATAGTTGGCATTCCAGGTTCTTCATCACAGCAACTCATTTTGTCTGAATCCTTGCTTACTCATACACACGCCTCCAGGCGCGACAACTCCTCAAATTCTTCTATGGACATCAGATCTCGTTTGTCCCGCCACCCTGTGAAAATGGGGGGGTTATATAGCTACAAAATACCGAATCCGTCTCTAGTACCTCAACCGATATCTCCAGCTTACTCGTGGAGACCCCAATTCATTGCCACATGATCTCGAAACCAATTCCATATATCGCTTTGTTTCCACCTCTATTCATTCACCACCAATAACTTCACTGGATGTCAAACAAGCACACCTCAAATGGGGTTCCGGTCCACATATCTTTTTTCGCCTGTATGTTATGCTATCAAAACACCTGCTCATGCAGTCACATCAAACCAACGCAATATCGAACTGGAAAAAGCCTTCACGTTTTCCGTGGCCGTGAGGATAGTATCCGAGTTACTTAAAATTCAGTAGACATTCGTGATGCCTTCACCATCTTAGCAGAAATATCGTTTCGAGTGAAGAGAGTGCGAATATGGTCTTTGCAGACTGTATGCAAAAGTAGATCTTGACGCTGGAGAAAGTAGATAAGCGAGAAATTGACAACATCGAAAAAATCCACAACACTCATAACTCTCGACCCGATATCTCTTCACTTAAAGGCATGCCTATTTAGAATCCAGAGACGACCACTCACTTGCTTTTGCAACCACACACAGCTCCAGCACGAAGTCCTGCTATAAACCATTCACACGATCTCGGCTCATCCCGAAGTGCAGATCGACTGCGATTTCAGACCAGGCTCGTGAAACGAGACCGAGCAATTCTG
The DNA here is from genome assembly GCA_026120085.1 of Cadophora luteo-olivacea. Taxonomy (NCBI): domain Eukaryota; kingdom Fungi; phylum Ascomycota; class Leotiomycetes; order Helotiales; family Ploettnerulaceae; genus Cadophora; species Cadophora luteo-olivacea. The sequence goes on from JALRMC010000028.1 coordinate 256,054, forward strand.
CCTCTGGCAGTTCACCTCAAATTCTATACTATTTGTAGATTGAGAAATGAACAAAAGAAGTACACCTGGGAACAAATCTATTAGAGCCTTGATTCAAGTATAGAAGCATGCTCTCAGTAGCCAAACGCAAGGTTGTCTTGAAAACGACTCAGTGTTATCTTGATTAGGAATAGGAAGTCCGTATAGTTGGCATACCAGGATAGGAAATCAGAACGCACTACTGGCAAGGGAACAGCGCTTTGATGCCTATCAGACCTAACTGCTCTCCCTCGATATGTAGCTCCAATGCTCACTGGCGCTTCATACTCATACTATTCGACGCGATGAAAATACATAGTTTCGAGCATTTATGTGTACTTCGTTGTTTTGATATTGCAGCTTACTTTGGTCATCTAATCCTTGAAGAGGGCTTGGCAGTGTCAGGTTCTTTTGCTATTAAGGCAATTTCCTTCAGATTCAGAAAGCGAAGCATCGTTTCACTTTCCGTTTCTGACGGCAGGTACTGACCATCAGCGTTCCTTCCTCTCACGACAAGCACAAATAATAAGCGAGGCCGCTGCCTAGCGCCATTTTTCATCTTGTTCAGTCTCTCGATTTCTCGATCTCCCTTCTCTTTGTGTGTCTCAAGAGAAATTGCCCTCCTTGCCCACCACGACTGCTTTCTTCGATCGCGATCTCCAGAGCACACCGATCTCATAACCTCACCTTTCTGATTCACCACCGGTCCAGGTCTTGATCTACTGTCTGTTGTCCACCACGAGACTCAACATCTACTCCTCCACTACAAAGCGCCATGACTGAGCCAACCGTCCCAATCAAGTACCACCTTAGACTGGGAGACCCCCGACAGTTCTACAATGAAGATGCCACACTTAGTTTCACATACAATGAACAGGCCCCTGTATCCTTGTGCGGCGAGCAACCCAAGAATGGAGATCCGAAGCAAACCCAGTTCAAAGTTGCCATGAACAAGTTCATGCATTCTCTCGGTATTCACAGCCAGAACTTACTGCTCGAACATCCCCGCAAATGTAGTGTGTGCCCAAAACCAGCCATGTCAACTATCTGCATCTCCATTCCCGCTCTCTCGCCTCCGTCAGGCCACGAGCGATCCATCTTTGACTTTCAGGCTCCAGTCTGTGTAACAAATGGCAAATGCGAGGAAGAAGCTCGACCAATTCTCAGAATGGCAGTCAAGTCAATTCTTCCCTCCGCGATAGACACCACGGCAGAACCTACCCTCCCGATCAAATACACTGTCAAATGTGGCGATCACAGAGATGATAGTAAGGTGTTCAACCTCAAATTTGATGCACAAGCACCAGTCTCGCTATGCATCCAAAGGCCCAAGGATGATGCAAAGTTCGACGAGTCTCTCACCAAGTTCTTGCGCTCGCTCGGCTCTGCCCATGTTTCGAGAATCCTTGGGTCTCGTCCTTGGGTATGCATTATTTGCAAGAAGATGGCCACAACAGTGGGAACTATTTCTGTTCCTCTTCTTGACCCCTCGTCATGCAAAGATCTCATGGTCTTGGACTTGGCCGCACCTGTCTGCATGCATGGTGGTATCTGTGCACGCGAGGCCCACCAAATTCTTGCGGACAAAGTAAAACCTGTTCTTGGTGACAATGCCGACTATCAGATCCCCGTCGCCAATTGCAATGGATGTGGAAAGACTGGTGAGATGAAGTTGTGCAGTGGCTGCAATGGCATCAAGTATGGTCCCTCCGTTGGAGATTCGATTTCTGACTAACCCCTTTCGATAGATACTGCTCCAAAGAATGCCAAGCAAAAGATTGGGCATCTCACAAGAAAGTCTGTAAGCAAATCCAGAAAGAGCGCAAAGAGTCTGGAGTTTCTGCTGAGGGTTCGGGGCCAAACAAGGAGAGAGCTTAGGGCAGGCTGCTATGGTTTCCAGGTGCTACGGGGAGGCGTTCATTACACGACGGGTGTTAATATCGTTGATAATTGCGACATTGGCTTCCTAATTTCTGCGGGCTTGAGCTGCCGCTCTGCAATCCATGGCTCCATTGATGGTTGATGAGGGAACGGGACCTATGTCTGAGTTTTGAGATGACATGGGGGGTCAAACAACACGAACCGCAAATCTAAGTGCGAAGAGCTTTTACAAGTCGAGCTGAACCAACATTGAGCCTAAGGAAATCAAGCTCACTGCCTATCAAGGTTTTCCCTCAGTGCGAATTGCGAATGTGCCTCTCGCTATCTTCCTAGTCAGAACTTTACTTTGCTTCCCCATCCAACTGCCAAACTATGTAGGTAAAACTGCGCCCAGATCTGATGACTCTCTTGTCTCATCTCGTCTCATCAATCTCAGCCTCATAGTTCTGCTCCTCAAACAGCACCACCACCACGCACGCTTGTGGTACAGTAAGTTTTCTAGTCTTGGTGTTGGTGTATTATATTTCGTCTTGGACGATCTAGAAGAGGTCAATTGTCAAGTAGAGAAGGTGTGTTCGATGATAAGCTTGTATTGAGGTATGGGAAGGATAAATTGGAAGAGCTCATGAGAGGTGGTGAGGAGGATGAGGGAGGGAGGGAGGCAATCTGGTTGAGAAGTCGGGATAGTGAAGAGGGGCGTATGAGTTGAGTGAGTATTCAGATTTCGGTGGTGAGGAGCTAGTTGGACTTGAAGTTTATCGATTTGAGGACTCGAATCATCCCGCTTTTAAGAGGTGAATTTCTTTGGTATGGACGGTCAAGCTCGGCTAAGCAAGTTCGTCCCGGAATTTTATATATAGTTTTGGAACAGGTTTGCTGTTAGATGTAGGTCTTTGGAGAAGGCTTGCAGGGACTACAAGGGAGAGAGGCCTCATAAAGATGAGTCTGCCACCATGAATTTTGCAGTCATATTGTTGGACTGTAAGTCGTGTTTGGAGAAATGTAACATGTGGTAGATCGAGTTCTGCGCAAATTGACCAGAATTTTATAGTAAGCGCATTGACAGCATCCAGTGACATGACAATAATGACTTGAGTTCTCAGAGCTGAGAATCTATTGAGAAAATCAGGTGTCGCCAGTTCGAGTTACTTTGCTCCAAAGGGGCTTTGTTTATTTGGCGGGAATAAGACTGTTTTGCTGGAGATGGAGACTCCTCAGTAGTAGAGACAGCCATCTCGAGAATAGTCTTCTATTGTATGGAGGAAGGACTATCGACGGAGACTTATATACTGGTGGGGACGTCCAGGGTCAGCTGAGGTCAGAACCTTGATATCGCAAGATAGAAGTAAAATAGATTGTACAATGTGCCAGGACATATGCCCCAATTGAACTCAAGAATAAATTGGGCTATTGGCCGAGTAACAGTCAGTTGAAGGACCAATGCCGATATTTGCAAGAGCGAAAGTGTCTTGCCCTTCTGATATCCAATTACCAATTCAACTCTGGATTCAATATGGACTCCTACCCTTCTCAAGCGAATTTGCGACATATAGCTGTCGACGCCGATCCCGAAATGAGCTAGTCGATTTCACTGATTTCGAACATAAGCTGAGTCTTATCTTGACACCTCGAGTCTCTCCACGACCGAATATTAACACTTTCGAAAGTCTATCGAAAGTCTACTCTGCAGGTAAAACAGACTGGCTATCATACCACCACGCACACTCTTGCCCACAGCTTCTTTCGACATCCTCCAGATTTCAACCAAACAAGAACACCTAGTACAACTGTCTTTCATTCCTTCACCAGTACCTTCGACAACTAAGATGACCGAGCCAACATTCCCATTCAAGTACATCGTACACTGCGGCGACCCACGAGACGAAATTCTAACCAGATCATTCTGTTTGGACGAGATGGCTCCCGTGTCCCTAAGCCTCGATCCTGGCTCCGGATACACGAAAGAGGGTCACGATGCAGTTGCACTTCTCAGTCGCTCCCTCGGTTGTCGCTACGTTCAACAAATCCTGGCCTCTCACCCTTGGATCTGTGTAATCTGCATCAAGCCTGCCAGCAGCCTATGCTTCAACAGCATCTCCAATCTCTGCAAGAATCGCGGACCAGGAGGAGAAGAGACCTTTCCAAGCATGATCGATATTGCTGTGCCCTTCTGCTTTGGTGCAGGACTGTGCCTCGATAAGGCTCGGGAGATTGCCAGATCGGCCGAGTGTATGCATAAGTAGGCTGGAGTGCCGATGTCCTTGAAAATGATCAACGGCAAGCTCTGTGACAATTGTGAAAAGGTTGGAGCCAAGGTCTGAGCCAAGGTCTGTGCAGGTTGTAAGAGCACTACGTAAGTTCTTGTTCATCCTACAGTCTAGACAAGACGTGCTGACCGTCCCTGCAGGTACTGCTCGACGGAATGCCAGAGCAAGCAATGGCCGGCCCATAAGAAACTCTGCAAGCGTGCACAGAAAGAGCGCAAGGAGGCAGCTGCTGTTAGTGCGGCGGTTGATCCATCCAAGTCATAGGTCGGACATGTGGGGAATATTATGGACGGCGGCTATCGACAATCCTTTTGCTTCATTAACAACGAAGTGTGGATTATCGAGGAAACCTTGGTCTAGAAGTACGATGGGTACCGGGCTTCCTTAATGGTGCAATTAGAATGAGGCGATAGCTTTGCAGGAGGGTTGGGGAGGTGGCATGGTATCTTCAAGTTCCCAGCTGCCGTGTGTTGAGAGACGCACCTTGTGTGACGAGGCAAGACATGGGTAGACTAGGGTAGGGTACTTCAGATTCTGGCAGGTTCCGATTCAACGACGCCTAAAGCTTCTGCAACCACTCCATATTATGCGCGGATTTTCAATATTTCTGAAAAGAGAAAATCACAAAAGATCAACTCGTGCCATCGCTGTTTTCCTGACATGAGACAATCCCCCTCTTCTGGCGTAGATAGTATTGATATGGTACTGGAAATGATCTGAACAAAGACTCGATCAGTGTCCTGGATTTCAAGTCTTGTCAGGCCAAAGTTTAGCTTCTACTTCCTCTACCTGGCTAAGAGGGAGGTCGAACATCTACCGCAGGATCACCAGGTAATATGGCTTGTATGAAGCAGGCTGGCAGGAAAGGCTTTCTGGCGAGTCAAGAATTTGATGAGTAATGGTCGATACATTGAAAACTACCCTTTTTCCGCTAGTAGTACAGAAACAAGATACTGAACGAGACTCGACATGATCCAAGTATGAAGATCAAATAAACATTCCCTCAAAAATCGCAACAAACCGAGGGAGGACCACCGCCGACCAGACTCATACAACACAGAGAACAACAAGCACCGGGATTACCTAGATCGCAAGGTTGAAGATTTGCAGTGCAAACAGGGAGAGTACATGTAAGAATTCCACCTGAAAACGAAGTGGTGTATCCAGCTTGACATATGCAAGTAGTTCCCAAGATGTCAAGCTCTTGTCCAGTTGCAGGGCAGGTGAGAACACAAGGGATGCCAGCGGCTGGATTGCCAACATAATCGGTAGCACAAACGCATGTGTTTGACGGCACGTCGAGAACCTGACTCGGAGGGACACACACCACAGTTGAAACGCACATAAGTGAGGGACCGGAAGTATCGGGCGAAAACCCGGTCAGACAAGTGCACGTATTGCTCAGGGGTTCAAGAACCTGTCCTAATCCCAGGCAAAGTACGTTCGAGACACACAGGAGGGCATTGGTAATTGGATCAAGACTCGTGTCGAAGCCGGCTTTACAGACGCAAGTATTCGAGTCGACGTCTAATATCTGGCCGATCCCTGTACATATGACTGAGGAAGTGCAAACCAACGCTGCAGTAACCGGATCTATATTTGCGTCGAAGCCGGGTTTGCATATACAGGCGTTGGTTGTAGGATTGAGAACTTGTCCAACAGCTGTACAGACGACATTGGAGACACAGGCCAAGTTACCGAGGGGATCAGTGGTTGTGTCAAATCCCGTAGTGTCGCAGACACACGCGTTGGTAGGGACGTCAAGGACTTGCCCCAGGCCTGCACAGACGACGTTGGAAACACAGACCAGGACACCGAGAGGATCCGTGGTTGGGTCATATCCGGTGTCACAGACACACTCGTTGGTAGGAATATCAAGGACCTGTCCAAATCCAGTGCATGTAACTGCTACTCCGGTGTTCGATGGAGTTGTCGATGATAAAATCGTGGATGGCTCTTCGGATGCAGTTGGTGTAGAGGTTGTTCCAGGCTCGATAGACGAGATCTCAGCACTTGTAAATGTAACCGAAGCTGAATATGCAGACGAGGGTAATAAGGTCATCCCAGGCAGAGAGACAGTCTCGGGCTCAGAAACTGAGCTTGAGGGATCTGTAGATGCTGCAGAAGCTGAATTTGTCGACAAGGGCGAGAAGGTGGTCTCAGAAATCGAGCTTGAAGGATTCGTTGTTGTGACTGCAGAACGTTTTAGCTGAAAGATTTACAATGAAGTTACTGTGCTAGCACTAATTGGAAACAAACCTTGAAATGAGTCTATGGATGATGATGGCAGAGAAGTCCCGGAAACTGAATTCTCAGCGCTTGTCAAGGTTGACTCTGATGCTGATTCTATGGAAGAGGTGGGCGGAGATGAGACGGACACTGAACTGATTTCTGTAATAAGTGGAAGCGATATGGTTCCAGATCCTGGTGTTGTTTGTGTCAATGTATCCGTCGCAGACTCTGTCGACAAGCCAGCGAATGTGAGTGATGAATCTGAAGCTGCTACAGCCGACGTGCTGTCCACTGACAATGTAGAAGATGGCATAGATGATGGAACTGGCGATTGAAATGATGATGGCTGACAGATGGTCGCAGGAATTGCGATCAAAGCTACCGATGTACAGGTTCCGAAACTTGTCGAAAACACAACTTCGATCCCAGAACCAACAAGACAGAAGCGAGCTTCACCGTTCACAAAAGTTTCATTGGTCCATCTAAGCTGATCTTCTGACAAGCTGAAAGTCCTAGAAATTGTTCCCTGCCCCGAGATGGGACTTGGACCGAATGGCTGGGATACGACTCCGTTGTTTGTTGACACTAAACCATTGTCAGAAAGCAATTGACCGTTGTCAAATGTGAAGAGAGCCGCTTCATCGCATGTGTCTGTGATAGTTCCGAGAGTTGTGAGATATTGTGGATTCTGTCTTTTCTTCAAGACTTGAGTTCCTCTCACTGGTGATAGGAGGAACGATGTAGGTATCACACTATCTGCTGTTCTTTCGAGACTTAGCATATCTGAGGCTAAGAACTCTCCGTTGCTAAACTCACTGGGTCTCAGTAGTCGCAACAGTAGTAACAGAAGTAACAGTAGTCGTGAAAGTTCCGGGGACGGTTGTGATCAAGGTTGTTGGTGCATTCGTAATGTTGAAAGTAATACCTGGGACACAATCAATTGCGTGATAAAATTGCAAGGCATCGCAAGCGTTACTAACCACCATCAATCTCAATTAAGGTATTTTGCTCGATATATGTTGAGATCGCTACTTGGAAAACCAAGACTTCAACAATTAGTACAAGCTTTTGACTTCCCTCGGGACACGCTTCAACATCTTGCCGGTCCACAATCAGATCTGATGTTGCAAGTACGGCCACTAGAAGGAACCATAATTGTGGAACGAGCGAGGGGACTCGCATCATGAAGCTAATCCTAGAAGCTTAAAAATGGGGGTTCGGAAAGCGCAAACTGTGCAGAGCACCGAGTCATGGGCATAGTGTCTCCATATAAGGCAGCACTTATTAGCAGCTGTTTAGGGTCACTGTGTCTGTATTCTGCAAGGGAATGCAGAGCTCTCAGAATAGCGTCTGGGTTTGTAAAGCAACATTCCAGAACAGAGACCTCTTTCTGACTTGCTGGTGCATTCCAAGAAAGCTTGGTGAACAGCTTTAATTTCCTTTGGGACACTAATGTTGTCGATTCCTCAATTGGGTACCGACAAATATGCAACTAGGGGAGTCTGGTGCAGGAGATTGATCAGATACTGAATCCCTTCTACTTTCAACCATCTTTCGGAAGTGGTAATGGTGGTGAAACTGGTTTCAGTCACGGCGCACCTTGAATGCAGCCACAATGGTATCTAGATTGCTCTTGTCTCGGATGTTAGCGCATGCGTGGGATATGTTTGAAGCTGATTGGAGATGGTAGGCGCGAGACATAAGCTGATAGCTCTAGAAAGCAATTGGCTCCGAAGTACACCTGCTTCGCTAGAAAGAGCACCAAATGAAGCTATAACAGAATCAAAATGGTAAATGATTCAGAAATAGCGCAATTACCTTATGAAGAATTCAGAGCTGAAAGCAGAAGCTCCTACAGGACAAGACAAAAACAATGTGGCAACGTAAAATTTGGGGACAATCAATAGAAGCTTAATCCAAGTTGTTGTCTAATCCACCAGCCCGTTCAACAACCTAGGTAAAAAAAAACTGCTCTCAGTGGTCGGGGTTTCTCGTATCGTGTGGCGAGATTCTAGCATCCACTTCCTCCACCTATTGATTCAATTAACTGCTACTAATATGTCTGAAAAGTGATCTAATATCAATAGTACGTACTTGCTTGTGCAGCGATACTTCTTGCGATTGGGCCTTTGAGAGAGTTGCCTCCCAGTACATCATTCCCCATCCGCTGACTGATATGTGCGGGACTATCTTGGCGCTTGGGGGGAACGATGCTAACAAACATGCAATGGAATCTACTTTGTGACCATCGACTGGGTAGACAATGTAGTCTTTGACAAGGTCTTCTTCTGTAGCAGAACTCGTTGCAATAATTGCGGTTTCTTTGGGTGGGGAGGAGGATATAAGTCGAACATCTACCGCAACATTGCCAGCGGGATTGGAAGAAGAGGTAGTCTGAGATGCCATGGGCATGATGGTCAGGGTTTCTGAGCTCGTTCTTCAAATTGGGGAATTTGGGGAGATGTTCAACGTCACTTATAAATCCCAGCGACTTGCTAGAAAATGGATGCCTGGTCTTGATTAGCTGGAGCCTAAATCTACCTTGATATTATGCTTCACTGGCGCTTCGTCTATTGACATTAGTAATCATGTGGCGTTTCTACACCGCCTATTTCTTTGCATCTGGAGGGCCTTCAATTATTCTCTTTATCTTTTCACTTGCAAGCCTTTTCTGACTGCTTCGGATTTCCAAAAGACCTCGATAGCTTCAGTCAAGCCAGGGAGAACTGGTAAACCGCAATCCTTAGTGGGATGGAAAACGATTGATAGCATTACCATCGTTACATCCCTGCTTCTTTCGCCAATCGACTACCTCGTGAGATAAGAGTGGATGAAAAGAGCAGTACATGAGCCGGAGAAGGCTCGAAAGACATGCCTTGGCGAGCTGATCCAAGGCGACCCCATGTATCAGCACATCGAATCATCATACACGGTTCCAGCGTTGATCTTTTTTGTCGAGGGATACTACTTTGGCTAGCTGCTGTACTAGAAGTTAAGGATTAAAGTTTATATGTATACATTAGTTATTAAAGTCAGAGAGTGTCACATGTAGTTGAAATTTCAGGATGTTGAAGGTTTGGGAGACTTGGGAGACGACAGGGGGTTTTTTTTTTCTTTCTTTTTTGGCTATTTCTCTTTTCTTTGGGCTAAGAAGGGATTGGGGGTTGTGAGATAACAAAGATCGATTCAAAGAGCAAGGGCAAGCAGAGATCAGAGATCAGCAATCAGGAGACTCTCCACAGCCGCTCGAGCGAGGACCAGAATCCATCAACATGAATGGAGAAGAGAGCTCGCCTGGGGCAAGTTGTCAATTACTTAACTTTACCGCCCCGGTCACTGCTGCCGCCTGAGTTACCACCACTTGAGTTGCCACCGCTTGAATTGCCGCCATTACTCTTCGAGCCACCATTCTTATCGAGAACAGAATTAACGGCGGCCCATTCAACCTCCGATGGATGAGCTCCAGAGTTAGAGGTTGTTCCCTTCGCAGAGGAAGAGGTGAAAGGCTTGGCCTTCGGATCCATGTTGACGGAAGTGAGCTTGCGGGTGTTGTTGGCTGGGGAAAACCACATGTGTACTAGGTCTGTAGTATGTGGAATGTAGTGCAGTGAAGTCTTGCGTGGTCAAATCGTGTGCAGAGAAAGCTGTGTAAAGCTGTGTGGGTACGAAAATCTAATGAAAAGAATACGAGAAGGATATATATCCTTTGATCCATGGTATCTCTGGGCGCGTGAAACACCGGATAAACAAATGGGATTTGCTGTCCAGTACGAAAGATCTTACTGTTGTGATCGAGAACCAGGGACAATGGGATTGTTAACTCAGTGTCTTCTGCCTTTATTTCGAAGTAGACAGGCTTTGGGTCGAGTCAATTGCCACTTACCTTGACTGATTGAAAGTGTGTTTCAGCCCGGCCCGGCCGGTCGTGAGGTTGCGTCTTTGTCTGTCTTTATCACAAAACAATATATTGTACAGATTGAGTATAAAGCCGGGTCCTGTAATCATGAGAACAAAGAGTCTTGTAAAAAGTCTGTTATGGGCTTTCGGCCTCTTTCAGAGTTTGATTGCAAGAAGAAACACATTAAATGACTATAAAAAGGGGCCTGATATGGCCCCGTAGCAGAAGTAGACTTTTACCAAAACCAAGAATCATTCTATCGCAGAGAGTCATCCAGATACACCGATCTGCGCTCTCAAACACACCATCCCTCGAATCTAACTCACAAACCTAACTACAACTTCCAAATGTCTACCAACATTTCAGTTGACTCGAGCAGGTCCCTCAGGGGTTCTTTTCGCCTGGATGTGACACCAACATCAGTCGAAACTGTCAGCCTCACTCAAAGACCCACTCTATCATCATGGAGCAGGTCTGATGACGAGGAGAGCGATGGGACAGAGGAATGTCAAGTTCCACTAGTATCCGAAGAGATAACCATTGAACCTGGAAGCGAGCTTGGGCAGATGGGACAAACAGACATCGTACCTGCCACTGAATATGAAGGATCGCAGGATTTCATGCCCGCATCTGTTGTGTCCCGAGGTCTCTCACCAACTGCACATATCTTCATCTCGGCTGGAGAATTTCCAATCGCAGATTCCCCAGCTGTTGTGTCATCTGGTCTCTCAGCCACTGCTCCTGTATTCATCCCATCAGAGCGAATGCACATACCGGTGACTAACTCCACGAGATTATCAGCGACTGCCCCGGTCTTCATCTCAAGTGGGCCGAACAACATCCCGTACCTACTCTGTGTGGCTGCTAACAGCAAGTCTGTCCGCCGTCAGGGTTGTCTGAACCAGATTCTCGAGCAAATCGATATTGCTCGGCAAGTCGAGATGGATGCAAGGAGGGGCAATTTGGAATATGGTGTCGACTGGATGTAATCACCCAGGACGATCTTTTAAAGCCAATAGGCCACATACGTAAAATAGCCCTTCGCCCTTACTAAGTAAGATAAATCGCTCTTGGGCGTGTCAATCTAAAGAATGACGCATTTGTAATAATTTCAAATAAGTCTCCTAAATTACTTGAGAGAAAAATAAATTTACAGCAATTCAAGCCGGTCGAACTGAGATGAATATTCTAAAGATAATTTCAGATCAGTAAGCGAGAGAAGTCATTTTTAGGGAAAGTGAACAACCCATTGTGCCGAGGTGTGAAGGTCAACAGACCTGCACGATGAGTCAATGGTTATGATTGCCCTTAGACAGTATGAATTTTGTAATGATATTATTATTGTCTTAAATTAGGTATCTTGATCCAAATTTGTATTCATGAGACAGAAAAGATTAAACCGTTTCATCTTGGAGGATTCGCTGCAGGCGCCCCATATAGATCTTCCTCCTCAACTTCGTATCCTTGCAAACTCAACTTCAATACCTTTTGTAGCTCCTCATCATCTTCATCCTCCGTCATGGCCGCACGACTCATCCCTCTGTTATGATGTTCTTGCTCCAAGAGACTCTGCTTCTTGATATACGCTAGCACAATCTCTTCCTCCATCTTCTCTGCTGCCGATTTCTCCCCTGGTTGGGCCCGCTGCTGCGCTTCGAACTCGGCTTGTGTCGTGCCTGCGAGATGCCCTGTGGTATATGAGGGAGGTTGCTGGATTTCTCGCGAACTTCCAGCCACTGGTCCAGAGTACTGAGGTGCATGCTCGGAGGGACGGCTGACGTACTGATCGGCGGGAAGTTCTACTGCTGACTCAATTCTATTGTTACCACTCCTGGTGCTGTGATCGCTTAGGCTCTCTCTCATTACTTGCTTGAGCTGTCTCTCATGTTCCAATCGTTCTGCTGCCTGTCTCTGAGCATCAGACTCGCTGGCTGCTAGCACTTCCCGCCAATGATTATCATCATCTTGAGCATCCGATAATGTATGCCTTGGGCCTCTATTTTGCTGGCGAGCTACATCCTCGTGAATCGCTCGTTCCATATTGGCGTCTTCTTCGGCATCTCCTCTTGACATTCCCCTGACTGATTCCCGAATGTTTCCGTCGATGTCGGGTACTGATATTGACTCGTTCAGAGACCGCGAACCGTTTGTCACCAGGGTATAGCTATCGGACTCGGCATTTACTGAGCTCGAGATACTTCCACTCTCACGAGCACCTCTCCCTTCCAGGTTCTGCTTTTGTTGTCTTTCCAGAACGTCTTGCACCATCTCATCTTGGTTGTGCTTCTTCTTGACATATTTCTGAATCAATTTCCACCGCTCAATGACATCTGTCTTTTCTTGTTCAGAGCTCTGAAGCCACTCCTCGTATCCCTGGGCTGTCCTAGACGCAACAATGTAATTCTGTACATTGCTGCCGAACAGCTTTTGTACCTCTTTATGCACGCCTTTCATCATGTAACTTGGGATACCCCAAAGTGCTGCGCCAGGCTTGAATAGGACTCCTCCGATGCCCTTCCCTACTCCTTTGGCGAAGCCAGTAATGCCCTCTTTCTGTGCGCCTTTCCAAGGCTGAGTGACCAGACCGGTAACCCCATCGTACATGCCGAAAGCAAACTCCTTCCCTATCGCCCTGGCCCCAGACTTCATATCGGTTACTTGTTGTGTAGGACGGACTGTGTCATCTCCCCAGAGCTTCGGCGCGTTATGAAATCCTTCCGTGACACTCACTGAGATATCCATAGGTGATGACAGAGCTGATTTCACGATACGACCGAGTCCTTTGTCCGAGCTTATACCCTTCTTGTTCAGTACATCACGACTGGGAATATTGCTGGAGTCACTCCGGCTCAGGACGCGCCTCGAGCTGGTGTTGCTCGTCTTGGTGCTCAACTGCTCCTGCAGTGTGTCTGTGGTAGAAGTCGATCCCCGACTTGAGGCCCGTGTTGGAAGATCTGGTCGGGTGGAAGGATTAGCCTGCTGGACCGGAATATCCAAGCTCGTCTGGCTTCTGCTTGGTGAAGTCGTAGGACTCGATCGATCTCTTGTCCGCGAGCTCTCGCCATTGCTCGAGGATGTCGACGTAGATGCTTGAGATTGCTGTTTCGAGCAGAATGGTGTGGATACGGCCTTCCATGTCTCTGATGGGAGATCGGCAACCCCCATCGCCATACTGAGGACAGCACCAACAGTGGATGTGCTGAATCCCGAAAAGGGATCCGAGGGGCCTTCATCCGCGATGTATTCCTGTGCTCTAAAGAGTTTTAAGTCTTTGAAATCGAGAAGGTTTGCATTTGCCAAAGTACAGGCAGCGAAAGGGCTGAGCCTAATTTGAGTGCGCCTGACACGCCACGCAGCAGCTCGAGATGGTGCAAGGGAACAACGAAGTCGGTCAACTTCCAGAAATTGATGAAACGACTGAGCGCCTATATCAGTGCCTCGCTCGGCTGCAATCTTGCTTGCGAGTTCTTTAGCTCGGTCGAGACTTTCGGGTTTCAAGCAGAAGTTGATGGCATCTGCTAACCCGTCGGCTGTGAGTTGTTTGTGAGGTATCGGATTGGGTCCAGCGCCCGCTCGCGCAACCATGGCTCCCCAGAAAGGCTGATCTCCAAAGAACGGAACGACTAAAGTTGGTCTTCCTGCCGTGATACCTGCAGCAGTCGTCCCTGCACCACCGTGATGAACAACGCAAGAGACCTTCTGGAAGAGCCAGTCATGGGGGCAATTGCCGAGCATAAAGACACCATCTGGAACCCGAAGTTCGTCGGCTCCCATACCTCCCCAACCCTTCGAGAGCAGCACACGCTGCCCCGTCATCTTCACAGCTTCGAATATAAGTTCAGTCATCGCATTTGGATCTTCCAAGACAATACTTCCGAAACCGATATAAACTGGAGGTGGACCGGCATCGAGAAATGCCTGAAGATCTGGCGGAGGAGTGTATTTGGAAGCCAACCCGAGGAGATAGAAGCCTGAAATATTGATGTGTGGCCCCCAATCTTTGGGTTTTGGTATCAGTGCGGGAGACCAACAATAAGTGTGGGGGACCTTGAGACGTTGGAGCATTCCCGGAGCCCATACCAGACTGACAGGATCCAGTCCGAGACACTTTGTGCGAAATCTGTTGATCAGGTCACCCAAGCCCTGCCAGACGAGCACTTCAATCATTGCATAGCTGAGATAATTGGTGACATGCGTATCAGCATTGGAGGATTGGACGTTCGCCAGAGGATGGGGAAAGGCTTGAGTCGGAGAATATGGCATTGTGAACATGATATGCAAAGGTATACCAAGCTTCTCTGCGCAATGAATGTGGGCAAAACTTGGAGGATTGGCGATAATACAATCGGCAACAAAAGGCTTTCCGGTACGCTCTTGTGGAGGATCTTTTGCGGGAGTCTCGGAAAGAAGATCATCTTCGTTGGGTTGAATGGTCATTCCATCACCAGCTTTGTAACATGACCGCCAACATCCTTGAATGTATTCGCCAACATCTTTCCTCCTCTGCCTGATGTCGCCTTTCAGGACACTGCGGAAGCCTGGCATCAGTCCGGGATTTTTGACCATGAAGGCCATCAACTGGGAGGGGTCCCCGCCAATGTTGAAGAATTCAAGGCCATTCTCCTCGACGAAGTCTTTGAAGGTGGGATGCGTCGCCAGACGTACGCGATGGCCGTATGTTTCTCTCAAAACCTTTCCTAGGGCCACGAAAGGCTGGACATCTCCACGAGAGCCCACGACCTGAACACAGTCTCAATATCTAATCAAAACACCTACAAAGATGATTTGTTCGCTTACCTGAATAACGACGTTCAATGGAGGGGGCGGAGGAAGCCCTTTCTCGCCTCCCAAAAAAGGTGGAATGTATGGAAGAGGAGGTGCAGGACTATCCTGCGCATTCTGAATTTGTTGCCGTAAAGCAGGATTTAATACTGTCGATAAGCGGCGATTGAGCTGATTGATACGAATGTTCACCCGTCCATCGTCAGTAATGAGTGCGCTGGTACCAAGGCCATTTTTCTCTTCACAGATCTCGCCATAAGTTGTGCCGTATGCAGGAGGAGGCAGCTCATCTTCAGCAATGTCGGGTATTGAGAGGTCAGTCTCTTGCAAGAGCGCATCCCGAGTCGCGGATTGTGATTGGTCAATCTGTCCGGCAGCTGCGGCTTGTGCTTGCTGAATCACAGATTGGTGCACGACTGTCTCTGGGACAGGCGACCCCATATCTGATCGAACTTGAGGTTGAGCGCCCATTTTGACAATGGGGGCCCTGAGATTGCCTCATCTGCGATCTGGCACGGCATCGGCTCTTGTTATATTTACCCCCTTGAGAAGTCGGCGAGTTTGCGAAGCGAGAACGTGTGACGGGCCGTGGGTGACGCGGCGAACGGGTGTTGTAGGTGCCAATGAGGCACAGCAGTGCAATACCGAATCAATATACGAGCTGTACCAGTGAAGTAGCAGCCAAGCTTTCGGTGACTAAAGGCTGTGGCCAACCACAAAGCATACTGATTCGGACCAGCCAAGCTGAATTACCACGAGTACGTAAGCCGGAAAAGGCTTGGAGATCCGGCAAGTGACCAGGCACCGAGCGACGTACGATACATTACTCCGATTACGGAAGGTCGAAAATGCGAACTGGAAAACAACTCTGTACACTTGTAGGAAATTTGATATAGTTCCACAGAGTCTTTTGGACAGAAGCGGCGTCGCGATCAAACTCCCGCCTTGGAATGCCGGTCGAAAGAGAGCAGTACCATGAAGTCTCCTCCAAAATTCTACACATCTTCCTTCTGGGTCCAAATGGAGAATGTAGGCAGCCAGCTCCAACGAAGATCCGTGCTTCGAGACTTGATGAATTGCCATGAATATTAAGTCGCATTGAAATTAATCCGCGGTCTCTAAAGCCGGCCACTTACCATTTTCCAATCAACCAAATTCTCCATAGCCAAGTTCTTCCGATGATTTGAGTGGCTCCGCGCTCTTTTTCGTCCCGAAATGTATTCCAGGAAAATAGCATCTATATCTTCCGTGCACAGTCAAGCGCTCATTGTATGACTAGGACCGGACATGCCCCGCTGAGCTGATCGAGTCTTGGACGATGAGATCAGATTTGTTTAGTAACACGTGTTTCGGTGGGATTTATGCGCGACTTCAAGGTCCCAAATGCTTCAGCTACGGAAATACCTCAAGACCTTAAGCGAGCATATAGTAAACAATGAGATCGCCCAAGTACAAAAACATGCTTTCCAAGGGAAGTCAAGTGGCATTTAGATATGCAGCGACGGCTCGGGTATCGCGTACGCGGCCCGCTTTGACCTAGTGCTGATCGTCTAGGCACGCCCTATTCTATGCAACAAATAATGGAGTCGTAGGCACCCAACATATCTTTCAAACTTTCGCCTGAAAGAAGACACAAACTTGGCAGTCCCAAGGCAGCAACTGACAATTTGCCTAGAAGTAGCTCAGCTGCCACCAGTGTGAACATTCGACCAACCTAGGACTTCAAACACTAAGCCTACAGATTAAATTGATTTAACGGCTTTCTTGAAGCTGAATTTTTAGTATGGCGACCGACGTCGCAAAGACCCGAGACGAGATCCAGTCCGAAGTCTTTGCATGGCTGAAAACAACTCGGTACGCATCTACTTCGCTTGAACCATTGACAGGCGGCTCAGCAAACTTCATTTACAAAGCGACATTAACTTCACCGTTGGAAGATGGCTCGAACGAAGTAGTCGTCAAACATGGGGAGCCGTACATGGCTGTTGCGCCGGCGAATAAGATTAGCATTGCTCGATGTGTGAGTTTCCGTGGCTAATATGCCGGTTCATCTGACTAATTGTTGACAAAACAGAATATCGAAGCAGAATGCTTCGAAGCTTTGGCAGATTTCACAGTTACTCAAGAAGTGGAGTCTTACGCAACCAATCAAGTTGAGACATTTCATGCAAGTGTTAGAACGCCAAAGCTTTTGCTTTACGACGACTTGTCAAATACTCAAGTCATGGAATGCCTTCCCAATTCCACGAACTTGAAAGCCTACATCAATTCGCATCTTAATTCGGCTACTCCAGCCGAGTTGGAACCCCACTGTCACGCTCTGGGTGAAGCACTCGGACAGTACATATCAGCTTTTCACCACAACACTGATGACAAGCTACGCGAGACACTCAAGTCCAACAGCCAGATGCAGAGCTTGAAGCACATGATTAACTACGACTGGATGCTTGATCGTGTTGATCAATTCCCAGAAATTCTGGGGAACGCCAAGAGTATTTTCACGGCAGTGAAAGAGATGGCTTTGCAAGAATTGGAGCATAAGGAGGATTTGAAGATCATCCATGGAGATCTTTGGCCGGGAAAGTAAGTTGTCTTAGGCCTTCGGTCGCGGTGATAGCTGACCATTGAGTAGTATTCTCATTGCCGATGTACCTCTGAAAGAGCTGTCCAATGGCAACGCACCTGTCATTATAACAGACTGGGAGCAAGCACAACTTGGCTCTCCATCTCTCGACCACGGGGAAATGCTCGGCGAGCTTTTCGCATTCCATTTGTTCAAGAATTATGACAGTGGACTTTGGATCGCACAAGGATACGTGGAAGGACTAGGAGAATTAAAGGAGGATCAGAAGTGGAGAAATGCGTTGCAAGTTGGTGTGCACCTACTTGCCTTTGGACCGATTGCAGGATGGGTCGTTGAAGATGAAGAGGGGCAGAACGAGAAGGGAAGAGTTGTCAAGATCGCGAAAGATCTGATTGTTCATGCTTGGGAGCAGAAGACGGACTGGTTCAAGGAGGGTGATGGGAAAAAATTTGCGTTTCTCATATTTAGCGAAGAGGGTAAGCGGTATTGTCAATTTCAAGGAGGCAGGAATCATTTTTCGCAGCACCTCAAAGAATACACTCAATAGACTAAAAAGAACCATGATGTGGTATGTCTACCCTCGTGTCCCGCAAGTTGAGGCACTTCGATCTGAGCAAGAAAGCTTCAACTAAAATACCACGTGATCATATGGTTACTTTTTCAGATTGTGGCAGTGTGAACCACTAATCACGTATTCGATCAATGAAGTGGAATTACCCATGAACTAGGCGTTCTTGTCCATCAGTAAATTTGCCATGGGCCGCCAAGTTCACATCCCAGTTCACGTACCGCATTGGCGGTGCTTACTCGACAGGCTCTAACCGAGATGCCCGTTATCTCCATCCGCATCTCGTGCTACCAATCCAACGACACGATCGGATCCCATCCAACACGACAAGTCTTCCCTGTGCATTCTGCAAGGCACAAGCGTTCCATTTTAATCCAACCAATGCCCACCTCCACAGTCTCCAAGGAAGCTTATCCTCCACCAATACCTTCCAGAGAAAGCTTAGCAAAGCTTATCCATCCGCCGAGGATCAGCACTTCCGCCGCTAGATGCGCCGCACCAACGCTTTTGAGAAGGTGGATAGGGGATAGCAATTACAACCTTCCACTTCGGATTGCGAAATGCTGTGTGCTCAATCATCATGCAGCGTGCCGGTCCCAATTTGCCATTTCAAAGATGTGATCAGAAATGGGATAGAGGACATAAAGCTCGCAGATGGCCCCGCGGAAGTTTCCTCAAGTCTTGGTCCTCCAACTCCTTGCCTCTCATCTTCATCACCATGTTGATGCGCTCACTTGTTGCTATTTTGGCTAGTGGCCTGGTCTTCGAGACGTTGGCAAGTCCCATTTCCCACTCGGTAGGAACAAAGCGAGAGATTCCTGCATCGCACAGTCTGCATGAGCGCCATTTGCCTCAGTGGGGTCAGCAATGGACGAAGAAGTCGAAGGTTCCAAGCAGTCAGATTTTCCCCATGAGAATTGGACTGAAGCAAAACAACCTTGAGGCCGGTCACAACAAGCTAATGGAGATGTGAGAACCTCATTGTACCCTGCAGACTGGTTGCTGATTTCCGATGCAGTTCAACACCGGGATCTACAAGCTATGGCAACCACATGACTCCGGAAGAAGTCATTGATTTCTTTGCCCCTCGTCAGTCATCCACTGATGCTGTCATGAAATGGCTTGCTTCGTCCGGCATCAGTGCAGATCGATGTGCACCATCAGTAAACAAGCAGGTAATTGCAAGCTCTTGCTCCTTCAATTGACCACGAGGCTAACAATCAAAAGTGGATTCAGTTTGATGCAACTGCTGAAGAAGCCGATAACTTGCTGTTCGCGGACTTCTATCTCTGGGAGCATTCTTCGGGAGTGCACGATGTATCAACAGAGGAATATCACCTTCCTACTCACATTCAAGAGCATGTTGATTACATCACTCCCGGAACCAGACTCCGCCAGAGAAACACGAAGATCAGCTCTGGCGATGAGCTGACCAAGCGCTTTTCGAGCACATTAAGTGCTGGAGGTGCCCAGCCGTTCATCACAAAACTTCCTGGCTTCCCACAGACAAATGCTACCAATTGTGATATCTATGTCACTGCTGATTGCACAAGAGGTGGGCTCGAAGCAATTTGTCAGGAGATCCCAGCTAACAGACATTCTTAGTCCAGTACGACATTCCCGAAGCAAGCAAGTCTGCGCCTGGAAACAAACTCGGCATCTACGAAAGTCTCGATGTCCACTACAGTCGAGCCGATCTCGATGTTTACTACAGCCATCTCTACCCGTAAGACCACTATCTTGTCAGAACCTATTCACCTCTGACCTTTGTACAGAAACATTCCCAACGGGACTTACCCAGAAGAGCGCCTGATTGACGGTGCCATCGGGGCTACCGAAGATACACCACTTTTCGTCACCACCGATGCTCTTGAAGCGGCTCTGGACTTTGATGCGGCTCAACCCCTCATCTATCCCCAAGGATTAGTCCTCTTCCAAGAAGAGGATGAGTATTATGAGTACAATGGAGGCTACAATGGTTTCTGGAATAGTGAGTGCCGACTGTATTTCCCTGACCATGAAGCAAGCTAAGACATCCAGACTTTCTCGATGCTATCGATGGCAGCTACTGTACCTACAGTGCTTTCGGCGAGACCGGCAATTGCAAAGTCAAGGAGTGTCTGGACCCAGTATATCCCGATCCAAACCCGGGTGGATACAAGGGCCAATTACAATGTGGTGTATACAAGCCAGTTAGTTCCCTTTATTCTGTCCTGCACACTAAGGTAGCTAACTTCCCCAGACCAACGTGATCTCCATCTCCTACGGTGGAAGCGAAGCCTCTTGGCCCGACTACTACATCAAGCGCCAATGCAACGAATGGATGAAATTAGCCCTCCAAGGCGTAACCATCGTCATGTCCTCCGGTGACTCTGGCGTCGGCGGTGCAACCTGCAACGGCGCATCCGGCAAGATCCTCGATCCCGACTATGCCTCTTCTTGCCCATACGTGCTTTCCGTTGGCAGCACAGAATGGGACCGTTTCTCTCCTTCTACAGTCCCTGTCGCTGGTGAGAAGCTCAAGGAGGTAGCGACAGCGAGATTTCCAAGTGGTGGCGGCTTCTCGAACGTGTTTGGGATCCCAAGCTATCAGCGTGCTGCTGTTGATGCGTACTTTGACCAAGTCGAGGACTCCCTTGGCTTCTCGGGGTATCATCATTATGTTGAGAATGGTGATTTCAGCAGCGTGACTGGTGGCATCTACCATCATGGCGGACGTGCTTACCCCGATGTCGGTGCTGTTGGTGATAGACAGGTCGTGTACAATAACGGGTCGTGGTGGTTGGTCGGCGGTACTTCGCTATCTGCGCCAGTCTGGGGTGCGGTCCTGAATTTGGTCAACGAGGAGAGAATTGCGGCGGGAAAGAGTACTGTTGGGTTCATTCATCCTGTCTTGGTAAGCCACCTTTGCCTGTGAAGTTCGGCAGACCGGACTAACAATGTCTAGTATCAACATCCCGAAGCTTTCACCGACATCACTTCTGGCAGCAACCCAGGTTGTGGAGGTCCAGGTTTTCCTACTGCTAAGGGCTGGGACCCTGTTACTGGACTCGGGTAAGCTTCACCACCTTCCAACGCCGGATTGTTTATTGACTCACCTCTCTAGCTCGCCTATCTTCCCGGTACTGCAGAAAGTCCTGATGGATATCTGAAATTGGCATGAATGTGAATTTGTGGGCACCGAAAAGCAATGTATAAGTTGTCTCAATGTACATGACCGGGAAGAACCCATAACAAATTAATTGCACTGTTCAAGACAGATACCAACAGATATCACGTGAACCCCTGATTAACACCTCATTTGCTTCTCCTCGATGCAAGTCGTGTTTAGCGGTGTAACCTCTTGCGAATTGAATTAACCGTTTCGGATCTTACTCGTTCGGCTGCCAACGCCAAAACATCGTTTTCGCCATCAACCATATTTCCAAGCACCGTGGTCCACCTGCCAAGATAAGGTTAACGTCCTAAAACCAAAGAAAGGTTCGATTCAGCGACCAGAGCAGAAAAAAACATTAATACCAATCGAAAGATAGTCACATGCGCTAGAAGAATCTGATCAGAACAAAATCATAGGATTGAAGCTGCATCTTACGATTCTCGAACTGGATGTCGTTGAAGCCCAATCCAGAGCCTCACCCCACCTCGCGTTCCCAATGTTGTTTCCGAGACTCTTGCTTCCATTAACATCAAGCGAGCACCACTCATTGGCCGTCATCCAAAGATCATCCCCAGCTTTTCGGGACCGAGAAATTAGTTGCATGATGTGCCAACTATGCCCGATCGGTGCCGTTCCTCCGTTTGTAACGATATATCGAGGCATGCCCACCTTCTGCAGTTTTGAAGTCTCTAACAAATTTGTCGATTTTCTTTGTAGATATGTTGGTCGAGGATGGGAGACGGTGGGACGGTAAGTTTGGGCCTTCTTGGCGACATTTCCTTCTTGTTATTTAATCTGCCTTTCTAAACATCTTCTTTACTTGTTCAACCGTATGAAGTCGCCCCCATTCTAGCGTTCGTACGATTCTCTTCTCCTACTTGGTTTACAGTTGAAGTTTTCGCGTCCATCCTCCCAACAACATTCGCGCACAACATGCGGATCCCCCTTATGAGTCCGTCTCTGGCTGCAGCCAGGAAGCCATATTTCTTCGCTGTCGGAGGTAGTTTCGTCATGCTTCAAATCCTCTTTCTCGCAAACCTCTGCTACCTGTACGGTGCTCTCTGGAAGTCCGATCATCGCATGCACAATCTTCACATTCTTATGGTCGACTATGACCAAGGCGCTATTGGTGAAAGTGTACGTCTCGCTGGAACGGCACTCAAAGCCAATACCTTTCCTACCATATCCGAGAAGTCCTCAATCCAGTACATAACCGGAAACGATGTTCAGTCTGCCGTGTGCAGAGGTGACTACTGGGGCGCAATATACATCCATGAGGGCGCGACGGCAAATTTGAGCAATGCACTCGCAGGTCAAGGCTCAGATACCTACGATCCCACACAAGCCATCACCTTCGTCTGGAACCAGATCCGCTATCCCACCGTCGCCATCAATGTCTACTCAAACCTCCTCACCCTCACCGAAACAGCCAAAGCCATCTACCTCCGCACAAACGGCAGCACCGCCATCCAAACACTCAACACCACCTCCCTGTCCACAGCACGAGTCCTCTTCAACCCCATCGGCGCAACGTCAATCAACCTCTCACCCACTCCCCAAAGTGCCCGTTTTCTCCTTAACACAGCATCCATCGTCATGTACACCCTCATGCAATTCTTCTTCATCCTCGCCTTCAACGGGATAACCACCACCTTCAACTTCTACTCCACCATCCCCATCCGCACTCTCATCACCTTCCGACTCCTCGCCTCCCTCTTATACGCATTCATCGGCGCTCTCCTCTCCTGCACCTACATCTGGGCGTTCCGGGAAAGTTGGGACCTAGACAGCGTACAGTTTGTGCAGACTTGGGCGATACTTTGGCTGGTTATGCATATTAACTTTTTGGTGTTGGATGCGGTTATTGCGACGATTCCGATTACTTTCGTGCCGTTCTTTACGTTTACGTGGATTATTGTTAATATTACGAGTACGGTTGTGCCGTTTGATGTTAGTGCTGGGTTCTATAAGATTGGATATGCGTTGCCGGCGCATGAGCTGTGGACTGTTATGATACAGATTTGGAGTAAGGGGTGTTACAACAGGCTGGGCAGAGCGTTGCCGATTTTGTTCGCGTGGGAAGTGATCATGTTGGCTGTGGATATTTGGCGACAGGTTGTCAAAGGGAGAGCTGCGACGGTTGCACAGGAGGGAGTTGAGAGGCAGGAAGAGGGACAGACGATTTCCAACAAGCAGAGTCTGTCGGGGACTGAGATCGAGGGCAAAGGGAAGACTATGTAGACTTATCTCGTTGGGATTGGGAAGATGAAAGATTGTGGTGTGATAGCTGTGCCGTTTAGATTGTTGACCAAAGCATATTCTGACCTTTTCGACTAGTCGATACTAAAGAATGTGTACATGGATTCTATTTATCGGGGGAACATTTGAGTACTTATAGCATTAACAGCTACAAGGCTCTCAATCAACCACTAAATTTTTGGGGGTGGAAGGGTGGGCATTGTGCCGTCTGGCTCAGGTCTCTCAACAGACCTCTGTATCGTACAGCTTGAGTCCCAGTTGAGAAGGTCAAAACTATAGATATTATGAATCTCCCATACATGTTAAGATTGTCGGGTTCTATGGTGCAGCATGCGTGATCAAGTACAGTAATTTTGAAAGCAGACCAGTCGTTGACAACAATGTATGAACCTATGATCCATCAAATGACAACAAGAACTTTCGAGTTCTTTGGAAAACACGTGATGTTTAAATGAAGCCCTGAAAAATACCCCGCAATGCGATGGAATGACTACTCCTTACAGACGGCGAAATCCTAACACTCTCGTATCTATTCGCCGCTTCTGTAGTAGTTTCAGCTCATAGTGGTATATCGTGTTGTTTCGAAATACCCACGACGAATGAGTTTTAATTACTACTCCCCTGCTTGAAACAACGATCAGAAAGGACGACCAGAATTGCATTCACCATACTCTGGCTGATGGGACAAGTCCAATGCCACGTCTGACTCATTCCATTAAATAGCAGATACTTCCCGCCTTGTAAATGGGATACTACGATAGAATATAAAAAGAAGAGGCATGGTGCTTACAGAGGTAAAAAGATCCCACCGAGAGAAAGCTTGATCTATATGCTTGGGATTGAGCTTATGCGAGATTTTCGGTATTACAATAGAGGATGGAGGGATAGATACGAACGGGGACAGAATCCTAACTTTGTGAAGTCGCCGTTGAGTGTCCTTGAGGTAACATATTTTGGTCATGTGCTCCCCAAGTTCTGATAGCTGAAAGTGAGTTTGGCGTGTGAGGAGAGATGACAGCAGACCGGGGATAGCAGCAGTAAAAAATACTTGTTATTACTATATCTCTGTATCTCACTCAATGAAACTATATATAATTTGAAAGAGATTACACAGAGATGAGAAACTTCCATTTGAGTAAGGTCAATAATGCACTTTATTGTAGCCGTCAAAAGTCAACACGCCCTCCATGGCCGGATTTTGGACCTCCCTGGTGTCTTCTAGCCATTTGAGACCTAGGTGTACAAGCAGCCTTTATACTTCCCAATTCGTACCAATTTACGTCCCCCACACGATCTATTCCTTATCCTCTTCACCACTCTCGCCTATTCGTTCCTTTGAGCATAAACCTCCCGGATCACATTCTAACCCTTCCCCTCGGCACGAGTAGCTAGAAATTGACCATAATCACCCTAAAATCAATCCCAATCCAAGCAGTGTTAGATAGGAGTAACAGGACAAGACTCGATCTCGTATATATATCAAAACTTGATGCCCCTTGCGTGAAACAGCATGCGGAAAAGGGAGGTAAGGGAACCAAGGCAAGCAATTTCACGAAAACCCCCTACGACTGACTTCAGAATGGCAGTTACTAGCTTCGAAAACTAGGTTTTTCTGCGATGGGCGCTTGTTGGACTTTCGTTGCAGGTTGGTAAGTGATATTTTTGCCGATAGCGGGAGAGGAAAGTCCTCGATACAAGCGAGGAAGCGTGACAACAACTCTGACAATGACGGTCGAGACGTCCAAAGAATCCAAACAGATAGACTCAAGTGAGTCAAGTCCAATCCATCAAAAAGGCTGATCATGTGATTTGAAGTCCTAGAGTGCTCCTTCATCACACTTGAAGCAGCTTTCGAGCAAGGTGCAATAATCAGTCCCACCTCAACACCGAGGAATCTCCAGAGCCCTTCTATTTGTCCTTCTCGCCCGAATGGCGCCCAGAGCTAAGGGATCTTCGAAGAGCATGAAGCGTGATTTTTTTATAGCTGTCTCAAGAATGAAACAGCTGATAGAGACAGCTGATAGAGCTTACGGATCAATCAAACATTGGTCTGTGAGCAAGGAATCAAGAGCTTTCAATCCTTCGACAATGGAGACCATACGATTCTGAAAACACCAATTCGATAAGATACGTTTTATAATATAATATTTTTCACCTGACCAAACGCCAGGTTGTGAATGGAAAGACACAGATTCTATGCATTCAAAAGCCATCTCACCTCCTCAATTTCGATATGTAACATCATCCACCTCAAAAGCGATCTTCGGTTCCAGAGTGTCCAACCAGCTGTGCTGTGCTATAGGTCACACCAGCCATGAATAGTGGATAGTATCAGCAATTTTGATGGGTAAAAGCGACCTGGCGACTTGTAAACACCAGAGTGAAAATATGCAGAAGAACTTGTGGTGGTGAGAAGTGGCAACAGGATGGATTATGATAGTGAAAGTGGATATGACGACGATGGATTCGAGAAGAGATGAGCAAGAAGATTTGCGAGCTAGGAGCGTCGCAAGTAGAGATCTGATCTATGTCTGTCTACGTAAATGGGCCTTCAAAGGTCTTCAAGAAGTCGGAGTAGGCATTTTCTTGGGCCAAGAAGTCGGCTGAGAGACGGGAATTGCCAGTCCATGGGAATCCAAAACCTTGCTTTCTGGATGTGCTTGCAGTCAACATCTCACGATCGATGTTTTTTTTACTAGTTTTTCCTCGAAACTGCAGAGGATGGTCAATATTCATTCATTCGTTTGATCATTTTGTTAGGTAATTTTCTACCCCACCATTTCATTAATCATAAGTCCCAATCTCCCATTCACCTCCTCAAACAACACTCACACTCCCCACAACCTTCAAATCCCTACTGCTGAACCCAACACTAACCCCGAACTCCCCAGCGGGAATGATCCACTCCTGGCTGCTCACATCCCAATAACTCAAATCCCTCCTCATCAATTCAAAAGCCACACTTTCCTCCGCTCCAGGCTCCAAATTGATCTTCTCAAATCCTCTCAACTGCTTTGGCGGTGTACCAGCTGGTGCAGAATCCGGATACGAGAGGTATAGTTGCGGTACCGTCGCGCCCGCCACCTCACCCGTATTCTTCAGCGTCACAGTAACATTATATAGATTCTCCCAAAGCGCCGAATTTCCACCCGGCGTAGCAGCAGATTGCGCTGCTGGTGTAGCAGAGACGTTTGCTGCGGCACCGCATGCGGAGATTGCCAGATCGGAAAGCTCGAAGGTAGAGTATGACAGCCCAAAACCGAATTCATACCTCACGGACATATTCTGCGCGTCGAAGTAGCGGTAGTCGATCTCGAGCTTCTCTTCGAACCACGCTTGCCAGGCGTCTGGATCGGTGGAGTTGACGGCCGTGGTGGGAAGACCATTGTAATCGTCGTTTGAGAGAGCGATGGTGTAGGGGAGTTTGCCGGAGGGGTTGACGTCGCCGTAGAGGATGTCGACGATGGAGTTTCCGGATTCCTGGCCTGGGTAGTGAGCGGCTAGGATGGCGGTGACGTTCTCGTGGTCGGCCCAGGGCAGGTCGTTGATTCCGGAGGAGTGGGTGACGACGATAGTGTTGTTGCAGTAGGAGGCGACGGATTCGACGACATCGTTTCCGTCCCAGTCGAGCTCGAGGGAGACGCGGTCGGCTGCTTCTTCGGCCCAGGTCTTGAGGAATACGAGGCAGACGGAGGGGGTCTCGGGGATGGCGAGTGTGGAGATGTCGCTGGTGGCTACGAGAGTATTGTTGAGCCATTGTTGAACAAGGGCGCCGTCTTTGGAGGCGCGGGCCTTGATCGCTTCGAGGGGGGTGATGAGGTAGGTGAGACGACCGGTGCCAGAGCCACCTCCTGCGACAAGGGTACCGTATTCGAAATCGACTTGGTTGTAGAAACCTTGAGTGTCTTCGCTGGCGTCGTTACCGAAGACGGAGATGATCTTGGGGGACTTGAGAGGAAGGGCGTTGTTTACATTCTTGAGGAGGACGGTGGACTCGGCTCCGTGCTTGCGGATGAGAGCACCGTGGTCGGCGCGAACATCACGGCTGCGGGTACCGTTAAGAACGTACTCACGGACTGTAAAACATCAGCATTGCGCGTTTCGAATAGAGAATTTGGCTACAAGGGAGAGCACTTACACCAAGTATCCTTTGGAGAGAATGTGTTGAGGTCAGCAGATGATGGGTCAACAGTTGGGTAATCCTTGTCCTGGCCGAGGTAGAAGTATGGAGTCATGATACGGATGACCATATCATCAACACGGGAAGCATCCAGTGTGCCATTGTTGACAGCAAGGGTGACGTTTCCGCCAAAGTCAGATGCCTCGCCGAATGTAAGTCCGTAAAGACCAAGACCACCAGGCATGTTCATGTCCAGACCAGCCTCGATGGATGGGACACCAGAGTGAGTCGCACCCCAATCAGACATGACGTAACCTTGAAATCCAAGCTCTTCCTTCAGGTAACCGTTCAGTGCCTTGGAGTTCTCGCAAGCATAGGATCCGTTGAGTCTCTGGTAACTGCACATGACACTTGCGACACCAGCGCGAACTGCGTTGGCGAATGGCCACATGTACAGCTCGTGCATAGTTCGATCATCGATGTTAGCAGAGATGGATTCCTGAACGATGGAACCATTCTTGTAGGTAGGATTTCTTTGCGTCTCTTGCTCGTTGCCGATCCAGTGCTTGGCGCATGCTTGAAGTCCATTGCTTTGGAGTCCAGTGATGGTCTCCTCCATAGCAACACCTGTCAAGTATGGGTCTGGGGAAAACCCTTCCCAGTTTCGGCCAGCATAAGCAGAACGACCGAGGGGACCTGCAACAGGACTTTGAACTTGTCAGGAATAATCTTTGAATGGTCAGGTGGGGTTGGCTTACGAAAGAGCAACTTGGGCACCTTTCCCTCTGAACTCAGCACCCATAGCAGCACCACGCTCGTACATCAACTTGCGATCGAATGAAGCCGCGGTAGTCACACCGGCGGGAAATACGCTTGCATAGTCTACTGTTCTGATAGCCAATGGTCCATCTTGAAGACAGAGACCACCGAATCCAAGACGAGGGATAGCGACGATGTTACCAACACATGGTCCTGGTTTACCCGTGACCATGTCTGCTTTCTCAGCAGCTGTCAGTTGAGCAGTGAACTCTTTCGCCTTCGCGAGAGCTTCTTCCCATCCCCCAGCGCCGGTGGCATTGGCTAGTTATTGTCAGCTATGTTGGTTTTCTGGGTTTAGCAAAACCTACGGGATGGGTAGACTGCTGGAGAGTGTCCATATTGACCAAGAATGGTTGTGTTCAGTGGCTGAACAACAGCAAGAGCTGGTGCGAGCAGAGCAGCTGCCGACAAGAAGGAGTAGAGCATCTTGGAAGGTCGGATTGATGTACAGTTTGCGACTGATGATCCGGAACTCGACATCTCGGCAGCCTGTCCACCTTATATATCTCCTCCGCTAGTAAATTTCAACCAGCTATATCAATGACATCTTTCATAGAAACAGAGTGGACGACATGTTCTGGGCTTGAACCCTTGATGCTTGAATCGGTCCGTCAACACGACGAACATGCTTGGAATCCCATCTTTGCCGGACATTAGCTGCCTCCAAAAGCACGAGATCTCTGCCGAAGTCAACGAACTCATCGTCATGGAGCGGACCGCCGATCAAGAAACAAATTTCTCTAGCATCAACAGCCGATATTCTCCCGGTCGGGATCCATCCTCTTGTCAATATGCGGGGCGATAGGCGACGCCACAGATCTGGAAATGGGGAATGGGGGAGCTGGGGATGCATGCGATTGGGGGCTGGGGATGCACGTGAGAATAAAAGGGCCGACCTCCAATACCCCGCTTGAGGATAAAGTTTTCGCTCCCTCCCCCCTCCCGCGTGGCTTGCCAGGAAAATGCTTCGACTGCCACTAAAAAGCCTCATTTCTCCGGCCAAGCATCTCCTAGTTCTGCATTAGATACGCATACGACTTGCGTCTCCGAAGTTCTCCCTTCACTGCCGACACTCGCCGTTGGGAGACCCCCTCACTTGGCTGGGATTGGTAAAGGGTTCGTCATCTCAACGGTGCCAGGTACCAGATTTTGACCAACTGGAGAGTATGGAGAAAAGTCAAAGTACCGTCGGGACAAGCATACTGATAAAAACTGGAGTCCAGGCTTTGGACGACATGACTCGAGACAGGGGGAGGTTTGCCGAACACGTACCCGCCCGGCCACATACGCAATGTTATGGGGTATCTTCGGCCATCGGATGACAGTCGAGCGAGGCCTGAATGAAATAAATGGACTGTTCTCCTAGGCTCGAAAGGCGTGGAGAGCTCGTGTCGAGGCATCAGCCATAAATGAAGAAAAGAAGAGACGATGAACATGTTGACGTTGCAGAGAAGGACGGAGCAAAATTCGAGGTAAAGCTTCAAAGAAGTAAGCATACTACAGTAGCTTGAATCTATCCTTGGTAAATGCTTAAAGGCTTGTCAGAAACTTATCTTCAACCGAGAAGCGTCTCCTCTTTGAACAAAAAGTGCGAAAAACCTGGTGCTGTGACGGGAATCATCCCACTCCATCGATCTTCCCTGGTGCCTCGGCCCATCTCCATCCTCAAATTCAAGGGCATCGGTACTACCGGTACGAAGAATCCACTGTGCCATTGACTCCACTAGATGTCATTTGACGAGAGGGTTCTACTATTTACTCCAGTTCATCGCATGTCCGGAGACTTGACAGCGGGCTGTTCTAGCTCTGAGGATGGAGATATGAGAGTCCCGCAAAAGGACCGCGACGCAATGCGTGGAAAACAATTGATAAGCAGGTATGGAGACGGTATGGGCGATGTGATGGATCTCGGGTGTAAGTTCTCCCGGGTTGATGTCGAGGAGTGGGAGAGGTGACCCGGGGATATGGGGTGCTGTGAGGGTGATGATGGGGTGAACAAGGGATAGAGATGGAAAGGAGAGCTCAAGTCTTTCGTAAGCGACATTGCTAATCTGCGACCTGCGCACGTGGCGACGAGTCTGCTCAAACTTGGCGTTCCAGCAGCCAGAGACGCTTCCTAACTTTCAAGACGTCGGCTCGTATTGAAGTTTCGAGCTCGAAATGGGACGTCTTGCAAGAGAGGACGATCCATCCTTTCAGGTCACGTGTCGGGTCCTTAATCCTTCATCTCTCACGCGCCCGTCGCGAGCTTCGACTTCAAACGTCACTTCACCACCTCACAGGGCTCAATTGCAGCTCATTCATCAATCACTAGCAGAGCTTAGAAGCTGATTAGATCCAGCCTAGTGTGATTCGTCACATGCATGCGAAAGGATGCGAAAGGAGATCTCACCACGACTCCCACGAGACGCCACCCCGCACACAAGCATGGCTTCTGAATAGGATTCCAACGTGTCCATCAGAGTTTCTTTCTTGTATCCTGCAAGTGTGCCAATCTCTAGGCCACCGAACCATCAATGATTTTCAAGTGCCAATGCAAAAGCAGCGACCTCGACGTCTCAAGCTATCAAAGCAAGACCACTGATCCCAACGCGAAGTCAAACGCCTCAAGTGATCGCAATCAGTTATCAATTCCATCCTTTGCCCGCCTTTCCCCCCGGATGGTGACACCCTCCGCCCCTTTGCGGTAAATTCCAACTCTAGATCTCCACGGAAAATCCGCCGTCAGATGCAACACTACCAGGTCACGATTCATCCTACCAGCACTGAATCCCTTTCTCGCAAGCGGTCTCTGGGGAACGAGGTCATCTCTGCTCAGGGGCTTACTTTCCATCCGGAGGGTTATTGGCGAAGTCATTTTGAAAAGAAAAAAAAGGTTCTCGTCTTCTTCTGCTTAGGGTTGACGTGCTTCGACGATGGTTTCTCAATCACAACCTTCTGTAAGGCCCCAAAAAGCCATCCCAGGACTGGAAGAAATGGGGGAAGAATCTCACAGCACGAAATTTTGAGCTTTCTGAGCGAAATTGTGGCTTGTAATGCTTGACCAAGATATACACTGAAGAGCCCTTGAGTACTCAATCTAGTCATCGAGCCGTCTGGACCACTTTGGTCCCTGATAGCAACAACTCACTCAGTCTCCGCCATTTTTCCTGAGTACCGCACGATTTCCCCCAACGCCGAAACAGTCATACGAACATCTCCTCAAGGGCCCTTCCTCCGTCAACCTCGAGAGACACTCCTCACTCTATTAATTCAGTCTTCAATGTCAGGCGAATCCCGCTGTCCAAAGGTCCTCTTTGTAGCTGTCGCTCCTGTCAACACCGGCGTCGGCTTGGTCAGTAGGCGATACAAGACTTTGCTAAAATCCAACCCGATCGCAGCGATGAACTCCTTGGCATCAATGTATGGCTCGTGCCACTCCGGCTTCTGGTTCTTCAAATGATGGAATGCATGCCTGACGCTGTCTGTGAGCAGCCTCGAAAGGTGCTGGGTGGTAGGTAATTCGGGATCTACGGGCAGATATCCATCGTCCACTTCTGCAGCTTTAAAGCGAAGCTCCGCTCGATTTATCGATATCTCGATTGTCTCCAGATTCGGAGTCTGCTTCGACAACGTGGCGGGGTCGATCGAAGCATTCGACGAGTGATATTGCAATGTATCCGGGAAAACAGCAATCACCAAGTCCAGTGTTGTTGTCGTAGGATTGGCTTCCATCACTTCGTCAAGCCCCCTCCAGCACGTTGTGTTGTCATCTGCAACGCCCTGTGCAGCAAAGTACTGCATAAAGACCACGTCTCCCTCTGAAGCATACTGACAATCATCGCCGTCAGACTCTTCGAAGCTCAATCTTCCAAACGGCAAACCATTATCCAGCCGTTCCAAATCAAGCACCGTTGAGCCTCCAATAGTACCGCCTCTCCGTACTCTCATCAAAACGACTGTTGTCCGAGCTACCTCCTCAAACATGCCGCCACCTAAAGCTACCTCTCCGAAAGCACTGATCTCACGACTGACTTTGAAGCACAAAGCCACGATCTTCTCGCCTTTCCCAACACCTTCCCAAGCCTTCGTTCGTTGTTCATCGCGCATAGTCGGGAATTTCTTCTTGGAATAATCCATGCGAGACCGGATTAGTGGATTCGGTTCACTCGGACTTGAAGCGACTTCTGTCTTGATGTATGAGCTCTCTTCTTCTGGTGTTTCTGGGTCGTTCGAGATATTGTTTGACCCTTCGCCTCCTGTATTTGAGATGTTGTCATCTTCCATTTTCGTCTTCTCGGAGTTGGTCCATCTGGCGTTTGGCTCGCTCGAATTTGGTGTTGATGCTACGGAGTGCGTTATGCTGGAGCTCAACTTTGTCGCGATGAAAGTGTCAAGAAAGCTCACGGCTTCATATAGGGTGAGTCGAAGATCATATATCCTTTCGTTACCTCCTGGGAGTTTCCTGCTCCACCTTGAATGCACTACCTTTCTCGATCGTCAAAGGCGTTCCGCCTTGGAATACTTCCAAAGAGTCACAAAGGCCCTTGTTTTGGAAACTCGCAGATTCTGTTGTGGCTTGCTGCGGATAGATTGTATCTTAGGAAATCTTCTGTCTAGCGCGTAGCCCTGCACAAATTTCGAAGCCTCTTGCACTTTCCTTTCCTTCTTGACTATCTGCATGGATCATGATGAGGGTAAACCCCGACATTTCACATTGCTTTCTTTCGAATTCACTGACGCTCCGTTCTGCTACACTTTCAGGTTTTGATCCTTTAATCTGCAGTAGCCTTGTAGTTTGCAACGTCCGTAGATCCCACTGTCTTCAAATCTGAGTAGTCAGAGCTGCAGGATGGCTTGCGATAAGAAATCCACACAAGTTTGAGTTCAAAATCTGGTTCCACGAAGACATTCCGCTTCGGAAGAGAGAGAGACAGTGAACTTCG
Organism: Cadophora luteo-olivacea; assembly: GCA_026120085.1. Classification (NCBI taxonomy): domain Eukaryota; kingdom Fungi; phylum Ascomycota; class Leotiomycetes; order Helotiales; family Ploettnerulaceae; genus Cadophora; species Cadophora luteo-olivacea. Next base: position 289,564 of record JALRMC010000028.1, read on the forward strand.
AGCAGTAGAATCAGTCCACGTCATCGTTTCTTATCTGCAACTTCTAAATCCCATGCTCGCACCCCTCGCAATTGATAAGTTCCACGCCATTACTTCGCATCTTAGTACTTCATCACTATACCATGGCATACAAGAATCCTCATAGCTCAAACTCAAACCCAAACCATCGTTCTTTCTTCACACTTCATGGCATACCTCTGCCCTCTGGTTCGAAACTCCTCGCTCATCCCCACGTCTTCTTCCCACCGCTCACCATCCTCTCTGCCCATTCCAACACTCCATACCTTCCTCATTGATTCACCTCCCTAACCTTCATCTGCCCTGTCCATTAAGCCCCTTATCCAGTCCGCCGTGAACCGCACACCTATCATCCGTCGCCTCGGCACCCATATGTCGACAGCCGCCTACACATCTAATTGGATGGCCCAGTTGGCGTCCGCAGGGCTGGTATGCGACTTTTGTGCAGCCGCAGCTGTAGTACCATGTTTTGGACCAGCACATGTGGGTTTGGGAGCTGCGTTTCTGGCGGATCAGGGTTGGGGAAACCTAGTCTAAGGGGGAGTCGTGGAAAAAAGGATGAAGACGAGGAGGTAGGGAAAGAGGAAGTGAGATAGTGTAAGATGGTGACAATGGGGGTTGTGCTTGGTGAGAGAGATACTTAGGTTGTACTTCTTGAGTAGAGCTTGACGTTCGTGTTGACGGTAAAAAGAAAGATGGAAACAACTGAAACAAAACACGAGATGTGGATTTTATACCTTATACTTTTCGTGAGCAGATCTGATGAGTCGCAACACGACTCAGTGAATGTCCCATCACAACCCCCTAGAATCATGACACTGTGTGGATATTTCAAATCTTCCTTCTCAACAAAACTATCCAAGGACATTCCGAATCTGATACTCCTTTTGCGCGTAGAAGACACATGATTTTCTGGTGCTTGTTGTCGATGATTGATCACTTGTAATAGTGCTACCTGGCGATATCTTCAGACAAGTAGTCGTATTGTTATACGGCTCCTCCCTTTAAATCAACCTTTGAAGTGCTACGCGCATCGTGCAAATATAACCCGCACTGGTGCCGCTGATATGAGCCAACGTCATACAGCCTGTGCCATTACTATTTATTCCTCCAAGGAACAATAAATGATGAGTCCACCCTACGGAGGTTGGCAGCAGAGGGGAATGGAAAAGTTATGTGCCACTTGTTGTTGACAGATTCGCTTACGGGGCCTGTGGCGGGCTTCGCAGGGAGATGCGGGCAGGCGAGGATCGTGAAAGTGGTACTCCACAAGACCTCAAACGGTACTGAGATGCATGAGTGCTCAGGCAGATCCTTTCTGGAAACATTGAAAGCCATGTACTTGTGAATCTTAAGGGGTGGTATTTCGCATCCGCTGCGCCAAAACTACCCCTGCCTCCCATTCAAGTCGACTGACCACCCAACGTCGAACTCGGCAAGAACATAATCGCAACTACACAAACAAGTGCCCCACTCCCCGCCAAGTACAACGGTCCATTCAGACTCGTTTCCAGTAAGTGCGCTGCAATCAGCGGACTGACAATACTGAACAACCTTCCCCAGAAACTCGCCACGCCACTTGCCGTGCCTCTCACGGGCGCTGGGAAAGCCTCCGGCGTCCAGCCATACAAAACGGCGTTGAACATGGACTGGAAGAAGTACTCCATGAGATTGAAGCCGATGTTGGAGGCTTGTGTGTTGACGGTTGAGAATAAGAAGAGGGAGACGCCCATCATGGCGGCAGAGAAGACCATGGCCCATTTTCGACCGATTCGAGGGACATAGACCATGAGTGCGCCAAGGGCCACGCCCACGATGCCAGGAAGGTAGATGATTACGTAGTCGCGGTACGTCTCGGACACAGAAACGCTGATTGCTTGGTTCTTGCGTAGAAGGATAGTGGGAAGGAAAGAGCCTGTAAAGTGTCAGTCACGAGTCCAGAAACCGCATCACAAGCCATGGGGGAAGTAGAACATACCAGCAACAGAAAACGCCCAATAATCAAACGCATAGATAATCCAAACCAGAATCGTAAGCCTCGTGAGCGCCGAAGTCGAGAAAAGGATCTTGATCCTCGCAAACTCATTCTTGACCTGCTGCATAAACGGCGGATTCGCAACCTCAGCATTCTGCGTCGGCACACCATCCTTCAACATCGCATCACCGGATCCATTCGGTGAATCCGGCAACCCAGATCCAGATGCAGATCCAGTCTCATGATTCGCCTCCAAAGCCCTGAAATCATCCATACTCAAGCGACAATCGTATCCATTAACTTTCGCTACATTATGCAGCACTTTCATCGCATCTTCGTCGCGGCCTCTCCCGATCAGGTATTTTGGCGACTCTTGAAATGTGAAGAGCACGAAGCGGAGGAGGAAGATGAAGAGTGCGATGCCGCCGAGTGTGAACATGAGGTAGCGCCAGCCCATGTTGTCGGCTTTGCTGCAGCAGGCTTCGCCTGGTGCGAGGGTGGAGGATTTACATGATTTGATATTGGGGACGCAGGAGTATTTGGGGATGAAGCCGTAGGCGATGCCGCTGCATACGACTACTCCTAGAGGTTGAAAGATGGATAGAAGAGCGAGTAGAAATCTTCGATTCTATGATTGTTAGCGTGCATTTGATTAGGACTTTTTGGTGAGAAACGTACTTGTGGAAGGAATTCTAGACATATGGTTGTATCAATGGGAATATTGCCTCCGATACCAAAACCATTGAAAGCTGTCAAGACCAGAATTGCACTGTAGGTATTCGGTGCACCGAGACATAGTCCAAATATGCAGGAAATCAGGACTGTCCCATTAAATGCCCATCGACGACCTGTATCGTATCAATTCATGGCCATACATTTTGTCGGTTAAACCCACCAATGATATCGACCAGAGTCCCCCAAACGAAAGCGCCAGCACAGAGACCGGAATTGAAAGCCGTGAAAATATTGCCCAGTTCACCACCTACAATCACATGTCAGTATGCCCCCTTGTCAAACCCTCACGTCATACAGCAGAACAATGTGATCACTCACTACTGAAGCCCAGCTCCTGCTGCAGCGGGGTAGCGATAAGTCCAAAAGCCTGCGCCCAGAGCAGATCGAGGAAGTATCCCAAACCACATAAAGACCAAATATACCACTGATATTTTCCCATTCCCATAGCATTGAATTCCTTGTTTATTAGAAGCGATTTTTTCTCGTATAAAGAGAGCTCTTTGGAATTGGGGTCCATGAGGACTGCTGGCCTATCGTCATTGCTATGAAGGGACAGGCTCGCAGGACCTGGAATATGTTAAAATCACGAGTCTGTATTCAGAGGAACAATTATTTACCTGTCTTTGAGATCTCGGCCTGCGCCTCTGCGTCGTCGACATGTTTAATGGAAGATGCGCTCATTTTGGCTCGCAAAACTCCAGACCCATTCGAAAAAGTATAAATATCAAGGGATTCGTGCTTGAAACATAGATAAGCAAACAGAAAGCAATCAATTCTAAAGATTAAAAGTGAGAGTACAAAAAGACGTACAGCGTGGCACTAGCTGGAGCTGTCAGTGATGGTGCATTTCGTTAGTGTGGCGCAACCATACAGACTGGTCGTACCAGGAGCATTAGCTCCGACGGCTCCAGATGACATGACCTCATGACTTCGCGACGCGTCTTACAACCCCCTCCCCCTCTTTACGTACCGCGACTTGGCCAATCACCTTGGCTTTTTAATCTGAATTGACTTCTGTCGAACTGCAAGCGTCTAATGAAATATGACAGAAATAAATAAGGCAAAGCGCTGTTGTTTTGCTTGTGAGGAGGGAAGAGGGGATCGCAACCCTGGAAGCGAAACGGAAGCGAGACGATAACGGCAAAACCAAACCATGCATTTAGGGTATCATCTAAGTAGCACCAAACAATACAGTCAGTCAGTCCGTCAGTCGCCTCTTATCTGATCTGATAACACGATCTAGACCCGCGAACCATCCACATTCTTCTTCAGAACATCCACAAGCCATTTCTTCCCCTCCGTCCCTTCATGAATATGGAAAGCAGACAGCAAAGGGAAACAATGCATTTGTTTCTCCCACTGTAGCCAGTCTCCATCGACACCACACTCAGCTAGCTTCTCTCGAAACTTTATCGCATCAGGAGTCAGAGTATCGTAGCCTGCTGTCACTCCATCGACTTTGATACCCGCTTGCCTGAAGACGCTCAAGTCTGCGAGAACGGGTGAGACTCGTGGATCTGACGCTGGAAGCTCTGCTCTCCATCCATCTGCCACCTCTGTAATTACCTTGCGACTTAGGATCGGATCGTGAGCCTCGACGACATCAATATCAGGATTCTCATTGCGCATGTCTGTCGCTGGACACATAGCCATGATAGCCTCGACCGGACACAGTCCAGACGTCTCATCCTTCAAGTACTGCATCGCAACATAGAGACCAAGAACAATCGCGATATTCCCCCCAGAAGAATCCCCAAAGAACGTGATGCGAAACTTCTCCCGCTTCGATAGCTCAACCAACGCATCACACAATCGCTCCAGATGCGGAAGTGCCGTCGAAGCTGGCGAGTTCGGCACCAAAGGGTAGCTGACTAGAGTTATTTCGTAGTCCGGCAACATGCTAGAAAGATCCGAACATAATGTCCAATGTTCCTTTTCCGGGAGACCCCGAAATCCACCGCCGGCAAAATAGTATATCATGTGTCTCGCTTCGGCTTTAGCTTTTGACAGGTTCCTGAACGTGTAAAGCCATGTATCTGCGATTTGTGATTCTTCGATTGAACAATCTCCTTGGGTTTTACTTGGTGGTGTCAACTGCGGTGAGCCGCCGGGTTGAGCTTTCCCCGGCTTGAGAATCAGAGATGAGAAAGGGTTGATGATTTTCTGGGCTGCGGCGTTGGCGATGGAACGGCCTTCTCGGCGGTCCACTCGGATTGAGGATTTTGGTGAAACTTCGTCCATGGTTTTTGAGTTTGACTTGTTTGAGTTTGGTTGTTCAGTAAAATATGCAGGGACTTTTAGTTTTGGTTATATTTGTAGGGATATCGGTCAGATAGACTTCAAGATTGATCTTGATAATCGAGGTGTGGATAATGAGGTCATTATTACTGGATCCTGACCTTGGCGTTGGTACGAATCGTGGATGCACCCGCCCCGAAACAGGGATATGATGATTGATGATTCGTCCTTACGGCGGAAACAATTGATTGCTGAGATTTTAATGATGGCAGCTTGCAGTAACAAGGCATCGAAATGTGGTAACGATGCATGGAAGGCTGCCTGGATGGCTGCCGAGTGGGGAATGCGATCGTAGGGCTGAGACTTGGGAACCAATCTTAAGAGTTCAAGACACTCCACCACGAACTCAAACTTTTGACGCAATCGTGCATGAACCAGACCCTGTGCATCAACAAAGTACTCCTTGAATTTATATTATTACTCCTCAGATGTGACTTTCGCCGCTCGAAGGCGTGACGCCGAAGCAACCCGGTAGGTCACGTGGTGTTAAGAAACCTTCGGATATGTGGGATCACTTACACTCGGGGTGTAAAACTGAACCGAGAGAAGAGAGACCTGGGTCATATTTACATATGACAGTCAAGCTCCGTTACCCCTGTACGCCAAAATGGATGCTTGAAGCCGCATCTTGTAGCCGAGATGCTCGCTTGCTTGACAGCCATAACAACAATCTCGCACCGGTAAAGATGATGACCGCAACCCTACATAGAATCGCCAGCACATGGACAAAGCAGTTGTTATAAGTTTTAAATCTGGGCAATTGAATCCATGATCCCACGGGGTCAAATCTACTAGGTACCCTCCCATGAAAGCACAATACATCATAGTTTTCGCAAGGCATCGAGGTTACTCTGATCTCAATTCAGGTTGTTACATCAAAGGCACGATATAAATTTTCAGATTCTTGTAGATTCTGATCTTGTGATTCTACATGTTCCTATCAAGCTGCCCTGCTTAGCTTCATCACCCTCACTCACCATTGATCGTGATGAGGAGGAGGTGATTACTGTCGCCCACCGCTACGCGAAAGCGCAGGGCAAATGGTGAGCTCCCCCACCCGAAGGTGGAAGGACCCTGTCTGTATTTTGTTTCATCCGACAGGGAAGATCTTTGGAGATGAGTGCCTTGGTGTGCTTCCACTTCTGTGTGTATAGGTTTTGGGGGTGGTGTAAGTGTGTGTGTGTGTGTGTGTGTGTGTGTGTGTGTGTTTTTGTGTGTTTTTTTCTTTTTTTCCTTTTCTTTTTTTCTCTTTTTTTTTGGTTCCAAAGAAGCTGTGGTATCTTTGGTTGATGTGTCTCCTCTGTTTGACACATTTCGATCCTTCCAATCCTCTTCCCCACGGGAATTTATGGGGTGTCTCTCGACTCAGTGCCTCCGTTGTTTGACACTTTCTGGCATTCTCCTCTGTGATGGAGAACCCCGTGATATCTCTTGTTGATGTGCCTCCACTGTTCGATACTTCTTAATTCTTCTCTCTTGGAAATCGCGTGTCTCCTTTGTTTGACACTTTTCGACCTCTTCATCATTCTATTTCTCGAAGTTATTGTGGTATATCTAGAAGGAAGTGCCTCCGTTGTTTGGCACGTTTTGATGGTTTTGACTCTACCAGAAAGGGTGTCTCCGCTGTTTGACATTTTTGATTCATCCTGTCTGATCAAGATTCGATCGAAAATTCTCGTTGATAGCGTCTCCATTCTTTGACACTTTGTGATCGTTTTCCTGTCCCAGGGACTGAGCGTGTCTCCATTGTTTGACAGCTTCTGATCCCTTTTCTCTTCCCAAGGGCTATGTGACTCATTGGTAAGATGTCTCCGTTGTTTGACACCTCCCGTCACAGCAGTTGGCTCTTTGGCTTGTTGTAGGTTGGGAGCTTCGGTATGCGGACTTGTTGAGAAGTTGTGATAGGAGGTCGTCGTCTGATTTTTCTTTTCCTCCGTATTGGCGAGGAGAGGAAGGATGGGGAGCTTTTTCCTGTTTGACTTTTATTCGTCGTTGTTGCCGTGGTGATCTACGAGAATGCGCAGACTATATTGCTGAGGAAATCGTGGCCCGCAATTGCCCTGTACTTCTTTGCCTTCTTGCCTTTTTGGGGTGGTGGTGGCTCGATTGGGTCGCTCTTCGATGGAATCAATGAAGTGGAGATACGGATAGACTTCTGGGTTTTCTCCAGATGGGCGGCTACAGGCGCAATGATCTTGGGTCCCTTCGCCAAGGTTGGGACTTCCGCTTTGAGAGTAGTTGATGTGGTGGATGGGTCGCAACTACCTGACTCGAGCTCTGTGGTTTCGATCCACGGTGCTTTCTCAAGATTGAGGACTTTCATGAGATTGGAGTAGCTTCTTTGGGAGAGTCGATTTTCGAATCTGGGACCGAATGGAGCGAATTTTGCGACAGGGATGCTGTAGACGTGCTTGACTTGCACGTACGACTACTTTAGCATCGTACCGGATTTTTCGAGGTACAAGATCTCTTCCGGAAGGTATGACGTGTAAGTAGCGGTTTTTTCCCTCTCTTGGATGGCGAGCAATGGGCAAGTTGCGGGCATTATCTTCTCGATAAGGTTGGGAGTTCGAAGACATCTAAAGTTTATTAGGCTTCTGTCAATTGTTTCAACGGTAAGGACTACTTACAGTACACGCGAGAGTCATGAGCTCTCCGTCCTTCGACTTCCAAATTTTGAGGACGACTGCGGGATGATCGAATGTACCATCATCGATTTTCCTTTTGCAGTCTGGCTTAACACAGTGGATGCAGGTGTTTTCGTCTCTAGGTAGGAAGACGATGCTGCCGATGGCAACATTTTTCTCTGATAAGGCTGATCGAGAAAGGGAGAGTGATCGGCTTCGTGAGCTCGATTGGCGCGAAGATATTGATGATTGGCGAGATCTCTGGGTTGGTATCGACTGCTGGTGTTTTGGAACGCTTTTTTGAGTGGATTGGGCATTCTGTTGACCAAAGTTGCCAAATGCTTCAAGGAAAAAAGCTGGTGCCTCCATTGTGACAAAAGTAGCTTGCAACAATGAATGACAATGGAAAAGGACAAAGTCAAGTTCTATGATATGTTGAAGATCTTGAGATATGCAAAGTTGGCTGGTCAAGATGTCGAGTACAGAGATTAATGGGATATGGAGAGAATGATGGATGGAAAATTTGGAAGATTGTGAGAACGGGATCCTAATTTATGTGCGTCTGAAAAACACTAGCAATTGAGTCAGAGTCTAGAATAGTGAGCCAGAGGTGTTGATGTTGAGGCTATTTCTTAGTGATCTCACGATGGTGTGAAAGCGAGACCTTTCGGTAGCGAGCCATAGAACCGTCTGGCATCAACGCGTATTTGGACTTTTCGACATTGGCTCCAAGAACACACGATGATGCATCGGCTGGTTTGAGTACGTTTTTCTTATTTCTTCTTTTTTGATTGAGTCTATAGCAGCGACGGAATTCTACTTCTAACGCAAATCTTAGAGCATAATGTCGGGAAACAATTTAGAGTCACGAAGAATATGTTGGCACTTGACTTTACTTCTCTTCTATCTACGATCAATTGAATCAAGAGAGAGAGCATGAAATGAATCTATGAATAATCTCACTCCTGCAATTAATTGCTCTACAATGTCGTGCAGCTTGACTCCTATTGTATCTGATTACTCGAAGAACGAGAGCTGAGTAGGTATTTCTACGGGGCCTCGACGATGCTTTTCTGTCGGCAACAGGAGTGAATAAATGCCGAGGTCGGACTATGCGTGAATCTCAGGTTGGTTGTATATAATGCCCTAGTTGATGCTAGATTTTGTTCGAGGCTAGCGAGAAAAGTACTCCCGTCCGCGGTCGAAGACGTGATTGCGCAAAGCCATACCACAACGCACCATTAAATGAAACCTGTAATTTTATATACCCACAGGTGTCAGAGTAAAATAATTCGGAATTTCCTCCACCAGTGGAAACCTGTCGTTTTGGAAGATTCCGCATTCCTTGACCCGTAGGTGAACATCGGCCAACAAGCCTTACCCAGCTGAATTCACAAGCGATGAACGTTGACCCTCAACTTTCAAGACATCAACAAGTAATTTGTTAAAGGTCGCAATTGTGAACAGTGGCCAAGGGCTCGACGGAGGGTCAGTATACCATGTCTTGCGTCTTGCCCACTAGCCGACCTTGCTTATCAGAGTGGCATTCGATATATGAAAACAATACATGCAGATCGAAAATTGACTATCAAATCGAGAAAATCTGAGGGGTAAAACTGCCGAAAGTTATTTGTGCGGACGCTGCCACCCATATAAACGTTGAGGGCTATTGTGTCAGTAAGGTTGCCAGTCCTCAAATTTACTGTGGCTCTACTAGACAATTGTAGGATAACTAGCTTCTTCCTAGGTCCCTAGATTTGCCATACACATTCATATCCTTTACCTACTTTCAATTTCTGCTTTGAGTCTTCTGTAAATTCTAGAGTGCTAGGCTAAAGTCATAGGTTGTTGTCAGGAGCGCTAGACGTTGTGCGGGCACTGCTCGGGAGATACCGGGCCCGTCATCGCTACGTCGCGACTTGCAGCAATACCTTCGAGCACTAGCTCTAGATAGACAATTCCAAGTTCGAAAGTTTGGGACCTAGAGAACGAAGTTCAAACTAAGCGAAGAGCTACACATAAATTTTGAAGAGCACCATTCCATTATGCTAAACATTTCAATCTGAGGCTATCCGTCCCAGCCAGCGTTGAAAATCACAGCATCCATGCTCTGGCTCTGGGAAAGACATAAAAGTGAACCCACTTGAATAGGTGCAAGAAAAAGTTACCAATCAGTCAGGATGGACGGCACAAGTGATACAAAGAATCCCAGCGAAGGGACATCGGAAAACCCACCGCCGTACCAACCAGACTCTGAGGTGGCCCTCCCAACTCGCACACAAGGCGAAAGCTCTACCACCTCATCAGAGAATTCGACCCAGACTTCAGACACAGAGACCCCGACGAAAAATCGCAGTGATCGAAAACGGGCAGACGATTCTGAGGATGGGGTCTTGGTATTCGTGGAAGGAATGATTCAAGATAGAAAATCCAAGTTCGTAAGCGCAAATATCTTCCAGCATCCAGACACAAACGATTTATACACGTACGACGAGCTTGTCGATGGTGACTACGGCTGGAAACGAGGCGATCTGCACGTTGCATATATCAGTCTCAGTGACGGATATTGTGGTCTACGGCAGAAATTGGTTGACAGCATCACGAGAAACCAGCCAAAATACATCGCGGCGAAGGGATGGAAGCAGCAGAAGGTCGCTGTTTTCATTATAATTGTGCTTTGGGAAGGACTAGAGTCGAGTTACTCGAAAGAGGGTTGTAAGTCCAGGTTGACACTGAAGACGGATAGTCAGATCAGAATGGTGCTGGGGAAGATGAAGGAGAGGGGCTGGAAAGATAGATTTGTAGTTGAGTTTGCACTGGAAAAGCTTCTATGAAGTTCTTGCGTCCTCTTAAATCGCGGCCTCTAAGAATCTAGTCTTGATAGTACACAACTCCCACAGAAGAAATGACGAAGCTATCTGCTATCACATCAATCCAAAGAACTTAAGCACAGTCTCCTCTTAAAATGGAGGGATATGTCCACCACCTTGATTGTTGTAATCATGCAATTTCGTCCCATTCCCATACACCATATCCGTCCAAATCTGCACCGGCGGGTTCGAAACATTTTTTGTGAAAGAAACGTTCAAAACATTACTCCAATGAGCAAGCTACTGTGCAAGTAGCGAATACACAGCCGCAAGTCCTGCGCCCCGTGCGCAATCAAAATTCGTGCCCAATTGTCTTCATATCCAGCCCCGCTGCTGAGCATTGTATGTCTTCTTCCCCATTGGGCAACTGCCATTGGGAGATACCGGTTTTGAAATTGAAGACCCGTACCAGCAGCCTCCTTGGACGCCGGATCAGGACGCACCGGCGTTGAAGACTTCTGGGTACGTGGCGGCGAGAAAGTTGGTCATCATGGCTCCCTCAGATCCACCGACTGCGAAGACCTTGGTAGCATTACCATTGTATTTCATGAGTTGTTATTCGACCATGTTGACGAGTCCGGTGGAGTCGACCGCCGTCGTGGATGAGCGTTGCGTTTTAGTGGCAGTCCTAGCATCGTATTTCTTTCGTGGTGCTGGGGTAGATCAAGATGAAGCCGAGTCTATATGGTTGTTTTATTGCTTCTTCAAACAAGAATGGCAGATTTATAGGAAAGTTCATTAGACAGTCTTGGTGTTCAGTGGCATGTCTTCGCGAGGGAAAAATGTTTTCCCTTCAGGCACGAAACATGCCGCCTCTTCTCTCTCATCCTATTAATCTTATTGTCGCCCTCGTCATTTTCGACGATATTTTGGGGAAGATCGTGAGCTATGCTTCTGTTGAGGGAGTAACTGTGCGGGGGTATGAGAAAGGAATGACTTAGGGTACGAAATTCGGTAATCCAGATGTCAGTTGAGGTGACAATTTTACTTGATCCTCCTCGCGGGAGGATTATCAATCCCCAAAAAGCACACTGGTCTTCCGTGTCATGTTGTGTCGATATTCGAAGCCAGGATCTGGCTCGGGAGGTTCCCGAATTACCCCGGACTCGGTTACTGTAAATAAACACTGCACCATACAGCGCATCGTGCTGGAACGGCTGCTTGAAGTCCGGGAAAATCTGGAACTCGTTGCTTCCTCTATAATTGATGCACAGCGCATCATGTCCCGATCGGATCCTGCTCGAAACACGAGATTCGAAAAGTTGAAAAGAGCCAGCTTCGCATCAAAACTTCAGATTGCCCGGCTTTTCTGAAGACGCGGGGATTATTCCCACCCGTGAGAAGAACCTAATGCGTACTGGAAGAGCCCCGCCGGATCGATCAAGCAGTCGAGCGACCCCTGATTCTCACACCCCACGATAATGCCTCTTGGATGTTTCTTTTGCGTCGCTCGCCATATTGCCTCGGAGGCCTGAAGAACTCTCCTCACCTCACCGCACTGCGACACGTTCAAATCTTCTGGAGCATGGCCCTCAGCAAAATGAAATCATGTGCGGTATCGACAGCGCAGGAGAGAACTGGCAGGGGCCAGCAGAGGTAAAACCCGCAAGTTGGTAGAATCGTCATCTCAGTGGCGATGGTCATGGCTTCTTGAACAAGATCTCTCACTTCGCTATGAGAACTGCGAGTCCCTCGCCGGATAGTTTTCAGAAGTATTATCTGAGCGGCGATAATATATAGGATGGTCTGTTGGAAAGTCTGAACAGTCTCGGACGATAGAGCTTGGCCAATATCCAACTTTAGCGCTCTCTTCCACTTAGCCAAATCTGATGCCATCTCTATGGCACGGGAGCAATCAGACAAATTAATTAGTCGGACGTGGCTCAGCCTCGTTATCTCGAAAATAGTCTTGTATAACTTCCAATCTGCTCCGAGCAGCGGCGAGTTCTGTGTTTTTGGAACGCTTGGGAATACTTCTGGTTCCAAGAACCGGCTCAAGGCATTCCAGTCCACAAGATCCCAAATTTTATCTACTTCTGAATAGTAGAATGACAGTGTACTGGCAAAGTACAATAGTGATTCTGCAGCGAGGCGATCTTGGGGGTGTGTGCTTCCAGTAGGCGGAGATTTGGAAAGTCGGATCTTCAAGGTACGAGCTTGACCTTCCAAATGTGGTGTCGGACCAGAGTGCTTGCCCTGACCACTCCATCCTTGGTTGACCTATTGCTCATGTCAGATTTCTATGCGAGCGAATTCTCAATCTGCGTTTGATTAGGGCATTACCTCAAACAGACACAGAAAACTAGTGGTGTGCACAAGCCAATCCTCACTTCCATGAACATGTCCTCCTTCGATCTCCCTCCTCAAGTCAGAGATGGCAGAATTATAATATTTCAGAGCAACAGTTCTGAACTTCTTTTCAGTCCATGATGCGTGGATAGCGGCTGTTGCGAGATAAGCTCTCATGGCTATGTTCTTTTCGGTGCCGGCAGCTATCAGGGGGCGCCAGTCATGGAACGCTTTGTGAGCATCTCCTCTAAGAATGTATGGCAAGAACCGTTCCCGAAGATGTGTCGATAGGTAGTGATCCGTCGATGTCGTAATCCCAGGAAGACCGTAAAACGCTGACCGAAGCACTCCAATCTTTGTAGAGTCATCCGAGAAAGATTGACTGACAGAACTTCTCGTCGAAGTAATGCATTGATACCCCACAACCACTTCCTGTTCGGTACTGCTAGGGTCGATCTCTAACTTTCCTTCTGACCGGCTTGATGTGCCATTCCCAAACGGTGCTGGCCAGGTGCAGGGTAAGTTATGCTTTGTGCAAGCACCACACCGCATCTTCATCTCGTCACATTTCTTTCGGCGCCTACGGCACATGGAGCAGCCGTTCGAGGTGCGGGGTTTTAATTTCCTTACCATTCGGTGTTCAGTCATGATTTCCATTATCGCCTTCGATTGTCAGAAACTTGGAAAGCCCCCAGTCTACGGAGGTACAGCGGTTAAGTGTTGTTACAGTACTAACAAGGGGGGCAGTACAGCTTAACCTAGAAAGGCAGCATCGCGTCAATACACTTCCCACGCGATTTTAAGTGTACAAATCATCAAGTTAATAAATATTCACGTCAATTACTTCAATAGACCTCCTATTTACCTCTATTCCGCATCCTACTCCAGTACCTACTCTTCTCGATCATAAGACTCCTTCAGTAGCCCCGAATAAGCCAATTCCTCACCCTCCGCGAAAGTATACTAAGAACCACGAGCTTACACGCGATCAACGACATGATATTATCCTCCTTCACTCGATCGGCTAGTCTTATAGTCAAATTAATCAACACTTACCTTTTCAGCCGACTAAACAACAAATCCAATACACTTGTAATACTCGAGCTACACCGCAAAAGAAGAAAAGTCGCCTTCCAGTTCTTACTCAAGGTCAAATCGAAAAGCTAGTTGAGTTTATTTGCGCTTCGCGGCATAATCGTCAAATGACGTTTACTCAACTCGCAGAGGCTCTCGATTTCGGAGTCAAAAAAGACGCGATACGTACCGCACTTACTCGTGAGAGCTTCCATCGTCGATTAGCTATACGAAAACCTCCAATATCTAAAACGAATCGACAACTACGTCTTACTTAGGCTATCGAACACAAGAATTAGACAATAGAACAATAGTACCAGATCTTATAGACCGATAAGACTTAGATTACCAGAGGAAGACACACACGAACTTAGGTTACACGAAAACTTAGAGAAGAATAGAACAAGACGTATATCGTCAAAAGACATCAACAGAAAAAGAGTTAGATATTTTAGAGATATTTCCACGGACATACAAAAGGGCCCAGTATCTTTTAAGAGAAAGATTAGAAGTCGATTAATCAAGAAAGCTACTATCAACGCACTATTCCGATTATCCACAGTTATCTAGAACTTATACAACGTCAAGGAATACATCTTATTCTCATACAAGATAGAGCTCCAGGCCACGCAGCTACAAATACTAAAAAAGAGCTTCGAGAGCGTAAAATCACCGTGATCTTCTAGCCTCCTTTCTCTCCTGATTTGAACCCAATCGAGAGAGTTTAACATATCATAAAGAACTATATTCAAGATAATTACCTTAAGATCATATCTTACAATCGATTACGTAAGGCAGTAAAAGATACGTAGGAAAAAGTAGAAAAGAACGAGTTTAGAACTCTAATTGAAAGTATAAAAAACCGTTGTTTAACTGTCGAGAAAGCAAAAGGTAGATTTACAAAATACTAAGTAAATATTTCATCAACTTAATAATCTATACACTGAAAATCGTGTAGGAAGTACATTAACACGATATTACCTTTCTAGGTTAAGCTGCACCCCCCTTACTAGTACTATAACAACACTTAACCGCTGTACCTCCGTACATCTCCAATTCCGCACTGTTTCAAACGCGTTGCGCTCGAGCATGTGAGCTGATGCTGTAAGCGAGGAGAGGTAAACAACAGCCCAAATCTGACGTCTTTGGGACTGGACCTTCAAAAAATAAGAAGAGTTGACACGACGATTATTGAAGAGTCTCTCGTTCTATTCGGTACCAACCACGAAAAGGGGACATTTGATCCTCAATTGTCAGATACAAGCTTCACACGTGATAAGGCCTGAGCACCCCCCACTCTCAACCTCAAATCCAATCAAACGCAGCTCAAAGCCACACTCGCGCCGAGCCGTATGCACCCAAGCTAACGGAATAACCTACACCAAAAGAAGATAAGTCTATCAATTCCCAAAGTCAACCCCTCATCTCATCCCATCTCATGCATCTGAATTGATAGCCGACCCCTCCTTTGACATCTACCTAGTTACTTCGCGATAAGCTTCACACCAAAGCAGTCTCACGTCAAAATACTACTACTGACTAGCCAATTCTCATTGGAACTTCTCATCCAAGTAGCTCGCGCATATCTACAATACAACTCAAAAATGGCCCCAACCACCGAACCCCCCAAGAAACTCCTCGTCATAATCGGCATAACAGGCAACCAAGGCGGTTCCGTCGCCGCACGCTTCCTCTCCGACCCCAAATGGCGCATCCGCGGCCTAACACGCAATCCATCCTCCCCAGCCGCCCAAGCCCTCTCTTCAAAAGGCATTGAAATCGTCTCTGCGGACCTGGATTCCGTGCA
This sequence comes from Cadophora luteo-olivacea, assembly GCA_026120085.1. Taxonomy (NCBI): domain Eukaryota; kingdom Fungi; phylum Ascomycota; class Leotiomycetes; order Helotiales; family Ploettnerulaceae; genus Cadophora; species Cadophora luteo-olivacea. The sequence goes on from JALRMC010000028.1 coordinate 305,257, forward strand.
ATCCCTGACCGCAGCATTTCAAGGCGCAAATCTCATCTTCAGCGTAACGAATTACTGGGAGCCTTTTTTCCGGCCTGATTCGAGAGCTGAGGCTGAGAAGAAGGGGATTACGTGTAGGAAGTATGCGTATGATGTGGAGAGGCAGCAGGGGGTTAATATTGCGGATGCGGCGGGGAGTGAGGGTATTGTGGGGGGATTGGATGAGATGGGGTTTGTGGCTAGTACGTTGAGTTATGCGAAGAAGTGTAGTGGTGGGAAGTATCAGGAGTTATATCATTTTGATTCGAAGGCGGAGGTGTTTCCGGGGTAGTGAGTTTTGCATTTCATTGTGTCCTTCCTCTTCCCAGTAGTTCTTGACTTCCTGTCAAATCTCGCTTTCTGGGTCTACTTCATCCTCCACTCCAAGTCGAATAGGTTTCAGATATGTTGCTACGAATCGATTTTGGTTGTCTGCTCTCCTCTTGCATTCTGCTTCCATCTCAGACAACGAGACCAAAATGTTAACTCAACGCTCCATAGTGTCGAGGAGAAGTACCCTGAATTAGCGAAGAAGATGAGCTGCGTCCAGACTGGGTACTTCATGAGCAGTTATAAGCTGGCACCAGCAGCCTATTTCTCCAAAGTAAGTTGCTACATTATTTCCATCTCTCCAATACAGAAAATGTCTGTCCTCACACTTGATGAACATGAGACATCCGAGATACGTGTGGACCAGGTCTCACAGCTTGAGGCGAGACAAATAACCATCAAGATCAAAAGACTCTTTCCTGTCAATCTCCTTCCTCCCCCCTCCTCCACAAACCCCAGACTCACCGACTCCCCCTCTCACAGCAACCCAACAACACCTACATCCAATCCTTCCCGACCCCCGCCTCCGCTCCCGTCCCTCACCTCGCCGTCAACGCAGACCTCGGCACCTTCGTCCACGGTGTCGTCCAAGTGGGGCCCGGCAAGCACTACATGGCCGAAGGCACGACCTGCAGCTGGGCCGATTTCGTCGCCACGTGGTCGAAGGTCACGGGCAAAGAGGCCAGCTATAGACAGTGCTCTGTCAAGGATATGGCAGAGAATAGTCCGGATCGATGGTTTGGGGAGGAGATTGCGGATATGTTTGAGTATTCGGGGTGAGTTTGATTTCTCTTTGTCTGGGGTTGGTGGGGAGTTGGGGGCGGGGGAGGGAGGAGTAGAGGGGAAGGGAGGGGAAATGGGATGAATGTGCTAATGGGATCTGTATAGTGAGCCAGGATATGATGGAGGTGATAAGACGTTGTTGAAAGCGGAGGATATCAGGAAGGTATGTCAGGAGTTCATCACTGAAATATCCTACTGTTATCCACCCATCATCACATAGGAACGGTACTAATTTGACATTCGCCCACAGGCTGGATTCGATTGTCCGATGACCAGTCTTGAAGACTACTTCAAGAACGAAGACTGGTCCGTTGTTTTCAACCAGTGAAAAGCAGAAGGGAACCAGCTCTTCAGCGTGAGGAGGAGGATTTCAAGCTGTTCAGAGTCGAACGTACATTTTCAGCCTCGCATATAGATAGATCACATTTCACCAGCACATATACTTCATGTCATGTCTTCTCCTTAGATCGTTCGTACGTTGAATTCCATATATAAACCAATGCATAGCCCAATATAAACACTTCCATGGAAACCAGATCTGAAACTCCTCGCTGCACTTCATCATGACACTCTAAGTCCCATCTCCCACATGTGAATCTAAACCTCATCCGCCCTCGGCCTTCTCCCTTGCAAGAACCTATATACTGTATACAAATGCAGATTCCGATCATTGAACTCCATCTTCACTCGCTCGAACACAACTTTCGCTTGGTCGGGCGTGTAATTTAGAACTCGCGTGTAGAGAGCCATGGAATGAGCTTCAACAGATTCATTCATATGCCAACGCTCGTACCGTCCGAGTTCTTTGAGGGAAGGGTCGCGAGTCCAAGGACCGATTGGGCACTGCGAAGACTGTTAGTAAATTCGTCGAAGCATAAACCATGCCAGCAGTGAAGAGAAAGGCAGATTGGGGAATAGTACCTTCACAACCTTCTCCTGCACATCCACAAACCCCGCCTCCTGCATCCACCTCTTGTGATGCCTCCCCACATTCAACATCTTTCCAAACTGCGTGCTCACCCTGTTCAACGTCTCGCACCACTCTAGCGTCCACGGGGCCTTCTTCATCTCCAAATCTTCATCGCTATAGACCCACGCATCATACTCCTGCACCTCAATCCACCCCTCCCCCTCCTTCAAATTCTTCAACGCCTGGCCATACAACTTGTCCCAATTGCCCGTACTCCCGCTCAGACTGCGCCAATGTATATAATCAAACTTGCCCACCTCGGGGAACTCCCAATCCTGCTCGAAATCATCGACGTAGAACTTTACATTTGGAGGGACGAAACCCGGTTGGATGGGGGAGAGATCCGTGCCGATTACAAGGGACCCGGGATACTCGTCTGCGAATTCGATCGCCCAGATTCCAGTGCCGGTTCCGATGTCGAGAACGGTTTGGGGGTTGGAGATGGGAGCTAGGTAGAGGGCGCCGCTGAGGCAGAGCCGGTAGATGTGGTGTTGGAGGTCGAGGCGGGCTTGCTCTTCTTCGTCGTTGGGGAGGTAGTACTCGCCTTCGCGGAAGGCGTGGTAGCGACGCCCGTTCTCGTATTTGTAGTGTGTGATTGAGGAGGCGAGGGAGATGCTAGAGGAGGCTACGGAGGATCCATATGCGGAGTCGGTGTCGTTGAGGTTGTCCTGTAGGATAGGTGGTTGAGTTAGTTTGGATACTCGAATTCATGCGATATCGGCGCAGCATTTAGGGGAAGACTATAGATGAGGGTAAGAATTTGGTGGGGTACCTCATCATCTATCTGTAGATGTGCATGGTCTTGCGGATTGCTCTCCCCTTCTGTCGTCGGCGGTTGAGTCTGTGGTTGTGCGAGGTCTGTGATGCCCGCCTCTGTACTTGGAGGTCGAGTGGGCGGAGATGCATCCGCTCTGGTAGATCGCGGGGACTCAGACATCTCCACCTGAGAAGACTGGGTTCGATATTCCGTGTCCTCGAGAATGAATGGATCCTCGGCCGAGGACAGTAAAGGTCGTCGAGGAAGTTGTCAGAGAAGTTCCCAAGTCGTTGGCAGGCTCGCGACGTCAAAAGCTTGGGGGTATGCTTTGAATACTTAAGTTGGTAATCGGAGCATGGCCCAGACACGGCTGGAAGAGGGGCGGCACGATTAGCAAAGTGGAGTTGTGAAAACTGTGTCAGCCTCGAATATCAGCCTTGCCATACTTTCGTATCAATCTTGTGTAACTTCATAAAAAGAGGTGGGTAAACAAATTGCTCGCTTGATGTTGGTTGAGTATTGGTTTCCGGGTTTGTTGGTGGGAGGATGATCAACATGTGGCTGCGACAGGGCTGACCCACTTCGCACAGTACGCCGAGGACACCAATTCTCCTCACCATCTCTCCTGACTACACTTGCAGCCTCTCAAAGAATACTTCAAGTATCTACTTTTCGATAACGTAACTATAGAGGTAATTTGAGAAGATCACTTTCAATTCGATAATCATGGACCCAGTGATTGTCAACCAGGGGTCCACTGATTATACTTTGATCTGCGTGCATCGATCGAATCCCCCGCGAACCCCAAGGACCACTTTTCAACTCAAGATATATTTGACTTTTTTCTTATTTTGCCCATCTAATCTTCAAAACCCATACGAGAGGAGTGGGAAGGTTTCTGATGAAGCTCGCCTTTGAGAAGCCGATCATGCTCGTTCTCATCATGTAAAATGCGGTCAACATATGTAGGAATAAAGTTCTTTGGAGAAAGACTGGGAGATTCTCAACAAACAGAAAATCAGTCGAGAGTAATGGGCTGGTATATATTTCGTCGAGGAGGAATTTGCAAGAAAATCAGAACACGGCAAGGTGTTCGACCGAGTATGAAGCATCACCAGAGGTCATGAGGAGTCAGAAAAATGAGCTGAATCAACGTTGACATTAAATGAATGTACACCATGTCCTAATATAGTACAATAGTATAAAAAGAAAGGAACAATCCCAGAATGTTTCCCTTTCAACCCCAGAAGCTGGCAGCAAATAACATTGCATCGCCTCGAAGCCGCATCTCCACAAGCCTCCCTTCTCTTGGCGAATCCACAGTCCATATATCCGACATCCTCGAGATATTAAAGCATCTATGCGCTGAACTCCTCTGCAACGAACGAGCGCTTGGTATCAGCCTCAGTCTGGACGGCGGAGTCGTCCTCGCTGGCATCGACCTTCGCTGAGGCTGCATCAGTGGCAGCGCCAGCTGCGGCTGGAGCTGCGGCACCACCTGCACCGGCCATCTGGAAAGCGAAGACACCGCCGAATGGGCCTGCTGGGTTGGTATTGGCGACCTTCATAAGGCAGACGTTAGACTGGCCTCCGACAGTACCCGTGCATGTGGTACCGGCGGGAACAGTGCCAGCCATTGGCTCGTCAGTGTTGACGTTTGATGCACGCTTGACGATGCCGGCGGAGATGAGCATACGGCGGAAGAAGCGGCGATCCTTTGGTGCGCGGATATTTCCGTTGACACCTGGTACTTGTTGTGTGACTTGGAGCTTGGTGCCCTGGGAGAAAGCACCTGTGCCGGTGGTATCCATGACCATAACGACTGGGCCAGCACCATCGGTTGTCACTGTGTGCCATGTACCAGAGATGGATCCTCCATCGGAAACTTGGGGAAGGGTGTCTCCTGATTGAGCAACGACAGCTGACATGCCGGCGAGGGTGTTCTTGCCATTGCCAGCAGTCTTTCCGAGACCGTCGCTCATTGGGTTGACTTTGTTGAAGACTGTGGTGTCGACTTCAGTGACCTTGTTCTTGCCTGGGCCGGGAACGACGCCTCCCATTATGCCGAGAGCGGTGGTGTTTCCTCCCATATCACCAGCCTAGATGGTGTCAGGTCAAGAAAATGAGGCAGAGGAGGGAGAAACTTACAACGACTGCGACCTTGCCGTGAGCGGCAACGAGAGAGGATGCTGCCAGAGCACTGAGGATGACCTTGGAGAGCATGATTGCGGTTGTTTTGTGGGGAATATACTTAAGAATATGTGTGGAATGTATGTAAAAGACCGAAGGCTGTCACGAGTCAATCGTAAACGGCTGTAGAATAGAAAATAAGAGGACGGAATAGGATAAGATTGAAGAACTGTTGATCGCTGATGCTGTTCAAAGAGAGGGGATTTAAGCAGCTTTAATACATCTTTGCTAGGAGGGCAAGATGAGCTGTGTTTGCCTTCGTACTAGGATGTCTACAGCCGGAGAGTCAACATTAGAACTCAATCATGCTAAGACACCTGTAAAATTCCATTATTAAGACGAATGTCATGGATCTGTCGCATGAAATCGAAGGAGAGACGGACGAGACGGATATCCGGCAGGCGAGGTGGACCATTGGGCTCTTGCGATGCTGTCAAAACATCAGGATTGACTGATACAGTGACATCTCGGAGTGTCAGCGACTGACTGCGAGTGATGTTTTCTGAAGCGAGTCTCAGCTTGTAGCCGATCTTCAAACGAAGGAAGGGTTTGTCGACTGTAACGGATGATTAACGAAACGGATCTCTCGAATGTGGAGTAGTTGCACATCCCCCGAAGCCATGCCAGCCGATAAAAGCTAAAAGACTGCATAGCGCTCGATTGATTGGATGGGGGAAGGAGTACTGCCTGTGCGCGCTTCAATTCTTTGGCGTCAAACAAAGCCGCCATTTCTGGCCGTGCACGTTTCCAAGGCGTGCCAACCGATGCCCAGCCTCTCATTTTCGAACCTTCGGCTCCTCTTTACAGTTTTGAGTTGCGAGCTTAACTCTATGAAAGAAGATCATCGTGAGGTAAGCGGGTACCTGAATCTTTCCCCCGGTTATTGCATGCGCAGGCTGGAGGCGATGCGAATTTTGAGGGATTTTTGATGTAGAAGCAGTTAGAGAAAAACGAGAACTTCACGAAAGGCTTGCAGGTCAGAATGAAAGACGCAAAGCATGTGTAGCCGATGGTAAGCCCGAAATAAGCATTGCCAATACCGTCGCCAATGCCACTGGTCTTGAAAATGTTCGATGTTTCGATAGATCTCGAGACCGCCAACAAACTTCGGCAGATCATGCTCCAACGAATCTGTATCTAGGATCCCCCAATAAACGGTTGAGCGTGCGCCACCTGTAGATCACTCAGAAAGTATGATCTGACTTGAGTCTTGTCACAGGTACTGCGGCTTGGAGACGTGCCGTGTTTTAAGCTTGGCCGGACCCAAACGGCTGGCCACGTGAAATTGACCTGCTTTGAACAGCCTCACACCCACCTGAACACAGCACTGGCGAATCAAATGTCATGGTTGATTGAGGGAGTGCGTCTTGATCTACCAGCAAGTAAAGTCGTGGTCAATTGAGCAACGGAGCAGCCCAATTGAGCGGCAAACAATTACCGTGCAAGGCCATGAAACAGAATTGAAGAACGTCTTTGGAATCAAACAGCATAGTCCCATAAAGTGCAGATGCCATGCACATTTCATCTGAATGTCTTCCTCCTCTTGGAGACCAAACAAGTTTCATGCTATCCAGACTTGTAGTGTCATCGGTGGTGGGAATGTCCAGACCGACAAGACTTGGAGGCTGAGCGACTTTGGAATTTCGTTCCGCCTTCTGCCACGACAAAACATTCATGGATGGTCGAACTAGTCAGGCAGAAATACTATAGATCAGCTGAGTTTCTTTGACCAAAGCCCTTGCCAAAGTCAAGTTCAACAATAATATCAAGTATCTTCTCTTTCAGCACTGGGATGTCGGATTCGTCCAACCATAGAACAATTCGCTCGTCGAATCCGAACATGGGCTGATTAGATATTGGGCCCGCGGTACGGAAGTAGTGATAGTTCCGGTCAAGGTCATCTCCAGACACCAAACATCAGCGCAGTGTGCCATCTTATGTTTGGAGCCTAAAACGACGACGTGGACACATTCAGGACTCGACATGGCGCCATCAGGTTTCTCGTTTGAAGCAGAGGCAATACGAGCCGAGCTTTAAAAATGCTCCTCCACCGTCTTTACTCGAGATGTCCACGGTCGGCATCCGGGGGGGGCGAGTCCTCACGCATTCCGTGCTGTCCAATCTCATCAACAATTTTATCCGCTCCTGCCACCATCAGGTATGACGGTAGACGTGGACGCTCAACGAAAGAGTTGTCCGGTAACAATTAGGTTCTTCGATAGCAGCGTGGCAGAGCAAACAGCATTTTTGTACTTTTCTGTTCCGCCGATGCCGATGCCGTGTTCCGTGATAAGGTGAGGTAAAATGTGATGCAGGGTGGCATCCAAGAGTGCTGTACAACACGATCGCGGGATGAGAGCTGGAGTGCCTCTGTACGATCTTTGAGTTGCACCACAATTCACTACCAAAGAGAGCCAAATACAATCGCAATCCGCTGGTGCGCGAGGTCGATAACGATCTCAAGATTCTATCCTGCCCAAAATAAGGCCGAGAACGGTAAACTGATATGAGGCGTGCCCGGAGAAGGGCGAGGGTGAGAACAAAGGTAGCAACACAGTGTCACATAGCCCGTCTCCCAATGCCGAAGCTCACAAAAGAGCTAAGAGAGGATCGCAGAACATAGAATCATATGTAATTTAGGACATGAATGAGGTCGCTGATGTATCGACCCAGTAGGCGTGCAGAAGATGAAGCGCTCGGAAGCTGCATAATGAGCAGGGCTCAAAAGAACCGGAGAAAGCCAACCGTTAGTCGGGAGTAGAGGCAAAGAAACAAGAGTATCATCGATATCTCTTTGTCAGGATCATGGCACAACACGACGCGGGAAGTGTTAAATTAGAGGTGACTGATAAAATGAGGTTCATTCTGTACTCGTCGAGCCTGTCTGGGCAGACTGGCAGACTCCTGACGAGAGAGTCGAATAACGCGCTAGGCCGGATTAGTGAAAACACCATCGCGACTCTCTCCACTTCGCGCCGCAATCAACACGAAAGCACCAAGTCGAGATAATCGGACGCGCAACAACACTAGAACCCAGCTCCAACATATTCAATCTACGATCGCGTCAAATGCCTCAATGACTACTCGACGACCGCCACTCATGGACATCTCCAACAACGACGTGACGAGCTCCCCAGCTGCGACAGGGAGCAGGCGCAAGTCTGGACGCGCCGTGAAAGCACCAGAAAAGTTCGTCCCTGAGGCGCCTTCGTCGCAAGCCGGATCTGCGAATTCGAAGAGAAAACGAACAGAAGAAGATGGTGAAAATGACGCGTCGGAAATAGATGAGGAAGCAGAAGCCAGCGACGATGCTGTGGAGAGCGCAGCAGAGGAAGAATTGCGAGAAGTCAGGAGGAAGGCGAAGAAGACCAAGAAGCCTGCAGCAAAGAAGGCCAAAGTCAATGGCACGTCGTCGCGCGAAGAACCTCTTGCTGTAAAGTTGCCTGCTCGGCCGAAGAAGGGTGGCAAGCGTGTCGCGATCGCGGATAAGGATGCTGAGGGGTTATACGGTACGCGCTCTACTGGGAAATATTGCGGTGTCTTGCTAATTATTTTCAAGCCGATGTCTTCCAAAGCGGTGATCCTTCGGAGGATGTAGTCACAAGGTGGCTGAGTGCATACAATGAGGACAACTTCTCCTCCTTGGCCGATTTGGTCAATCTGGTCCTCAGAAGTGCCGGCTGTGCCATTGGAATCACGAGTGACGACGTCAACGATGAAGATAATGTCATGAACAGACTGGCAGACATCCAGGAGGAGCACCAGACGGTAAGCTTTGCCTACCTGCAGAACCCATCTCTTTTCTGACCAATTCAGCAAAACATCACAGACTACCCTCTCATATCGAAAGCGAAGAGTAGCCATGCATTTCGGAATTCTCTGGTCGGTTTCTTTGATTGCCTCATTCAGGCCATGCACGACACTGGAATATTGTACGACGAACAGCCACTGATAGAAAATATCGACGTGTGGATTTCCAGCTTGTCTTCCTCGACCCTGCGACCATTCCGACATACTGCTACGCTTGTGGCTTTAACGATGATGACCGCTCTGTGTCGGGTGGCCAATCGCGAGATCGAACTTGCAGCACAGGTCCAGCGCCAACTCGAGTCAGAAAAGAAGAAGAAGGGCGCGAACAAAGCTAGATTGGCAGATTTCCAGCAGAAAGTCAAGAAGAACGAGGATAACAAGGCTTTCATTGAATCGCGACTCACGGGATTCTTCGATACCGTATACACCCACAGATATCGCGATGTTGATCCCAAGATCCGAATTGAATGCGCCGAGGCAATGGGATCGTGGATGCTGACCTTGGAGAGTGTATTCTTTGAGGGACAATATCTGAGATATATGGGCTGGATGCTTTCCGATACTCATGGTCCCATGCGATTGGAAGTTGTGAAGCAACTCTCGAAGTTGATGAAGAACCTCAATCCTGGAGGTATGCGTCATTTCGTTGAGCGTTTCCGCCCTCGTATGGTTGAAATGGCAATTCGAGATTCGGAATCAGGCATCAGAGCAGCTGCTGTGGAGTTGATGGATTTGATCCGTGAAGCCGGCATGCTAGAACCAGACGATATCGATACTCTCGGCAAATTGATATTCGATTCTGAGCCGAAAGTACGGAAAGCAATTGTTGGATTCTTCTCGGAGAACATCAACGATTTGTATGAGCTCAGAGTGGAGGAACTTGGTGGGGAAGAGGCTATCGAAAACCTTCTCACTGTGGATGATGATGATGACTACGATTCACCACGTGGTGAATGGATCAGATTGAAGTGTCTGGCCGAAAGTCTTTTGACTTACGATGCCCAGGACTCTGATGAACTGCCCAGTCAAATCGAAGTTGCGGATTTCCTAGATGTTTCTGGTTCAGAATCCCGGTTTACTCTTGCTGCACAAGCACTTTATGAGAAAGTTCCGGTCTTGAAAGACTGGGAGGTTCTAGCCGGGTATCTATTGTATGATCACACAGCTGCTGCATCAGACGACGACGCGGAGAACTCTGTTCGAGAAAGCTTCAAGCCAACGGAAAAGGAAGAACTAATTCTTCTCGAGATCTTGAATGCTGTCGTCAAGGTCAACCTTGCTCAGGTCGATGAGTCTGCCAAGGAGAAGGGGAGAAGTAAAAACGCAAAGGCGGAAGCTGCAGAAGCAAAGGATAATGCTGCACGTCAATTAGCCAGTCTCATTCCACGGCTGCTGAAAAAATACGGTGCAGATCCAAAGACTGTGACGCTCGTACTTCGACTGGAGCACGCATTGAACCTGGGTGTTTTCCAAGAGCTTCGACAGGACACCACTGTCTACTCACAATTGTTGGACGAAATCAGTGCTCAATTCAATGGTCATGCAGATCGCACGGTCCTTTCGGAAGCTGTGGCCGCTTTTTTACATGCTCGAGGATACGAGGAGCTGGAGGAGATTGCTGACAACAAGATCCTGTCGCTATGGGAAGATACAGCTAATTCTCTTCGCCAACTCAACAAGACCGGTAATATCGCAGTTCGAGGCTCGTTCAGGGATAAAACCCTCAGGGATCTGTCTCACACCCTTATCAGATTAGAACAACTTTCCACCATTGCAAGCTCGGTCGATACACTGGAGGATGCATCTTCTGGTGGAGATCCACTTCCAATCGTCATACTTCTAGATGTCATTGCCCGAGGTGTTTTCGAGGATGCCAATGATGAAGACATCGACGCTCTTGAGGATGAAATTGTCTTGTCTGCTATGAAGTCAGCAATGTTCTACTTCATGTGGAAGATCCGAGCCTTGACAGATGCGGTTGCGATTGAGGATGACATTCCTGATATTGACATCGATCATCTTAAGGAGTGGCAAGAGATATTCATTCAGAACTTGACAGCTGCATTTTCATCACGAGCTACCCTCGATCCTGTCCGGTTAATAGGCGCCGGAACTCTCCTCGACATTCATGTCCTGTTCACTACTTTGCGACCGTCGTCGAAGGGTGCTGACGCAAATGCTGACGAGAACCCATACTACTTGACGCTCATCAATCAGGTCATGCCGGAGGTTCAACAGGAACTGGTGTCCATATTTGATGCACTGGAGAAGCAATTTGCCAAGAAAGCAAAGAAGAAGTTGGCAGAGCCGAGCGACGACGAGGAACCAGAGGAGCTTGACGAGGAACCAGAAGATGACGAAGAAGATGTCACAGATAGCGAGCGACAAGCCGAGACTCTCAGTGCCGAGAAAGAACTCTGCGAACTTACAGGCAAGCTCGTACTGGCCATCCTAGCACAAATAATCGATGCTTCCGGACCTCATAAAGGAAAACTACGGTCACGTCTCCAGCGAAATCGACAGCGTCTAGGCCCGAACTTCAAAGATGTCATCGCGTATCTCGACGATCCCAAATCCAAAGCAAAGAAGAGTCATAAGAGCAAAGCACAACAAGCTGCAGATGCGAAGAAGGCTGCCAAGAGCAAGGAGATTGCAGTGGAGGAAGAGGACGAGGATGATCCCTTTGCGGATGTCGAGCCCGAAGAAGGCACAGTAGAGGATTTACGGAGGCGAGAGCTACTTGAGGACGAGCCTGAAGGTAGCGTCGAAGGCAATGGTGATGCAGCCGATGGTGCAGACGAGGACGAAGACGACATAATGGGTGATTAGATATCGCAATCTCCGACCTTGTCTTTTGTCTTTTTGTAGGAATATGGTATGGAGCGAAGCGAGGTACTGGATCTGGCTCTGAACGGATGAGATCAGATCATGCGACTGTTGCGCATATAATGATTGCATTTTCTGCGCGGTTTTTGCTTTTGTTTACACTGCCAGTGATTATGGATGGGTGTGCCAGATGGATGGCTATGGCCATCGTCATGGCCGTGGTCATGGATATGGACGTGGATTTTTATGGATGGATGGGATGGTACTTTTTATGATTCTCTTTTGCGTCGCTTGAGCTGGATACTGTTCATACATAGTGCAAGCAATGTCACAGCTTTCGTCTCTTGCTCTTATCTCATCAGCGCGATTAAATCCTCCCTCGTTCAACTTCCGCTTGTGTAGGAGTAAGGCTCAACATGTCTGAATGTTGAGTGGCGCGAGGTGTCGTTGGCCGAGTTTGAGAGTTCCCCTCGTTTATCGCTTGGAAGCCAGAGTCTATGCTGGGGCCAGGAACCTCGAGATCGGTAAGTTGCTCATGAGCTTGATTTTACTAACATCGCGTTGGATGTCCGGGAAGAAACTCATGTCAAGAGGCGGTTCTGGAAGATTGTTTGCATGGCCGAGTAGTACTCGCTGATGGTCTCGTCGTGAAAGAGGTTTGCGAGGCTGGTCTGTGGCACCCGCCACTTAGATGTCGTAGCTTTCAGTGTTGATTTGACGAGAAGGCTACTGGGGGGATGTATTTTGGTAACTCCGACTTCCCGAGCTTGTCTGAATTTGCATGGAGTTCTCTATCGTTGTAGGATTGTTGCCGTCAAAGTCCCGTTATACCAGGCCCGACGACAAGCGTACATGTGACCATGTGGCCGAGTGGCTGTTAGGTGGAAGGTACCAATAGATATACAATTGGCCACCAGATTTGCAATTGGCCGTGGGTCACGGTTGTGTGCGATTATTCAGGTAAGCCATCATTTCACTGCCATTGTTAGTAGCGTTCTTGCTTAGTCTGTTCTAGGGCATTCCCGTACCATGAAACAGTCTTCTGCGTCCTGATTCTTTCCAACAGTCAGAATTTTCAACATCTGGACTAATACGCTATGACACAAGGTTAACAAATGGCATGTTTGTTGAACAAAGAATTGTCTTTGCTCCATTGTTGGGGCGTGTCATGTGAATCGCGTCCAAGTCACTTTCTCTTTATGGCGGCTCTTACAATACATTCTTTTACGATAAAGTGGTCTTCTGAAAGCCCCCATCCCAAGCCATCATCAATGGTTCAAGGATTCTTTTGTAGTACAGGTTAACGTCTCCAGCTATAAGGGCTTCGGAAGTTCCTCTGGTAGCTCTGTATCATCATCGACGACCTCTCAATCAGTTCTAGAGTTTCAAGATCATCCAAGACAAACTAGACCAGGAAGTTCATTATGGCAGATTCAAAGCACACAAACATCGAGGGCGACGGGATGTCCATATCAGACGTGCCTCCAGCGTACGGCCATGAAGAGGGCTCGGCCTCGGAAAACATGACTTCGCTACCACAAAGCAAAGAGTTCGGAGAGCAACTCGTTTTCGTCGAAACTCGAGTCGATCATAACGGCGACTCCGAACACATATACCGTCATCCAACTTCTGGCACTCTATACTTTATAGGTCTTTGGTCTTATCGTAACCGTCGTAAACCCGCCCGCTTGCCATGGTTTGCGCCATTTCCAGTCGAGGTAGTTCCAATCGATCTCGACCAAAGCATACCTGAGATCACAAAGTACATCGTTGACGCGACCTTGTCAGAAAATTCCGATCACTACTACAGTGGTCATTCTTTCGAGGCAAGAGTGGGTTCCTTGGCTGTTTGTTGGCAAGGGCAACAGACGGCTTGGAGATGGGAGACATGCGACAAATGCATAACGTCAGCTTCGGGAAATTGTTTTACCTTACTCACAGGAAAGACGGATCACGGAGTTAGGAACGTTTTTAGAAAGATGGCCGCGAGAGGCTGGCAGGACCACCTGGTTATCTTCTACGACCTTATATCTGAGATCAAGCCCAAGCCCACCAAAGCCTCGAAAGCTTGATTTCAAACACTCCACAGATACTAGCTTCCTAGCTCCTTGCTTTCGAGTTTCCCCTACGCGCCTAAATAAGAATCAGAATATTGACACACCTTGCCATACCTTCGTGATTTCTCAGTGTTGGCATGTTCATGTATACGTATTAACCACAGATATCCTACCTTGACATTTGCCATCATCTCACCGTTCGCATTCGCAGGGTTCACTTTTTGATGATCCTTGAAGAAGACCAGATCTGTAAGGCAATGAACGCCCTATCCTGAATTGGTATGTGTTGGCAGATTCATGTCATGCGTACCTACTTGGCTTCTATCAGTACGAACTGACCCCTTTCCTACACCAGCGTCTATCTCACTCTATTACTTGTAAATGAACGTAAAAGTCATATAAAATGTATATTGACAGCCTGAACCACGGTATTAAACACTATAAGTAAATATGTACAATTGAGTCCTCTCTCTCTTTGAAGACCCGAACTAATGTATTGTGAGACTGTAAAAGGACTGCTACATGGCTGCCCAGACACACCCGCCGATCAAGAATACCATCCCATATCAACCTCATCGATCTCACCCCACGTCTGCACAAGCTGAGTAAGGAGATCGGATCGCGACTCGACGGCCAACACCTCAGCAACAGAACGATAAGCTGAATTCAGTGCACCAATGATCCAAGCATGGCCTGAGCTGAGCGCTTCGCCTGCGAAGTGCAGCTTGCCATCGGCTGCTGGCTGCAGAAGAGCGGGCATAAGGGTTGAGAATTGGCCGGGCGAGAAGAGGGCAAAAGCACCGATGCTAGCCTCATGTGCGTACCAGTTATACAGGTGAGCATCAACGAACTGTTCGTTAAGGAAGTCTTCGGTCACGTTGTTCATCCGCGCAAGCTCTCTCAGCGTGGCATTGATGATGTGGGCTCGCGACTCGGGCGCTTCGTAATAAGCTCCCAGGCGGCTAGAATCCTGTCCCCAGGTATACGAGGCAATCATGGCACCGGCAGCATCGGTTGTGTTGAGCCCGTAGCTGGGATAAACGCATCGGCGGATAGGTAGATCGGAGAAGGACTGGCCGCCAATGAAAGGAAGAGTAAGATTTTCCCACCTGCGAAACAGATTGAGTCAGCCGAGGAGAAGACGGAGAAGGATGCCACAGAGATATAAGACAATGGAAAAGGGCCTTACCATCTGCTCTTGAAAGTCATCCCGATCTTCCCAGCAGGATCATAAGAGAGCTTACGGATTGCGAGCCTCTTGGTGTAATCGAGCTTGAGTTCTGTCAAGTCCATCATCTGCATCACACCCAATGGCACCGTGTTGATGACATGGGCATAATTCCGGACCTCCGTTCCATTGATGACCACGTCGAGCGAAGTACCAGCTCCAGGACGAATGGCCGTGACACGCTTCGAGGTTACGACGCTGTTCTTGAGGATCTTGGTCATACCATAGGTCATGCGGTCCATGCCGCCATCTACTGCCTGCCAGCTACTGAGGGGAGCCGAGTCAAAGATCCACTGCTCGAGTGCAGCCTGTGACAAAGACATGTCATCATAATGGCCTGTAGCATCATTAATGGTCTCGATCCACTCGATTTCCGGACCAGTAAAGTTTTTGTTCAGCAGATACTGGCGGACCGAGAGCTGGTCGTACTCCATCAACTTATCAAACCCGGTATCGAAATCAGCCTCCAGAGCTGCGATGAGCTCGCTGATAGCTTCATCGAACACCTGGCCTGGTGAAAGGGTAGAAAAAGTGCCCACTGGAATGTCGCCGCCTTCTGAGGTCAAAACGCCGAAGTTTTGAGCCGAGGGCGTTTCTTGATTCAATATGAGCTTGTCGTTGAATAGTCGGAATGTGTTGTTCGCCTGGAAGATGTAGGGTATCATCCGGATCTTGTCAGCCTCCTCGGTGACGTGAGAGTTGACATACGACACGATCGAGGTGTTCTGCGTTCCAATAACACGGTCCATCCATGGCATACCGGGAAAACGCATCGCACCAACATCCTAGAAAGTCGGACTGGTAAGCTTCCACCCTTGGATATTGGCAAATGTACAGATAAGGGTGGATGCTTACATAGTAATTGTAATAATCAGGTTCACCGGGCTTGGAGTTGTTCCACGCCGCTTCGTCAAAGCGGTAGGTATAAATTCGCCCTCCAATACGCTCGGTGAGCTCGAGGATCTCATAGTCGATACCCAGACTCTGAAGCAGAATGGCCGAGTACAAGCCAGCCGCACCACCTCCAATGATCCCGACCTTCAACGGAACAGTCGAATTGCGGCACGACGTGAGATTTCCATAGTCAGCCGACTCTGTGAGAAGCGTCCTCAAGAAGAAATCCTGAGTGCTTCCCACAGCCTCTATTCCGGAAGGAGTAACCTGCCGGGGAACAGACCGAGATGCCTGCACAACGGTCAGAGGCACAGTAAGGAGCAGGCCGGTTGCAAGATTGAGACGCATGATGGATGGATGACCGATAGACAAAGAGAAGAACAAGAGAGGTATCCTGTAGGTTAGTTGCAAATTAAAATGACTGAGGAGCAGCACTGGGAGTTGACATTTCTAGATTCTTATATCAATTCGTCTCGTATATTTCAAGCCACAAAAGTTCCAGCGGAATGCACTTATCAGACGCCCACATTTCACAAGAGTCTGCTCTTAGATTAGAGATTGTGGAGTTTTCGGGGGCTATGCCCTTTCCTTTCCATGCAGCAGTGAATGGTATTTTGTACCGATACGGCTATAAAGATTCAGAACTCGTTCTGGAAATGTCAGACGAATCTGGGATTCGCTTACAGTAAGGTCAGTACTCGGCAGCTGAATCGCCAAGAGCGGCCGTTCTAGATTCACGCACTTAGCCGGGCCCTTGCATTCCTGACAGGCCGCTACACATGAGAGTAGGTCATTTTAGTGTAATATTTTAGAAACAGTCCGGAAGAGTCTATAGTAAGTTGGTAAAAGAACGCGAGACAGGCACGTGGCTTGATTAGTTTCGAAGTGGTGGCTTGGCATAGCCGTTTGTTATGAATCAGAAAGGAATGCTGCCTCGACCTGCCGCACAAGCAATATGTCGCATTAGTCCTATGTCCATCCTCTCAGCCGTAGCTACTTCCACACTAGTTACTTACACAACCTATTTCAGAGCAGCGGACAGATCTTTCTTGTAGATTCCGACGATAATACACTGTGGTGCATAAAGTCTACACACGTCGAGGGGTGCCAAGCGACTACCTACTCGATCCAGCATTGTTCGGATCGCTGCTTTCAAACAGGAACAAATCACTTCATAATGGTGCATATATTGTGGCAGGCAGTAGCTTATGTCTGGAAGGAGCGCGATGTATTGGGTTAACAGTAGCGTTAGATGATTGCATTGTCTCCTTTTGACTCAGGTCCACGTGCTAATCGTATCATTTTGACGGGCTTTGCACGCTACTGCGACGTCGCTTAATTCTAGCCTTTGAGCTAGAATTGATTCCACTCCCTTTTGGTTTTCTAGTCTATGGGCCACGTGCCTCTTTAAGATGCTATAATAGATTCACAGTATCTAGCCCTAAGCTAGAATTTTGCTACCGAAATTCGCTATAACACGACCCTGCTTCTCACTTCTTTGAGGCTAGCACAGCAAATCTTACCCGAGAACCTTTAAAATTGGTTGGAGCAATATAGTAAGCTTCCAACCTCCATGCATTTTTGATTTTGATAGCATAGAGATATTTAAGTGTCTCGACATAAATAAAATTTCTCCAAACCCCAAATTAACTTCACTTTGAACATTGTATACATTTACATAATCTGCACGAAAATAGACCATGAGTTCCAACACAGGAGCGCAAAATCATCAGTTCGGGCAGAGAATAGCTGGTTTCATCCGCAATACACCTGCAGCGCTGCCTAGAGTGAGCGGCATACACTTTAATCCCTGGACTACAGCTCATCCTCAGCTACCACCACCAGCTTACGATCCTGCGCCTGTTCTCAACATGCCACAATCGAACTTACGGCCTTTCCCAATATATAGACCTCGCTCTCCACCGGCTCCAGCTCAAGAGCTTCGTCCCATCCTCAATGCCAGGATTGCTGACTTGCAACCAATGATTGGCCCTCTCCCTCCAACTCCACCCAATTTCCCACCACGAGGCCTCGTTTTCATCGAACCTCTGGTCCTGGCTCAATATGGCTGGATAACTGCAAATATATTCAGAGATACCAACACCGGAGTTCTGCAGACCTTCGAATCACTCATCTCGCCCAGCTCCACGCGGACTAAACAGCTGAGATTATTGACGATCACAGAAGATACCACGACGTCATACGAGAAACTAGTAGCTCAGATATTGCAATCGGTGACTTATGATGCGACCGTGCGTCCCCCAATGAACGCTGGGAGATTAGTACGAGTCGAGTTGTATGATGTCCAGATTGTATGGGCTGACGAAAGATGGGGAACCTCGAATGATGGTAATTGGTTTACAAGGCTCAGAGATATGAAAGGAGACGAGCTCAAGTTGTATCTTGAGAAGATGGAGGAGAGGGATTGGAAGGATCGGTTGACTGTTGTGTTTAAGCTCCGTGAATTTTCCTAGGAATGGGATTTTGTTCCTCGCATTTCCATTTCGTCAAAGCTATCAGTGTTTCGAAAGACGTGCGGAAGAGGTGCATATTCCAGTCGGCACTGGGCTTAATTAGCAGTAGTCGCGGGACGTACTATTCCTGTCAATTTCCAGAGCTCTCCCTTTGCACGGTGCAACTAGCAGAGGAAGCTCTGTTCGGAATCCTCGGATGGACGAAATGAGAGTCTTAAATAGCCGCTCTTAACACAGGAAAGCAGAAGGCCTTGTTCTAGATCAATGTAACAGAACTATCAAAATCCTGGACTGGCATGTTTACCCGTTTTCTCGCTTAGAGAGTGCCAAGTGCTCGGTCGTGCTTTCACAAGGCTGGCGTTCGATTCAGATGATCATTATTTACTCTAATTTTTGATACAGTTGAAGGATAAGACAGTTACATAATTCTTCGAAATATGTGTCAAAACCTAGCACGACGTCAGATATGATGCTAGCTGCAGCACGCGGATGCCTCTTCGCAGATCGACATCATGAGCAGCAGCATCTTTGTTCAGTAAACTCACTGAGGGTCTTCGGGCCGATGAAGACAATTATGGAACGGAAGACAAGTGAGCAAGGTCTCAAGGATTGAGGTCCAACCCCCCAGATCTTGAACTTAATTACATACTGTACTTCCTATTCGCAGAAACTTTTGATGCGAATTAGATCCTAGAAAATTTCATTATATACTTTTCATAACATTACAGCCAATACTCGCATGGTCATACAACATGTATGTACTTTTACAATCCCACAAGCTTCGAAGCTCACGGCAAATCAATGCCGCCAAATTAACCTTCCCAAAACCCCTTGTCGATACTCTTCACTTGTCACTCGCTGGACTTCGACTTGAACTTTTGCTGCATCCTCTGCACGAATGGCTGCTTCACCTCCTTGACTTTGACTTCGTACAAAGCTTTGTGTTCTGTCGCGATATTATGGGAGTCTTCGTAGTCGACGTGTACGAATGCTCGCTCGACGTCGCCGAGTCCTATTAAAATGTTAGTATGAGATGAAGGAAGCCAACAGGGAGACAAGTACCTTCAAGCTTTCGTTGCAGAGTCTCGCTGACATCGTGAGTTACTTCGAGGGTCTCCTTTCTATCCATGATAATGTCTACTTCGGCGTAGTATTTGTCACCGGCATGGTATGCGCGAACCTGTTGTGACGAACTGATTAACAAATGTCCCACGATTCAAAGTGGATCTAGAAGAGAACGAGTGTAGAGTTCGGAGGAGCTTACGGTGTCGATTTTCAAGATCCTCTTGTCATGCGTGACAGATACGTATACCATCTTATTGAGGAAGTCCTGTGGGGCCGACTTGCCCACCAAGTACCACATATGCTCGAAAGCAGTCGACGCCCAAGAGTATAAGATCAAACATGCGATGCAGATGGCACCAGTGGGATCGAGGAACCATACGACATTATAGCGACTGCCAACGATTGACATGATTAGACCAAAGATATTGACAGCGATGTCATTGCGATGATCGATCTGCGAACTATTAGCATTGCGGACCTCCTAGATAGTCAACTGCACTTACCATGAAGATCCCCGCAGCGGGGTATCTTCGGAGAATGAAGCAGTACACGAAGAGGCATCCTTTTGCAAAGACTATTTTTGATGTCAGTTAACCAGCTCGACCCAGGACAACGGACGATGTGTTTCCACTCACTCGCAACACAGACGAATACAATCGGAATAATATGCAGCGCTTCTGACTCATGAGCGCCGCGGACTAAGCTGCGAACGGACTCAATCTAGTCGCCATGGTCAGTGAGTGTCCCGAGATAGAGGCTGTTTGGCGGGACTTACGATCAATTGTACCGAGACAGTAGTCATCAAAGCACAGAAAAGGATGATTCCGACAGTCTCGACTCTTTTGCGACCCTGCTAATCGTCAGGCCAAAGGTCTGACAGGTTATTCCGGACTGACATACCACAGGAAATTTATGAACGTTTGGCTTCGCCGCCAATCGAGATGTGATCAACATGATGATTGAGCTAACCAGATCCATCTGGGAAACTAATCAGTATCGATGCCATGTCCATGGGCATGAATCAGAAGCTGAGAACTCACGAATGCGTCTGCCGCTGTTGCAAAGAGTGACAGTGATCCGGTGGATACAGCTGCATACATCTGGATAATAAAAAGACCAAAGTTGCAGAGAAAACTGGCGTTGACAGCAAACTTGACTTTGCCGCCATTTTTCAGTGCATCGTCAATCTCAAACTGTTCCTCCTCTCCACTGCCGAGGTAGGCGTCGATGAGGGCATTTTGGCGATTGTAATACTTCTTGACCTTTCTCTGTTTCCGTCCAGCTCGTGTTGGGACCACTTGCTGGGTAAATTTGGTCTGGACAGTGTCTCTGATGTATCCCTTCAGCATGTAAGGGTCCGACTCATTTGATGATGAACTGTGGCCCCTCTCAAGAGAATTATCAGACACTGAAATGGGCTCGATGGGGTCATTCTCTTCTATGATGGTGGTGACAGGCTTCTGCATAGATCTTGTAGAAGAATTTGATGGAGAAGCGGAATGTTGTGGCGGAGGCGTTTGGATAGGGGTAAGGGCAGGGGAGGAAGAGCGCGCAGGCTCAACCTGCTTGCTTTCATCTTTTCGAGAATCCATCTGAAAGTGAAGCCGAAGGGCAGGGCAGAGTGTAGACAGAGGGTGCTTCGAGCCGATGGAGGAACAAGATCGGCTGGTGAGTCGAGCCGAAGGATGTACAATGCCAAGCAGAACTTCAGAGGTTTAGACGAGAATGACAATAATAGAGGGACAAGAGAACGGAAGATGTGCTTTCCGGGAATGTTCAGCGTACGAAATCCATGCGAAATATGAAATATGAGGTCGTGTCGAGAGATGGGTATAAGTAATTTCTATCGTCCATCGACGTTGTTTGCCACTAGCTTCAGACGATCTCCAGGAGAGGTAACTGGAGGAAATCCCCAACACGTCGTGTTTGGGAAAGAATAAGAGAGTGACACCTTTGGACAAGACATTGCTTGACTGACGCAAGACTTTGCATTGATTCTTGAGTAGCATCACAGCTGTCAGAGAGCTCTCTTGGCGGACGGCGCTCGAGGCTCTGATACTCTGGGCAATATAGTAAAACACATGACTGTGAATACTTCGAAAGTTTCATCCTTAGCTATAAGTGGAGTCGAGTTACATTCAAGCAACACAGCCAAGAAAGACCACTCCAGCTCGTGCCACGCGTTGTTCGGGGTCCAGTGGCGAACGGCTCTGTGGTTCAAAGCGGTCCCATTCATTAAGCATAAAGCCTCCGAGAGCTAGAGGCGGCAACATCCATGTCCCAGCCACTTCCGCGGGGGCGGCTTCGAGTGTCGTTCATGCGGGATGACCAACGCTTGTCTTGAGTGGCTCGAGTGATGTTGTTTTGAGGCTCGCCAAGCCTCTGAGGTTGGATTTAGGTACGGGCGGCTAGGGCCCGAAACGCGAGGTGGTTAGAAATAGCCGAAAGAACTTCTCAACGGCCAACCATCATCACCGCATTCATCATCCACTCCCCTGATCTGGATATTTGTGTTCTCCTCCATTTCCCATTGCAACCTCGTCGATCACACGGCAAAGCACATCGGAGATTTCCTCTGCCGGAGCTGGGGCGCCGGCTTTATTCCATGGGGTCTATTTGACAGCTGGGGAATACGCCGAGTGGGAACCGGCAGTTGAGACCGAGAGCCTGCAATGTGGCGGTTTGGAATGGTTCTAGAAGTTCACTCGATTCTCACCAAGGTAAGTGCACCGCTCCTGTATATTTTGATGTTTGCGTTTGACATTCGATGGAGGTGCCACGCAAATTTGATGGCGATAGCGATCTGGCGTTTATTGTGGACTCGGCACAGACGCGCTCAGACTTTGATATCACGTGCGATATATGTTTACATGTGGGGTATCCCAGGTTGACTGACGGTTACTTGCTTGCGTTTTGCTCATTCTTGATTCCTTGAATGTTTCATCGTCTTCATTCGCTACGATTTCCTCATCATGTATCAGCTGCCAAGAAATATATGAACCGACTGGCCCCACTGGTAAAAGTCTTGATGTCTCTTTTTTCTTGGCTTTCATATGGTTTGCAGGCATCTCTCACGCTTTGTACGAGTACTGTCACTGCTTGAACGGAAGCGTCGATCAGTTCTGGAGCATCACATATACATCCTTATTTGTCAACCTCTCCTGCCCGATAGGGTAGCTGTGGGTCTATCGGTAACTCCCATGCCTGTCGTCTGTCAGTTCCAATCGAAGGAGATCAGGCTGATGTATTTTGGTCAACTGCAAGAATATCCTGCTGCTCGCGAAAGAATTCCGTCATGTTTGCGAATTCTTTTCAAAGAGGCATTGCCGACGAACTTGACTGGCACAGACTGGAAGCACTGGTCACTCCCGCGAATTATTCCTGTGCCACAAATCGCATTGGACTTCAACAGCTTTTGCACTTCTGCGTATCAAAATTTCATTGCATCCAATTGGAGTCTATTTGCGTACTTCGGCAAACTTCCTAGGGATCGCTGGGCGTTATGCTTATCTTTAGCCCTCGAAGTGAAACTAGCGTCGACAAGGTCGACCCAAGTCTCTTCAACTTCGTCTGGGTGCTCAATTACCCCATGGGTATTTGTCTTGTCAGAAGTCTTGATGGCTAGTCGAGGCGATCGTATGTTTGGATCAACTTGGCAAGAATCCTCGAGCACCCAGACATGTCCAGACGGAGTCCATCGTTACGTAGTTTCAGGAAGGTGGAGGCTGCTCTTTCTCTTTCTCGAGAATGTATATGTATGGGGATGTATCTGACAGTTCCAAGACTCACCTCTGTTCTCATCCCGTATTCTTTTAATCAGGCGAAGCTGTGCTTTGCTATTTTCTGTTCTTCCTTTCCTTTCTTTAAGTGGGCAGGCTCGCTTTTCTTTTCCTTTTCTTCAAGATGGATGCTGTACCAGCAGCGAAGCCGCAATGCGGAGGTGGACAGGCAGATAAAGATGACTATGATCTGCCTCTACATGTGGCGGCACTCTGTGAGTGATGTCGGACCGGCTCGAAATGCCTTTGTATCTCTTTGCTGACTCGTCATAGTTCTTGTGCTGCTGTTCAGTATCTTTGGCGCAGGTTTTCCGGTTGTTGCCAAGAGAGTCAGTTGGATGAAGATTCCCCCTAAGATCTTCTTCTTCTGCAAGCATTTTGGTACAGGTGTACTCATAGCAACAGCATTCGTCCATGTAGAAACTTTACATCCATCAATTAATTCAACGCTGACATTCTTCCAGCTCATTCCCACTGCCTTCCAATCCCTCAACGATCCTTGTCTCCCGGATCTTCTCATTGTCCAGTACCCAGCAATGCCAGGTGTAATTATGATGGCTTCTCTCTTTGCTCTTTTTGTCATTGAGATGGTTCTGAAATCAAAAACCGGAGGTCACTCTCATGGTGGTCCAACTGGCCAGGGACTTGATGGGCACGGACACGGCGGTCATGTCCATGGCCAGGGGCTCGCTGCAAAGGGAGCACCGCCTGGAGTATCAACACCACCACAATACCAGAACGATCAACAATGGAGGGACGATGAGTATCCAGACGAGAAAGATCTATCCTACATCAGGTACTGTGACATTCGCCTAACCCAATTTGGACCTCACTAACAGTATATAGCGAGACCTATGAACCGGAGCCAGACTTCCAACCTAGCTTGCGTCGCAGCGATACAAATTATGGATCTCAATCGGAGATGCCACCGTGGTTTCAAGTCTTCTTCGCCCAATATGTCCGACAGCGTGAAGAGATGAAGAACATGATCATGGCATACAATCCAAGAAGAGCACCCCAGCCACCTCAGCTTCCCGCCAATGTTGATACTGAGACAGCCATGATGGCTGCGGAGCCCGTGATCGATGAGGCCACGTACAAGAGAATGTCTCTCAACATCACTCTTCTGGAAGGTGGTATCCTGTTCCACAGTGTCTTTGTCGGCATGACCATTTCCATCACCACCGACGGTTTTATTATCCTTCTTATCGCTATCTTGTTCCATCAGTTCTTTGAGGGTCTCGGATTGGGCAGTCGTATCGCTGCTGTCCCATATCCAAAGGGAACTGCTAGACCATGGATCCTGGTCGTGGCATTTGGCACAACTGCACCGATTGGACAAGCTATCGGGTTGATCGCTAGAAACTCGTATGATCCACAGAGCGCCTTTGCTCTGATCATTGTCGGAGTGTTCAATGCAATGTAAGTCTATCAAGTGTCTAATTTCAGCTTCACGCACTAACCCTTCACCAGCTCATC
The DNA here is from genome assembly GCA_026120085.1 of Cadophora luteo-olivacea. Classification (NCBI taxonomy): domain Eukaryota; kingdom Fungi; phylum Ascomycota; class Leotiomycetes; order Helotiales; family Ploettnerulaceae; genus Cadophora; species Cadophora luteo-olivacea. Next base: position 329,917 of record JALRMC010000028.1, read on the forward strand.
CGGCCTCCTCATCTTCGCTGCAACGGTTGATCTCCTTGCCGAGGATTTTCTCTCTGACGAAGCCCAACTCCTCATGACCAAGAAGATGAAGATTTGGGCCTTTACATTCGTCCTGATGGGTGCCGCCGGTATGTCCGTCGTTGGCGCGTTCGCGTAATCAATCAACAGCAAATCGACAGACCTTATCACAGAACGAAAGGGCTACGCGACACCAACGCCAACAATGATAATGTACGATATATAAGGTTAATCTGCCCCACGGCTACACGCTCGCTCGCGTGGGGACGCAAAGAAATTCAATCATTTACTTGCTTGATAATTATGGGGCACAAGAATAAGGAGGACGGAGTATGGGATACAGATACAAGGTGGGAGCACGAAAGAACGCACTATCGAGTTAATACATTTTTTAAATGAGGGCTGGTAATCCAAAAGAACAAAAAAATCAAATAAAAAAGTCACTCATTTACTTGTTGGGTTTTGGTGAGGACGGATCAACTTCACTCCGCATTCATGATCGCGGACCACTGAATTGCCGCTGTTCCTTCTGCAAACTGAAGCTGCACAATAGTGATCTATCCTGGGAAGTTTCCCTGGACATTCGCAATTGTCTTGTTCTCGCGTATTACAGCAACATTGTATCTAACGTTCACTCGCGGCCTCAATGACACCGGATGCGGGGTCTCCGGACAAGCCAAAGGTCCTTGGCTTGTTTCACCATCTATTTTCGTCTGAAGAGTTTGGCAGATCTTGGCTACCTAGCCAAGCTGAGCACAAGATCTTGCCCAGGTGGCAGTGCTATTGCCCAGAACATAAGCCAGCCTTCTTGTTTCAGTAGCTTCTTTCAAGCTTCTGTGAGCAGTACAACTGTACGCGAGCTGGTGTCATCGCCAAGATACTGGAGAAGTGCTTCTCAACCCAAAATTATTGAAGGAGCTTTGATTGCCTTGCGAATATCTTCTTTGAACAATGGGGCTTTATTCCGGCACATTCTTTCGAAGTTGCGGTTTTTCCTTCTGTGCTGTCCGAGTAAAGGTTGCTGCGTCCTTAATGTTGTTTGTTTGGTCTTTGCTCTGCCTCAAAGCTTTAGCCAGTTGTTATACACTAGCTCTTTCATGTCATTCTTTACCACTTCATAACACACCAATATCGAATCCCCTACTCAACCTTATAGGATCTGCTTCAAGTCCTTTTACATCACATGCGATCTCGTATTCCGATTGCGACAAGTCGTATCCTTTTCCGCCGGATCTCCTAGCCATCGCCTCAAAACTCATGATCCCATTTGTGGCTTTTCCATCTTCAATATATCTCTAGCTTATTACCACTTGCTCATTTTATCCAGAAATCAGGTCTACAAGCTGACACTTATGTCCAGATCGGGTCACCACGCCGACGATTTAGATTGGAATTAAGGTTAATTGCTTCACCATCTCGATCCAGCACTCTGCCGACTCCCGAAGGGACGGCATTGAAAAGGAAAGGCCACCCAAGAAGTATGTTACAATTTTCCGGACCTCACGCGCACCAATAAACATGTTCGTCAAGCACGGAAGATTTTTGTTTCTGTCGGGCAGTACCCCGCATTCGTTCCGAGTCCCATTATTGCGTCTTGGCTAGATCCTTGTTTACAACCCTTCATTTACTGAGTTGTCGATCACTGTTCGACATGTGATGAGATGCCAACAGTCACTTGGGAGTCGAGAGTTATAAAATATGAGTCTTGCACCGACTTCTCATGATCTTCGAAGGATTGACACAGTCATCCTTTTGGCTTCTGATCCGACAACATGACGCGGTATTTCCAGCATCTTCGTCTTGCAACTTTGTTGCTTGTATGTATTCTGTTCTTTTGTGGCTTGACACGATGTCAGAGGCCGATGGAAAATCTTGGTCGCGGAGTCGTGGCAGTGCGTCAAAGTAATACCGCTGTTCTGATCACCTGGAGACTTCTGGGACTCGACCCCGACGGCATCAGCTTCAACATCTACCGTGCAGCTGGTAGTGGTTCCGCTACCAAGCTCAACCCTAGTCCCCTCACGAAAGGCACGAACTTCGTCGATAGTACGGCTGCTCTGGCTCAGGCCAATACGTACCATGTTCGGCCAGTTGTCAATGGTGCCGAGCAGGCGGCAAGTGGTGCATTCACACTTCCTGCAAACAACGCAGTCGAGCCAGTTCTCCGGATTCCAATTCGTGATGGCGGTCCAGTGAAGTTTGTTTGGGTTGGAGATCTTGATGGAGATGGCGAATACGACTACGTGATCGACAGACAGACCTCACCTCAAAAGATCGAAGCATACACCAGCAAGGGCAAGTTCCTCTGGGATGTGGATCTCGGCCCTAATAGCGTGAATCAAGACAACATTGAGCCGGGGTCCTCAACCATTGATGTTGGTCACTGGGATGGAGTAACGGTCTACGACTTCAACAGTGATGGGAAAGCTGAGGTCGCCATTCGCATCTCAAATGGAGTTCGATTCGGAGATGGAAAGACATTCACCAATTCAAACAATAATAATCAATTTGTCGCTATTCTCGACGGTCTCACCGGAGCTCTTCGTGCTTCCGCGCAAATTCCAACAGATTATATAAGCGACGGTCCATTAGCAGCACGTTTCGGTGTCGGCTATCTCGACGGTGTGAGGCCGCATTTGGTGACTTACTTCAAGAACAGGATTGGCAGCGGAGACTTCAACTTGATGATGTGTGCCTGGACTTTCAACGGCAGTGCTGTCAGTATGGCTTGGAAGTGGCTGCGGGGCAGCCAAAATGCACCTGATGGACACAACACTAGATCTGTGGACGTGGACGGAGATGGAAAGGATGAAATCAGCGAGATAGGCTTTACCCTGAATGGCGACGGAACTGTTCGGTACTTGATGGGGCCCAAGGGTATTGTGCACGGTGATCGATTCCACATCGCGAAGTTGGACCCCAATCGATCTGGGCTACAAGGTTACGGCGTTCAGCAGGATAATCCAAACCTACTTCTCGAGTATTACTACGACGCAAGAGACGGTAATGTTCAGTGGAGACATCAAGGGACGGAAGTTGGAGATGTCGGTCGTGGTTCAGCTGCTGATATCGATCCTCGCTTCGCGGGCATGGAAGTGTGGTCTTTCAGTGGTGTTTTCAATGCGCGTTCCAACCAACTTGCAGAGCCCAACACCGATCTTAGGCCCTGGCCACATTTGAATCTGTGGTGGGATGGTGACAATCTAGCTGAGCTCTACAACGACGGCAAGATTGAGAAATGGGACTGGCTGAATCCTAAACAAACATCAAGTCTGCCGCGACTTGATCGTATCAGTAATTACGGTGGAGTTGGGTACGGGGTCAATCCCATGTTCATTGGAGACATTCTGGGAGATTGGCGTGAGGAGATCATCGTTACAAACGCTGCGTTCAACCAATTACTCATCTTTACCACCAATATTCCTAGCGATATTCGGCTGTACACTCTGGCTCACAACCCCGCATATCGAAATGGGATGACTTTCAAAGGATACATGCAGTCTCACCATGTGGACTACTTCCTTGGCAATGGCATGACCACGCCTCCTCGTCCAAATATCAGATATGCAGGTGCTTAGTGACAAGGTCGTTCTCCGAAGGCCCTGAAGGGGAGCGGTCTTTTGAACGAGAAGATGTGAGAAGGCGCTCGGGCAGTGAAGAGGTATCTTTGATCCAGCGTATCATGCTGACACTGGTGTCTGACATCACCTTGAAACAAAAACATTACACAATAGCTGCTTCGAACTCCTCCCATTTTGTTTGTAGCATTTGAAAAGTGACATGTTTAGTTGCGGGTCCTCAGAACCGCATGATTGCATATGATTTGAAACTAGGGTTTGCAAACGGACAAGCAATACACCTTTCTCTCTCTCCTAGAGGCTTTCCCTCTTGTCTGCTTCTTGCATTCCATCGAAAATCCTCAGTACTCCGTTCTGAGGATCATCGCGAAATAAACTTCGAGCTCCAGAAATCAGCAGTCGAATATAACTGCCAAAATGCCGAGACCGACCTGTATTAACCTCATCTCATTCTACTATACTGTTGGGAACACTCCTACCATTTGCCTCACTCAAGATCTTCCTCCAGAGAAGAACGCCGATATTCTACTGTTGGGATGTGGGGACTTCAGAAACATTCTGTTCACGGTATACGCCGATACTGCACCAAGTCAGTAAGGCTATCTATTTTTAACTTCTAATAATAACATGATTTCAGATAGAAGGAAACTGGACGTCACCTGCTGCGATATTGAGAGTGCCATCATCGGTGAGTAACTCTCTTTTCCGTAGTTTTTGGGTTGAAACTGACCAAATGCCAGCACGAAATATTCTCACTTTCACCCTCCTACTCGATGATACTAAAGGCCAACAGCAATCCCATATATGGCAGATCTACTACCACGTCTACTTGGACGACAAAGCACTGAAGCTCTTGCAATCTCAAGCAAAGAAGCTATCTGATCTTGCTACAACCCTCGAGTCATGGAAAGATGGCAAATACGGCAAAATTATGACGTTCTGCGATGAGGGGACATTCACCATGGTTAAGAAGCTCTGGGAAGAATACGGGCGATGCGATCGAACCAAGAGCGAGCAGACGAAGTATGACAATGACTTCAAGGCTGGTATCGAGGACGCGCTTGGGAAGAAGAAAGACCTTGGAGGCGCAGGACTGAACCTGACTGCGCTACGATCTGCTGCCCCTACATCCTCGAACGCCATCCAAGGCATACCCAAAGCTCATGACTATTACTGGAATCATGGCACAACAGGCCGGAACCCATCTAAATTACCCAAAGACAGACGTCCGAATCCGACATTTGCATCACGGAATACAGACACTTTCACAGTGCATTACGGAACTGATCCACACCTTGGATTTCCCTTGGCAACAGCTTACGTGCCACTCGCGAAAGACTCCCCTCTGACTTCTGAAAATGGAGTTCGCTCGGGTTTCCACAGAATGACCGATGCAACCCAAAGTCATTTCCGTTCTTGGTGCATTGCATTCAGAAGATCTGCCAGAAACTTGACTCTCCGTTTCTTCGTAGGAGACGCCATTGCTTTCTGTCATACTCTTCAGCACGTCAAAGCCACTGGTAATGTTGACAGCCATTGGTATCGCAACAAGTATACCGTCCAGACCATTGAAATCGATAGAGACAATTACAGCTCCGGCGGCTTATCACCCACTGATTTCGATGTCATCGATACGTCCAACCTGCTTGATCACCTCGGCCCACTCAATGTTTTGGTTGCTGCCGCCCCACTTCTCAGGCGAGAAGTTACATTTACACTCTACACTGAGTCCCTCGTCGCACGAGAGAAGGATCGTAAAGACCTGATGGATAAGCTACTTTGCGGTTCACTACCCACCATGTCACTTCTTCTCGGACTGAATCCAATCGAGTACTGGACGAATGCGACAGGGATCTCGAGCACTGCAGAAACTATCCACGACACGCTCGCCATGCTCAGCAATGCTCAAGACAACAAAGATATGGGACAAATGCACTGTAGAATTGTCTGGAAGTCAAGCATTGCCTCACCTAACGCCCACGAGGTTGCTGATCTGAAGTTACGCCTCGATCCCATGGATTTGGCGATTCTTGTCCATCGCACATACCGAGCGATGTTCGAGCACGAAGACATGATGAGAGCAATGTCCTCATTGAGCATCATGACCATACGCAACAACTCCCTACCAATGTACACCCGAGGAAGCTTCGCTGCTTACCTGAAGTTCCTGCAGACTCGAATTGCCACCGACTGGCAGAAGATGATGCAGATCTTGATTGACCGAATCACTAGTGACAGGAGTATCATGATGAGTTTGAACTTCATCCAGGAGCTATTCTCTCATATTAGTCTGCTTGAAGTTTACAGCGTGCCTGGGTTCACAGAGTACTGTACACCTGCCGATGCAGCTAGATTCAAGAAAGGCTTGGGATCGTGGAAGTCCTTACCACCAGTCATATGTATCACCCTCGAAGTTCCCCGGGCAAATCTCCAGGTATTCAAAGAAATCCCACGTAACCAACTCGCAACACCGAATGCCCAATGTTGCGTCCAGCAAGACGTTAGTTCAATCTTCATGAACGGCTGGCAGGAGATCTTCGCCGACGTCCAGCTAGCTTTCGGAACACTTACATCGGTAGGCGAACCTTCCAACGATGACTTCATTGTCCAGATCCAGGAGGACCTTCTCGAGTGGGCTGGAGACTCTCCTCTCCTAGTCTCGTTCATTGTTCCTACTTGGGTAGTACTTCGCGAACCCGCGAAGACAATCGTCACATTCGGCATCCACAGCACGCCGCAAAGCACAGCAGTCTTCGCGAAGCATCTCGGATTCAAGATGTCTGTCTTCACAGCGAAGCTGATGGATAATAAGAATGTCCATATCACTAAGCTACGCCCTCACCAGTCCGGACATGCTAGCATTGCCAAGCTCACGCCGATAGTTCGGGATGAGGACCTCAATCAAGATGTCAAGACTACAATCAGGATGAACATTGATCCCAGATTGGCAATCATATCTGGCCTCACAGGCCGTTTGGACTTCCTCTACAAGGCTGCGAAATCGATCCTACTCAGCGGCGCCACCGTCAAAGTGGCCCAGTCATCCCCAGCAAGCATCGCGGCGACTCTTGGAGAAGGCCACAACAGCAAATCCTTCAGCTTCAACTTCCCCATCCCAATACTTTCCAGCCAAAGCAAGACACGCATCGCCCGAAAATCAGCCTACATCGAAATCGACGTCTCCACAGCTGATCACGTCTCTGAACGACGATTCCCCAATTTCATGTATCCCATGACCATAAGCAGCGGGGTTCCTGTTTTGAGTAACCTACCGTATCTAAATCTCGCCTATCTCCCAGTCATCGATATCACCCGCAAGCCCAAAGACCTCGAATGGCTAACCCCCCACACGGCACTACAGATGTCAACTCGCGAGCGAGCAGCTAGGGAAAAGTCCTTGATACCGGGCCTAGGCTCCTCCATTATCGTCGACGTGCGCAGCAATTTCAAAGACTCGCTATTCTCCCTCTTCATGCATTTCAGTGGCCTTCAAGGCGGGAAAGCACGTATCTTCGGCTTGAAGAGTACAGAAGGAGAGAGCAACGTGCAGATCATCATCTTGGTATCTCGGATGCTGTTGGATGTTGCGAATCATACGACAGTCTTGGACTGTGCTGTCATTCCATTGACTCGTTGAAATTTGCCGGAGATGAAGACGCATTTGTTTATGGTTCTTGATAGGGGGTATTGTAATATTAGAGTGGATAGGGATGAGATGATGCTCTGGAGAGAGGTCCTCCCTGCGATGGTGGTGGTGGAGCGCTGCCGTGATTGGAGACATAAACCGGCATGCGAATACAAATCTACTTCTAAGATACCACTGTCCAAAGAGGAGGATAGAGCTCAAATCATCTGTTCTTACGGCAATGGAGAGTTTCCAGAAAAGTTCATCACGGGTATAGCGAGTTGGACTTCGTTGAGCAAATTCGCTACGAGAGCAGCTATCTCCCCAACGTTTTCAGTGCCTTACGTGGAGCGAACTGTTGATACACAGAACTTGCCGATGAGTCCTGTTACTACGTGTGGAAGATGCCGCAAAGAGAAGGGATCAGATGGCGGTGCTTTGTCGAGATGTGCGAGATGCCTGAAGGTGTGGTATTGTTCGACGGAGTGTCAGCGTGGGGATTGGAGGGCGCATAAAAATATATGTAGACCTGCTGAGTAGATATAGCCATAGAAAATAAAGATTGGTGAGTCACATAAAAGCAGAAAACCACTTTGATTTTCATTCAACTTTTTCTTTCTTTTTTTTTTAAGTTTTTATTTAGCTTTCTAGCTTTTTTTTTTCTTTCTCAATCTCGACAAACCAACGCATTTCATCATCCCAATTTCCCCAATCAACCTCCCACTAAGCAATCTTCCCATGCTGTGTATCTCCTTCGGTCATTCTAAAGCTCTTTGCAGCTCAGGTATCATTGCCAATCAGGAAGTCCTATGTAATTCTCAATTTCGTATCCCCATCTCAGACTTCCTCCAATTTCGTTCTCTCTCCATGAATCTCCTCTCTCGTCTCAAGACCATAAATCATATCGCATGAAACCATCGCATCGCAGGACATCTATTCATAAATCGGAACCTCAAATCTCAATCTTAACCTCAATCGCAAATCGCCGCGCAAAAGTCAGTAAATAGCAGTCACGAATCCATCCGCATAAACGCAACGCGCCGTGACATAAACACCATGAAAGGAAGGACCAACGAAAGATCAGCTAAAACAAACCAAGGAAGCGAGAGGAACAATAGCAAAAAGCAAGGCAGCGCATCGACTGGTATAATCGCAGCGCCATGCATAACGCAACCCCAAAGGTTTAAAAAGAAGGAAAAGATCGCTAAGCGCATCAAGTAATCAGCAGGGTGTTGAAGCCCGACCAAGGAAACCAAAGAAGATAGATCGCAGAACATATCCATCGCCCTCAACACAAAGGTTGGAGCACACCGTCAGCTAAGTTTTGGTCTTCGACCAGAATATTCTCACTGCCCATGAGCACCAGCCTGATGCCCAATGACACCCCCAAATCGACTCCCATCTTGCATGGCAGCGCTCATATCCCTACCCTGTGAGTCCACAGGTGGATATCTAGCTCTCAACTCCAAATCATCCAGATGCATATGCGAGCGAATATACTTCTCTCTCCCATCATCCTGAGGATTATGATCCCAAGAAGTGAACTTTCCACTCTTGAGAGCCAACCAGACGAGACGACGTTGGCGTTGCGAGACGAGGACGGAGTCTGTGATGGCGTTCATGTCCCATTTTGCTTTTGCTTCGGCCACGAAGGCTGAGAGGGTGGTGGAGACTTCGATGGTGAAGAGTGGGTGTTTAGCGGAGAGGGATGCGAGGTTGACGAGTTCTTTGGGGTCGGTGGAGAGGTTGTAAAGTTGATCTGGGTCGGCGGGACAGGTGATGTATTTCCAGTTGCCGCGACGGATCATCATCATTGGGGCAACTGTGCCTTCGCCGCAGTACTCGGCGAACACTGTGTCGGATCCTCCTGGGCGGTTCTCGAGATGTGGTAGGAGTGATGTACCGTCCATGGGGAGGCCAGCCCAGAGTTTGGTGTGTGCCAGATCGACGAGGGTGGGTAGGATGTCGAGGGTAGAGACGTTGGCGGTGACGTGGTGGGGTTTGAATGTTGCTGGGTGATTGATGATCATCGGGACACGAACTGATGCCTCGAAGTATGACATCTTGTACCACAATCCTCGCTCGCCCAACATGTCACCATGATCGCCGCTGAAGACGATAATAGTATCCTCGTCCAACCGGCATTCCTTAAGTGTCTCCAGTAGCTTTCCGATGCAGTCATCGACGTAGGACACTGCTCCATAGTATGCACGTCTAGCACGCTTGATCTGATCCGGAGTGAACTTCTTGCCCCAAAGATCGCATACCTTCAGTAGGCGCTGGGAGTGGGAATCTTGCTCTTCTTGTGGAATTGTGATATCTGGAAGTTCAATATCGACGTCCGCATACATGTCCCAGTACTTCTTCTCGATTGTGTATGGGTCATGAGGATGCGTGAGGGAGACGGTCATGCAGAATGGGCGGGTATTTGGACCTTTACGGACGTGATCGTAGAGGAATTGCTTGGACCTAGAAAGTCAGCATGACTCGATGCCACAGGAACTGAACCTACTTGTACATAACCTCCTCGTCGTAATCCAGCTGGTTGCTCCTAACACAAGGACCCGCCTGCTCGATTGAACTCGCATTATGGTACCACTCCAACCGTCTACCTGGCTCCTCCCAGTTGACTGCCCAGCCATAATCGCCCGGATAGATGTCACTTGTCAATCTACTTTCATAGCCATGTAATTGCTCCCCAATAAAATGCATCTTTCCCGCCAATGTCGTCTCGTACCCGGCCGCGCGCAAGTAATGCGCATATGTCGGCACACTGGGATCGATAGAGCAGGCATTGTCGTAGGAACCGATCTTTGTTGGAAGTTGACCGGACACCATAGACATTCTTGAGGGCGCGCAGAGTGGTGAAGGGCAGTATGCGGAATCGAAGACTACACCGCCTGCTGCGAGCGCATCGAGGTTGGGAGTCTTGATTTGCGATTTGGGATTGTGCATTTTAAGGAGGGGAGCAGCAAGTTGATCGGCCATGATATAGAGTATGTTTGGTTGTTTGAGAGGGGTGGATTGAGGCATGGCTGCGGCAATTCGCTCGTGTCGAGGTGAGGGAGGGACGGAGTTGAGATCTGGAGCCATTGTTGTTGTGAGGCTCTTTGTGTAGTATGTGTTATTCAAAGAGTATGATGTGAGATTTGTCGCCGAGGTGAGCACTGTAGTAAGTCTTGTAGCGGAAGAGCGACTGGCAAGAGTGGTGTCTTGCAGTAGAGTAGAGGGTGGAGGGTTGAGGGTGTAGATGTGGAAAGATAAGAGCGGTGTCTTCAAGGAAGAAGATGTAGAGGGAACAGAGAGTTGTAGTGATAGATATGAGTAGTAGATATGGAAAGCGAAACGGGGTGAAGTGAATAGCGGTCAGAGAATACCGATACCTTAGATAGAAGAGGAAGGAGAGAAAGAAGAAGGAAAGGGAAGAAACGAACTGAAGAACAGATGTCTTCCTCACCGAACCAGTAGATAGACAGACCAGGGAGGGGGCATGTCGCCGCCACTCATACCTACCTACTATCGTCGCGTCAATCAAATTAATCCCCTTTCCGTATGTGGAGAGCAGTACGGCGCATTCACAATGGCGGGCGTGGCCTTTGCATGGGCGTGGGTGTGTGTGTGGTAGGAGAGCAGAGAAGAGCGTGGGCAAAGACATGAGGGGGAAGGGCCAGAAAAATGTTGTGATTCCTATCGGGATTTCGTGCTCACGTTCCACCTTTCCCGATGTAGCCTCGTCCCTGCATTTTGTCCCAGCTGTCTTATCTGCACGTCCAGGGGCCTCTCATACTCACCTCAGGCATCAACCACATCCCTCCTGATCCCCACAAAACCCTCAAATATAAAAATGATCAAGTTCCCCCTTCCCCAGAACCTTCATATTCGAGTATGTGCCGTTTAAAGACTATATCAAGGCTGAGTTCAAAAGTTGTGATGCTAGCGGTTGCCGGCGTGGAAATGCAGATAGTTGGAATGGGATCATGATTGCCGTTTTGGGATAAGAAGTCCTTTGGAACCAGGCATCAACAATTTTTTGGCTTTGGTTTTCTGCTCATGCACCAGACCAGACCGCGACGACAGCTCAGCACGGTATCGGATCTGATGCAGCGCCAATCCAATATTTGATTGTGACTGTGACTCGATTGGCTTGGAATTGGGCATGAAGAGCCGGGCCAGCCATCCTTTCCTTCTTCTGCCTCTCTACGGACGACTTTCTTCGCATCGATCACGGACTTGCCGGATCATCAGGACTTGACTTGACCTGAGAGCACGACCACGACCACGACCACAACTCCCCACGGTGATACAATGCCTCGTGACCATCTGCATCATGCGTGGTCATCTATTGCCTCCATCTCCTCTTCTATCCGAGTCTATTACGATTCATGTCATGTCATGCCATGCTATCCAGTATTTGCATTGCACATCATGTCACTCTCTCTCCACCTTCTCTTCACCCAAGTCACTGAACATCGAGACACACACTTTTGAACCTCACAGAGCCTCCTCCAACCCCTCAGTCCTCCCCATCAGCCTTGCATAACCTTCACATCTCCCATCCAATCCCACATCGGGAAAACCCCCCCTTCCAGCCTCGCCCTACAAGCATCATCTCATTAAAACTTCCAATCCATGTCCAATAAGCGTCATCGTACAGGATATCATCTCGACTCTCCAGTTGAAACGGACTTTCGTGAATCTAGTGCCAGAATCGTCATTTTCAAGCAGGTGTATTGGTCGAGGCGATTCTTGTGTGTGTGGAGGTTTGCGAGGATGTGTGGTGCGGGGGGAAGTGGGAGGACAGCATAAGTGCGGTGTGTGGGTGGGTGGGTGGACAAGAAGACTGGACCTTGGAGGGCTTGAATCAGTGAGTGGCACGAGACCAGCTTTCGTTTCGCTTGTATTGTTTTGACTTTCCATCAGCTCCAAGGCGAGTCTCAATCTCTTCCAAACTGCCCTCCGAATCTTTTTCTTCTCGTCTTGTTCTCGAGGATAGCAACATCCGAACTATCCATGTATCCATTGATTCATGTTCCGAGCCCAGGAACCACGCAGGATTACCCCTCACCTCACGTGTGACAACCCCGTACGTTCCGTCGTTTTCTTCTCGACGTCGTGGTCAACTTGAACCGGGCAGAATGCCCTTTTCGATTCTTCGAACTATTCAAACTAATACCCGCATCCTCGCTGTGACTTCAAGCATGTCCAGAAAGATTCTCGTCGTGCTATCGTGTTGTCGCCATCGTCAAATGCAGATCCAGGAACAAACTTCCTCAAGTAGCCATTCTTTCCTGGGCTGGTAACAGATGCTGCTTACCAACGAGCTATCCTGAGACCAAGAGAGAGTACCATGTTACATCTTGCTCTTATCTAGCCGCCTGCTCATGGAGATTTCATACCCAGCTCATATTGTCTTGTTCTCTGCTGGCCTCCAAGAGGCCCAAAAGATTGAAGCGATGATCAAGATGCAGACGCGAGGACATGATCTATGCTCGAACTGCCTGCTGGTTGGGAACGACACACCGTTTCTCCGCTTCACGGCATCGAGCGACTCTTCTTTGATTGTCTGCTTAATCGCACTGCACCGCTGCCACCGCACAAATTCTTTTTGCCGCCTTGTCAAACTCGACATACCTGGGATATGCGATGACTGCATTGCAGAATCTCGGTGAGAGACTTGACCTACCTACATCTATACCTTGTGGCACAACCGAGAGTCTAGGATCTCATGGTTTCTTCACACTTTTCCTTTTCTCCTTGGAACGTACTTTTTATCTCACTTCTAGGTACGTTCGCCTCTCCATGTCAAGTGTCCAGATAAAACAGCCTCCACCTGATGTCCAGCGTGTTCGGATGCACATCTATAACACCCCACATACATAAAGCGGCTTGCTTAAAACTCAACCACTTATCAGTCTCATCCAAATAAGAGATCTTCTGTCCGAGCATTACTTCCTTTCTATACCCTCTCCATCTATCCCCTCTCCATCTCTCCTCCTCCATATTCCTTCCCTCTATCCCTCATGTCCCAAGCCTCTCTGACTCTTCTACCCATTCCCAACTCATCTTTCTTCTCTCCCTTTGATTCCCTGCGATTCCCAAAATCTGCGTTTTCTATGATAACACCCGTTGTGAAACCCCGTTCAACTATACTTATAATTCCAAGCTGGCCGACAGTACGCGAGCAGGTAAACAAAACAATAGATCATGATACATGTATGAGGAACGATCCAACATCACCAAATTCTCCAACTCTCCCCTCCTCTACTCTCCCTCATCCTTCTTTCTTCAATCTTTCAGTCTGTCTTTCTGTCTTTCAAGCTTCCTATATATCCGTCCATCTATACCCCTCAAAAGAATCTCCCTCTAAACACCCAAACAAAAAAGTTCCCTCGCAGCTACTTTACCTATTACCTACCTATAATGAGATCGACCTTCTTCTCTCTCGTCTAGACATACTCATACTTATACACACCATCTACTAGCACCACGTTCCATTCCAAATTCCAAATTCCAAATTCTCACATTCCAAGAGTCACGAATCCTTCTTTTTATCTTCCCATCTCCTCTCTTCTCTTCTCTTGTCTTGCATCCCTCCTCTCCTCTCCTATCCTCCACCCCGCCTCCTATATCACTCTTACTCTCGTTAATTCGCCTCGCCTCCGAATCCCCCTTCTATTCCCTCCTCCAATTCTAACTTCTATTAGACGTTATATTTCATATCTTATCCCATGAGGTGGCATAAGCCACTTTGGGCCTTACCAAGATCACCTTAATCGACACAACACAACTGCCCCACGAACGGTCCAATCTGAGAACTTGGAAAGGGAACAATGATATTGAGAAGCTTCTCTACAGTTTCATGGCTTTTGTTTCAAAGATTCCTTAGAGTTCCGTTCGACGCGAACCACCCCTCTGGAAAATCTCGCGTAAAGTGGCTAAGTCTGCCACCTCATGGGATATCTTCCCATCTCTCCAGTCTCCTCTCCTCTTGTCACCATCCATCCTTTGCCTCCCCCTTTCCCTCCCCTCTCTCCTTCTCCCTCCCTAATCTCCTACTACAATCAAGTAATCAAGCAACTACGTAAATACGTATATAAACTCCTCCCCTAAAACCCCAATCTAACATCTAAGTAGCAAACAACAATCAACTCGATTGTAACTAAAACAAACTTTCAAAAGAAGGACTATAAGGTTTCGACTGGATAGTATTATATATATCTTTATTTGTATTCTTATTTATCTTGTCTCGTCTTTGAAATCCGCCCCTCTGTTCCCTTTTCTGATTCTGACTCTAAATCTGACTCTGACTCCTGTTAGACGATATATCTTATACGTTATATCATCCTTTATCTTACATCTCTCCTATCCTCTCCTCTCCCCCTTTCCCTCTCCCCCTTTCCCTCTCCCCCTTTCCCTCTCCCCCTTTCCCTCTCTTCCTCCCCTCTCTCCCTCCCTAATCTCTTAACACAATCAAGTAACCAAATAAACAAATAGATATATATAAAGAGATATAACTCCTTACTACCTACTACTTAGAATCCCATCTAACATCTACCAGCACTCAACTCAACTCAACTCGATCCTAGACAAAAATCAAAAATTATCAAATAAGAACCATCATTTTCCTTAGAATAGTATGACGTCTTATTCGTATTCGTCTCATCTCATCTCCCTATCTCTCTCTGAATCTCGATATTGTTGTACTCTATGTATATATGATCCCGTTTCTTTCTTTCTATCTCTCCTCCATTTCTCCCTCTTCCTCCCTCGAAAATGCACCTCTAAGATATCCCCACCAAAAAAATTCGAAGAGCAGCAACAGCAACAGCAGCAGCAGAATCGCCTCCGTCCAAACGCCAGTAGATAGATATGTACACACAGAAGAAACAAAAATTCGGGCCTCTCAAAGATACGACTTAGTATGCCGCATCGACGTCCGAGAACCTCGTCTTCTTTCTCATCATCCTCTCCAAACTCCACTCCCCCCCCCCCCGCCCCTCAAAAAAGAGAATTCCAACAAAATCCTCAATTTTCTCATCCCTTTCCCCATTGTTTTTCCACCTTCTTTGCCTTGTGTTTTAGTGCGAGCGAGGCGTTCGTTTCTAAACCCCAATATCAACACTCAACTCATCCATCCAAAAAGTCACATTCTTCGTCGCACTGAAAGCCTCCGTACCCATCCCCAAATGGCCCATCCACAACCCCGTGCTCGAGAAGTTGGCTTGTGTTATCGTATCGAGTTTCGTTAGGAGCGGCCGGATGTCGCCGTAGAAGGTTTCGGTCGTCGCGGATGAGACCCATGTTAGCACATTTTGGAGGAGCGAGTTTTGGCCCGTGTAGAGTTGGCTGTTGGGGAGGGGGGTGTTAGCTAGTTGTGGGGTTGGGGGGAGGGGAGGGGAAGGGGAATTTTCAGGGGAGGGGATAGGGAAAGGGAAAAACCTACAAAGTCGTCCCATTAATACTCTCCGTCGTAACGACCCCATCCTCCTGCCCAATGGCCTGAGCCGCGGTCCCAAACTTCGCAAACCAGACCATGACCTCGTAATTGGCCAGACTGGAGTTCTCGGCCGAGGTCTTGTCGGCGTCCAAGAACATGTCGATGGCCACGTTGGTGTTTACCGCGTTGGCGAGGAGTTCGGATTCGGATGTTGTGGCTGCGGGCGTGTCGCCTACGCCGTAGGTCCAGTGGGTGGAGAGGGCGATGGTCTTGATGGTTGAGAGGAGGTATGGCATGTCGGTTAGGACTTGGACGTTGGGGAAGGCGTGGACGGGTTGCGTTGCTGGGCCGGGTGGGTAGGCCCATGTTACGGAGAATTCGGGGGCGGTGGAGGGGGTGGAGTAGGTTCCGTTGTTGAAGGATGTTACCTGGGAGGAGGTTAGTGGTGATAATCTCAGGAAAAAGAGAATTGAGGGAAGTGGAAATGGTAGGGAGGGAAAGACATACGTTCATACACATAGCTCCTGGATCACCTTCTGTGTAACCCCATTGATTGGGATTTACTGTTGGAGAAAGAATGTTAGCCAAGTCCAATTCTGATTCAGTCCAAGAAGAAAGCAAGCAATTGCCAATATTCAGATGTGCCAACCGTCCAAGCATTCTGCCGATAATCCAGATCTGTAGGTAAGCAGAAGCAAAGACGGAGTATATCCGGTCAGATGCTTTTCGCGACTTTACTTGCTTCCATCGTTCCAGCGTGTTTTTCTCCGCCCAAGATGTCCTTCTACTCCTCTTCTTCCTTTCCCAGAAGTTCTCCTACTGCCCATTCCGCGATCTCCAATTATCCCCAACAACCAAACAAAACCATGAAAGAATAACCACTTACAAGTATACTGAATCCCCGAACTCGGCGCCGTATATCCAACCTGCTTCTGACAAAACAACTGGCTCGTAACCCGATCATCGCCCTTATTCCCCGTACCACCACTACCAGTACCAGTCCCTCCAGTTGGCGTATTGAAGATGGGTTTTTGGCCATTCGCTGCGCGTTGGGAGTCTACTCCGATGAGTACACCGATTGTAGTTCCGACTGGGAGGATCAGGAGACCGGCATTGACGAGCCAGCGGAAGTTGAGGAGGCCCATTTTGATAGGTACGAGGAGAGGTTGTGTCGTGTATTAATTATGGTGTGTATCGATCGGTATGTAGGGATAAATGGTGAGAGAGGTCGAAAGCGAGCGTGGTAGGTGAGGAACGATGATTCTTGTCGTCGTCGTGTATCCTCACATGTGAATAATACAATTAATCGTACAATGGAATTCAATCGTTGTCGTCGTCGTCTGCGTAATTGTCTCGCTCAATTGATCGGTCGTATCGTAATCAAAGTCGCGCGGTGTTTGGAATTGGGCAGGGCAAGTTACGTCAAAAAGGACCGGACAACGTCGAGGAATTTTCGATCGGAACCAGGCAGGAAATGAATGTGATGGGATGAGTGAACAAACGAGTGTCTCACAAGTCGCAGGAAAGTCCAATTTCTGGGAAAGTGCCGATATTGAACCCGTCCGAAATGTCAAGATTAGCAAAGGAAGATCAAATCAAAGCAGATCCGATAGGTAGTGCAGTTCAAAGGTAAAGGCAAAGGCAAAGGCAGCCAAGTCTAACAATCAAGAGCTGGAGGGAGCTGGAGACCAGAGCACCTGCAATTGCCCTGTCAGCCAACCGGGACCCAGCGGGCATTCTCCTATCCCATCCCATCCTATCCCATCCCACCTGCTCTTCCCCTTATCCCTAGGTACCTATCCTTGTGCGCCACCACCACCACGAAACTCAAGTCCAAGTCCAAGCCGACACAGGATTATCTCATCTAAAAGCAGCAAGCCGATCCAAAGAAAGAAGCGAGAGAAAGAGAGAAAACGAAAAAATTCGAAATTCAAGTGCCGCCGAGCATACCTAAAGCAGCCATAGCCAGGCTTAGCAACAGCCACCATCAAAAATTCTCGTGTCTCTGGTCTCCATACTGGTCTCCATCCATCCATAATCGCTCGGCGTCACGCTACGCTACACATGCACCATTCGACCCCTATCCAGTCAATCCTCTCAATCCCAGCTGTAAAGCCCTGTAAAGCCCTGTAAAGCCTGTACCTTCAAAATAATCCCATGCAATCGTCCCCCCTTTACCTCCGTCATTCGTCCGATCCCATCCTCCCATCCTTGCCTGTGTATCCACACTCAGCCTATCCAGGCTCCAGCACGTTCGCATCAGGGGTCAATACGAGATGCCCCCATCCCCTGATACCTACCGCCCGCCTTCCGTGACTCTGAGCAGTGAGTTCCCTCCCCAATCATCCCAGCGAGCGTCATCCCACTTCCATTCAGGTGTGCTCCACCCATTCCCATTCCCAACATCAACCAACCCCCTTGTCGGATAGAGATAAGCTCGTGTGGGAATGCAGCTAGATGTGCAGTCTAATCCCCGTTGAGGAACGCTGGCTGCTAGTGAGGAAAAAGATAATCGGCACTTATGCAGGGGTTGGGCGTCGTGCTGTGCTGTGCTATTCTAGTGATTGATTGCCCACTAAGGTACTAACTTTGCGTGCGTACCGTATTTAATTCGAGGATGATGGCCGTCCGTCAGCGCCCGATGATGAAAAGATCGCCTTCTCCGGCCGATAAACAAGTGACTGAGGTGAGAAGGGTTAGATGAGAGCCAAGTCCGGATATCTCGGCGCTGATTGGGTGATTTCCGGGATCTGAATTCAAGGACAGGACTAAGGACTTTCTGATGGGTTTGATGATTTTGGTAAGGGGTTGAGCGTGTGATTGGCTAAGGAATGAAGGCATGAATCGTAGTCGGAGACAGCCTTAAAAGAGACGGGACTTGTTGTTGGTTGTCTTTCTTTCACATGTGCGCACTGCGCAGTGCAACGCAGTGCATTGTTTTATTTTGGGATACCCGGGGATAAGGCTCAGAAGAGTGAGAGAGGGGGCAAAAGAAGGCGTGTGCTCAAACTGCCCACTCCACGTTTACGAACGATTGCATGGATGAGGCATCATGAATGATCATGGATGGGATGAAATCATCGAATCTCTGAGTCGTTGATAATCAAGAATGCCAGGGAAGTCAAATAAAATACGGGAGGGGCGTCGAAGCACTTATGAGATGGGGGGTGGGCGGATACGGGATCCCGAAGAGATACCGTTGGTGGCACTCGGTGGCACTCAGTGGCACTTGATGCGTGCGGCGGCGTTGTTGTTGTGTGGTTGTGGTATGAGTGCCGCTTTGAGACCATTTATTGAACGGTTCCATACCTATCAAAGGCTATCCAGATAGCCCCGAGGCGGTGCTGTGCCCGTCGAATGCCAGTCAGTCAGTAGTCAGTAGTCGGTCATGTCAGTGTACTCCGTAGTCAGTGCTGTATGGTACGGCATGATGGGGATGTCTTGCCTCTCCTGACTTTTCTG
Organism: Cadophora luteo-olivacea; assembly: GCA_026120085.1. Classification (NCBI taxonomy): domain Eukaryota; kingdom Fungi; phylum Ascomycota; class Leotiomycetes; order Helotiales; family Ploettnerulaceae; genus Cadophora; species Cadophora luteo-olivacea. The sequence goes on from JALRMC010000028.1 coordinate 349,037, forward strand.
TCACTCTCTCATTTCTCGTCTCCTCCATCTCGTTTTTAGACTTTCCCTTGCTGGGGTTTGGTTCCTTCTTCGTACCTGCTTTCTTCCACACCAGTTCCTTCCTTCTCTTCCTCCGTCTCCCTTTCAATCTCAAGTCTGTCTTGTCTTTTCCCACCCAGACCAGACCACTTCCACTCACACTCACCAACCACACTCGTTCACGGACGCGTGTATGCAACGTTAATAATCACGCAACTCAACCACTCACACTCGTTTTGGCATCATCTGATTGTTGCAATATCCGTCTCTCGTTCCTGCTTGTCATCGATCAAGCTTTAATCATCACATCATCGGATTTGTCGGGAAGACTCGGTTACCAGCCATTGTCTAGGAGGAGGAACGCAAAGAGAGACATTTGGTTGTACTACCAAGGGATACTTCCCGCCCACCTCGCCCATCATGGACAGACGCGATGTTTACGAAGAGGAAATGAAAGATATCAGAGGTCATAATCAGCCATACCTCAACACTTCTTACGACCCACACGCTATCAGTACAGATAATCTCATGATGCCAGAGCGGTTAGCAGCAACGCCCAGTCCGAGAGGGAGAATGAGACCTGGATATCCGGGAGCACACGACTCTGTTGGGTCTGGTCATGGTTGGCACCCAGATTCAATTCCAGGTACACCTATGGACTCAAGATGTACAACACCTACATTATCACCAGTACGTCCCCTTGCATTTAACAATGACGATATACTTCAACAGGTCTAACATTCCCAAGTATAATCATGATTTCAATGGATCAAGAAGTTACCTCAGTACCACAACACTCGTCAACAAAGGCCCCGGCAGCGGACAACTCTCGACCTCAACATTCCCATCCAAGAACTCCCTTGTATCACAGGATTCGATATCACGACTTCACGACCGCGACGACGTCGAATTATCAAAAGGATGGCGTCGCTTCATCTTCAAATTTGTACCCTTCCTCGCGCTCGCCAACACAGGTCTGTATCTCGCATATCTCGGCCTACGAATCGCATGCGTAATTCTCGCACAAAGGAAGTTCAATGTCGCATACCCTGGAGCTTGGGTCTTCTTGGGCGTGGAAATCGTTATCGCGATCCCATCACAAATGCATAACTTCTGGACCATGTGGGCGTTGAAGAAGAGAAATAGGCCGCAATTGAGATTGACATCCGATGAGGTTCCCGGCGTTGATGTCTTTGTTACCTGCTGCGGAGAAGATGATGAGGTCGTCCTCGATACTGTTCGCGCAGCTTGTGACCTAGATTATCCTCGTGATCGTTTCAGGGTTATTGTTCTTGATGATGGAAAGGCTGCCAGTTTGGAGGCTGCGGTCAATCAGCTCGGATACGTTTACTCGAATCTTTACTACATGGCACGAACAAAGGTCAAGGGAGTACCACATCATTTCAAAGCCGGAAACTTGAATTATGGACTCGAACAATTGGATCTTTTACCTGGAGGTGCAAACGAGTTTATGGCTGCTTTGGACGCGGACATGGTAAATAAACCCCCTTTTGCATTTATCCAAGCGAGCGAGAAGTTAGTCTGGACCTCATTTACTGACGACACCAGATTCCCGAACCTTCATGGCTACGAGCAATTATGCCACATATGGTCGTGGACCCCAAACTTGCGCTGGCTTGCCCACCTCAATTGTTCTACAATACACCTGTATCCGACCCCCTGGCTCAATCTCTCAACTTTTTCGTACACGTAATTGAACCGATTAAGGATGCTCTAGGAGTCGCATGGTGCACTGGATCTGGCTATGTCATCCGTCGTCAAGCTCTCACAGAAATCGGAAACTTCCCTCTTGGTTCTCTGGCCGAAGATGTAGCAACCTCGACCCTCATGCTCGGATGTGGCTGGAAAACAGCCTACATTCACGAACCCCTTCAATTCGGTACCGTTCCAGAGGATTATGGTGGACACTTGAAGCAACGTACCCGTTGGGCAATTGGAACCATCCAAACTGCATTCAAACTCAATTTCTGTCTCTGGGGTAAAGACGTAAAAATGATGTCTGGTGCCCAACGCTTCTCAGGTGCTCTCTACGCAATTCTCGGCATGTTCACTATCCTCGTTACCATCTCCCTCTTCGCAATTCCAGTCGTTCTAGTGTGGGGTAAACCCCTCATCGCCTACGCCGATATGGAACAACTTCGTTGGCTCATCCGCACCTGCTTCGCAGCATTCATGTGCAACCGACTTTGCGAATTCGCGCTGTTCTCCCCAGCAGGCTACCACACCGGACAACGTGACAGTCGCTATCAACTCTGGATGTCACCCTACATCTCCCTGAGTATCATCCGCTCCTTCATTCTCCCCAAATGGCTCGGTGGCTCCGTCGTAGCTTTCAAACCCACCGGATCCCTCGGCAACGCCCTCAACGAGCGCGACCCCAAGAACAAGAAATCCATGCTCCGCCGTCTCTGGGCAATCCTCTTCAACTACATGGCCATCTTCCACTTCATCTTCGTCTACTTCACTCTCGTCGCCGTCGTCCTAACTTCCTACCGCGTATTCTTCCCCGAAGGCCAATCCCTCAAGGACATCTTCGTCGGTCTCATCACCCACGCCTTCTGGCCTCCCCTCACCTTCCTCTTCCTCTGCTCGAGTCTCTGGACTCCAGTCTCGTACGCGATCGATCCACCGATGGTGCCGGAACGAGAGGAATTGCTGGTCAGGGATCAGAAGACGGGTGTTGCGCATCCGACGACCGAGAGTAAGAAGGTTGCGTTTGGAGGTCAGGCTGCTTGGTTTGAGTTCTTGTATACGGGAAGTACGATTTATACGGCGTTGGTTTTTGCTTATAGTTTCTGGTTGTGAGGGTTCCAGGCTTGAGTTAACGGCTTGGACCCCTTTATCGACTGAAGCTGGGGGGAGGCTATCGGCGCATCAATTCCGACCGGACGAACGGCAAGGGGAGGGAAGACGCGGGTGACAGCTTGTGGGGAGGCAAATTGTGCAGGTGGCAGGCACTGTTTTTCAATCAGGACGAGCATGGCGTGCATGAATGAGCATTTTTCACATCTTTCAATTTTCAAGTCAAGTTATTTGTCGGTGGGGGGATTCCCTTTATAGTGATGTTTTGAGCTGGCGGTAAATGAGCTAGCTGTGTTTGTTATTGTACTGTACTGTTAATGATGGGCATAGATGGCTGGGTTTTTTTCCTTTTCGGAATTTCTGGGAGGCTGTTTTTGTGAGTGCTTTTAGACTGGGGAGAGAATATCTGGGTGTAGATGCTAGCTAGCAGGAGGGGATTTGGAGGGAGAGGGAACAGAGGTGTATATACGCATAACACAGCTGAACGGAACAGAACGGAACAGAACAGAGTACGATGATATATAGATGAGATGAGAGAAGGAAGGGAATTGAGGGAGAGGGAGAGGGAGAGAGAGAGAGATTTTTAGATCTGAAAGGGGATGGGGATGGGGATGGGGATGGAATGGAGATAAACATATATATACCAGATTAAATTCAAATGAAGAAAAATACAACAAATGAAAAACAAGAGATGATTGATCGACTGACTGGCTGGCTGTTTGACTGTTTGACTGACTTTGCTCTCTTTGTTTTTTTTACTCAGGTAGGCAGGTAGGCAGACAAAAAGCCAATAGGATATGAATGGAATAGGATATAAATATCTGCCTATACTACTAAGCTTATATATATATATATATATATATATATATAAATATATTACTACGCACATGATACCTACTTACCTAACCTCAACAATCAATCAATCGATTGGTCACGTTCACGTTTATATTCACGTTTAAATAAACCAACCGCCTCATTCAACTAAGTCATCTATATCAGCCAGTTATTCCCAAACTTCCTACGCTATGTTATATAATGTCTATATATATATCTATATATATATATATAAAATTGAGGAATTAAGAAAACTCAAATCAGACAGACCGGCTTTTATCCTTGTCTTTGGAAGAAGTTGGAAGTTGGAAGTTAGGATTTGTAAGATGTTAGGATTTGGAATAGGTGCTTATAATGATTGTAATAGTTGTGATTTTCTTACCGACTCATAGTCTTTCAGTACTTAGTATGTTAGTATGATTGATTGAGGACTTGTAAGTAGAGGAGTTGGTTGTATTTTAGGGTTTTGGAGTTTGGGATTTGGGGTTTAGGTAGCACTGGGTTTGGGCTTGTATTTGCTTTGGATTGGATTGCTGGATTCTTGGATGTGTATGGGTATATGTATGTGTATGCGCTGGAAAGGAGAGGGGGAGGGGAGAGGAGAGGAGGGGAGAGGAGGGTGATGATGAATATGATGATGATGATGACGACGACGACATTTCCTGTCCTGTCCTGTTCATGTCCTTCCTGCTCAAGATTCACCCACGTTTCTGAGGAGATGGATGGATGGACGGACGGACGGATGAAAGGAAACTGTGGACTGTGGACTGTAGATTGTGGAGGGCAAGTCAAGTACCTACCTAGCCATTGTATGATTCTTGCAGAGGCAGAGGCAGAGGCATTAAAACCTTGTTCACCGCTTCTGTGAAGACTGTGATGAACTGTATAACCTCATCAAGTCATCCGTTTGTGTGACTCGAAGACTTACCTTTTTCGCTGGGGTAATGGGTATGGTTTATTATATGGGTTTAGGTTTGGGTTTGAGTTTGGATTTGGATTTGGATTTGGATTTGGATTTGGATTTGGATTTGGATTTGACTTTGTCTTTGACTTTGTCTTTGTCTTTGGATTTGGATTTGATATAGCCAAAGCGGGGTGGAGGAAGGGGAGGGGGGGAACAGACAGGCTATTCCCATTCTATTCCATTCCATCGCATCCAGTCACCCGGTCCCTATTCAGAACGCAGCTTCATTTCTTCAGCAGATCCCAGCTAGAAATGACACCCTCTGGATTTACAGTTTACTCATCAAACCATCCTTCCTGCGCATAATCCCCAACCTCTTCCTCACCACCACCAAGATCTCCCTCATTATAACTGCGTCTATCAGATCTGCCATGTCTACTACGGCTCTCATGCCGCGCGCGTGTCCCATGCACCTCATGACCTCCACATTCCCTACTCCTACTTTCGTATCCCCTACCAACAACAGTACTCGTCAATTCAACGCCTTTTCCTTCCTTGAAGCACACCATGAGGATCGTGGTTCACATACCCGTAGTATGACTCGTTTGAACCACCTCCTCCTTCACCACCTCTCCACTCTCACTTGCAGCTGATAGTCTACCTCCACGTCCTCCACTCATATAAACACCGCCACCTTCATGACCACCAGCGCCTCCAGCACCAATACCAATACTTCCACCACGCCATGACTAGACTCTTTCTTCCCCTTCCCCTTCCCCTTCCCTCCCAACAACTCCACAGCAATAGGCTTGGCTGCTGCGATGAGTTGCGTCGTTATACTCTCTTTCTTATCCTTCTTTCCTATGGAGCTAGGAGTCTGGATGTTATTGGTGCTGGGGTTTAGAATCGCCTCGGTGATTTTACCGGCTAGTTTGGTGGTGAGGGTAGGGAGGAGTGGCATTTTTTTTTTTTTTTCCTTCTCTTTTCCGCTTGGGTTGGGGGAGAGACTGAGTTTGTTACGTACTGTACTTGGATTCTGGTGTGAGTTTTGCTTTCGGTATTGACTTGATGTTTTTGTTTGGGGTTGGGAGTTCTGGATTTGGGGGTTGAGTTGGTTGGTAGAAAGTAGGCTGGGAGGGAAAGGAGGTAGGGTAGGTGTCTGTAGCATTGTTTGGTTTGAAGGTTTGGGTGGGTAAGATGGAATGGAATTTATAGTTTTGACTCCTAGCGCCGTGATTATTCCCGACTAGGATTGAGCATACGCATGACTCTTTGGCTGTGGCCGTCACTGTGGCCATCACTGTATGGGTTTGATCATACCTTCGAGCTCTCTCTATCTGGCTGTCCTGGATTGGTCGATGAGAAACCATTGGAAAAGCCGACTTGTTGTTGTGAAATCGTATGGAGGAGGGTGCACACTTCACTTGGCTAATTCGATTAGTAGAGGGATTGAGGCAGTACATGATGGATCTGCTGCAAGCGCGACTGCAGTCATTGGATAAGCTTTGCATGCTGTATAGAGTTTCGGGGAAAGGTGTCTGACAAATCCATAACGGTCCTTAAAATGAGAATCTGCTGATCAGCCTCGCCGTCAACAATGAAACGCTGCTTACTTATTGTCCAGCTTGAGCATGCAACGACTCGTAAATATTACTATTGATATGTGCAGGTGTCATATTCTGTCTCTTCTCGAATCAGTAGGTGGACTGTGACAAAGTATCCACTGGATAGACTTCGCCACCCAGTTCTTAATATGGCCTCCTCCATAATGTCAACCGCTTGTCCGGCTTTTATGTCCGTACGGAATCAACCATAGTGGCAAGGATTCTATCGTAAGCTCATATCCAGATTATTCGTGATATACTGAACAAGTCGATCTTAATCAGAAAGCGTTACACTTGGTACACTCCAACTGGACCACTTCTTCCCTGCCGCCTTCCCCAGCCGTAAGTCTTTCTCTAGTCGTTTCGAAATAGTATTTCTTTGGATATTTGCCTTTCTCCTCCGTCACCATTATCTTCCGCATCCACAGCGAACATGACCCTCACACTTTGATATCCGATGTCTGCTGATACACGTCTAACGATACACCGATATTGTGTGATTTCACAAACCTGACGATTTAGCAGAAGTAGGTCTACAACTGCGAGACGCCGTATCAGCCTCAGTGTGATAGATGCACAGACTTCCAAAATTGCGAGGAATTGCTTCTCAAGAAGCCGGGGGTCTGTTCTCTCAATGGGCATTTCAGACTAGGTGTAGCTTGCAGGGCGGCTTGCAGGACTACTGAATTAGCCGAGTCAAAACACCTACAGGAGCGTGGGCCAGCTCATCATTTCGTCAAGCCATGAGCTTTCCGGAGGTATTGGAGCCACGTAATAGATCAGAAGTGCTTGGTTCATGTGTAAAATCTACGAAAGATCTCGCACAATTCACTTTCTCATACATGTCAAATCTGACTCGGGATTCTAGTTCGCAAAGATCATGGTTCCATCCCCATCAGTAATAGGGTACGATCAACTTCAGCTTCTGCAAATTACTGACAAAAACCCTACCAAAATCTCCCCTCACCTCTTTATCCTCAACACTCCATTTCCTCCCCATCTCCTTCTCCATTTCCGCCTTGACTGTAAAATGTGCTTGAAGTGTAATCTTCCTCTTTTCCGGAGTAGGTGTTTCAAACGTCACATTCAACTTCTCGTATTCCTCGTTGTCGAGATCGGTGATGGAGTAGAGTCCGGAGGTGTAGAGTGCGATGTACTCTGCGCCTTGCGCGGAACAGGAGGCGGCGTCGAGACGTTGGAGGTATGATGAGGCGGAGGAGAGGGAGGGTGCCGGGAGGTAGGTAAGGATGCATGTTTGAATGGAGATGAGCTGGAGTGGGTTGAGGAGGAGGCTGCAGATATGTGTGGATGAGTTTGGGCTGGACATTGTGAATGAAAGATTTTGATGGTATGTGGGTGAGAAAGTTGATGGAATCGGAGAAAGAAGATGAGACAGGGAAACACGATGTTTGTACACTTTTGTTCGCTGCTTCTTTCCTTTGTTGCGTGGAAGTGGAGGAGGTGAAAATATCCTTTCTGGTGTGGGCTATTTGAAGAAAGGGAGATAGAATCGGATTTGGCAACTTAAGTATAATTTAAGACTCACGAGAACAAACACAATTTTCAATACTCAAATCGTTTGTGAATCATTACATCCATAGGTAAACCACTGAGGATATATTGGCAATTCACACGAAATGACAATAGACCGCCTAGAGCGATCCCTGACTTCTTCACTTGATTCAAAAGAGCTCGGCATCATTTTCGATCTCGCCCGAACCAGATTGAAGAGATCATATCTTCTGAAGCCCCATCATTTTATCCTGAATTCCTGTCTTGCCAGCTCACCAGACCTTATCATCTCATAAGCTGATTCCTCCACAAGACCATGCACATAGCATTCTCCCACAAAGAAATCCTCGTCTCCATCGGGCCTCAGACAGAAGAGCGTCTGCCCACCAAGAAGCAAACAAAGCACATCGCCTTCTTTCGCGGCAGGAGGACACAAAGCATAGTATCCCTTTTCGCCCCTCGCGAAGCGTCGGCCGTTCGCTCCGCCAGATACTCTCTCCATCCACTTGTAGCAGTCTCCGGTCTTCCCTAGTTGTTGCAGGTCTTCACTGATACCGTGGCTCGTGCTATACGCTCGGGTCAAGTAATCTGCGCCGTCACTCAAGCGCTCGGAAAGTGGAATTGGAACTTGCTGCTTGAGTTTCTTCACGGCTGATAATGTCTCCAAGAACGCGAAGATGCTGCTCTCTCCAGTCGGGTAGAGTGGTCCCGATGTTGTGAATCCGCCGTTGGTACACTCGGGTTGACTGAGCCAGAGCTCGGCAATCGTTGAGGATTCCAATGTGATATCGGATGTGCGTAGTATCTTTGAAACCGACTGAATGGTGTCAACTGTGACTTCCTCAAGAAGTAGAATTTGGTTTGACTCGATGAATCTTGGCTTTGGGAGGACAGGCTCGTGCGGGTGATATGGTCGGTAGACGCAGGTATCGTCACCGAGGAGGTTGTGCAGGGACTCTTGGAGATCCCATTGGGGTACCCATGTTGCAAGATTTGGTCTTCTCAGAGCTGTTGAAACTTCAGTGACTCTCACAACAGGTCAAAATAGCTGTTCGTGGATTCGATGAGAGATTTGCAGTTCAGCATGCTCGACTAACTCACCTGTTTTAAACGTCTCGTGTTGAATCACGTTCAGCATCATCAACGACTCTCCTTTTCCAAGTATATGCACAACAGTCTCATGAAAGACTTGCTCCACTGACTTCAAGTAATCAGCTTCAATCTCTCTATCCCCATTCTCATCTAGTTGAACAGAAGGGTGGCCGAGCAAGGCGAAAATGTGATCTCTCGGATCACTAGCTTGTTGCCATCGCGCTCTGTGCAACTCATACGTGAAGTTCTGCTCTTTCGTCTCGAGCGCGTCGATTGAGAACAGTTTGTTCATGTACCAAGGTTTCCAGACTTGCACATCATACTTTCGCCGAAGCAGGTATCCATGATTCTTCAGCAGCGCTGATGCCTCTGCGATATGACCCCAAGATACTTTAAGATCACCCCAGTAGACCTCAGAGGGAGTATCCGTGCCTATCTCCTGTAAAATTCACTTTCGATCGAACTATAACTGCATCAGTACAGTCACGATCTCAATCGTATGATTCGCCTACCCAAGGCTGCTTGAAGAGCTCCCTAAGCGCTCCCAAGACTCTTCCGGAAACCAATCGAAGGTAGTCTGCTTCTCCTTGAACTCCTGCAGCCGCGTTTCGTCCCTGGCAATCGCAACCAAAGCCTCTACAAGCTGAAAAGCTTTCTTCGCATAGCCCGCAGCATCATCACCAAGCCACACAAGCACCTTCGACGCCTTCTGGTAGATCGAGCTCATATGCCGGACCTGTTGACTCCGCTCGACCAAATCCTCCTGATTAATACATATCTGGTCCGCCCAAACCACATGAGGGGCATCTTTGTACCGGATGCGTCGGAGCATGGTGCCCAGGCTGGCGGTGAGTCGGACAACTTTCCCATCGATGGTGATTTCGTCCCACGTCCCGGCCCTTCCCCATACGTAGGAGAGTGCTTCAAATGGACGTGGATCGGTCGTGCTCATCGGAGAGAGTGTACCGGAGAGTGGCTCGTTGGAACGGCCTGGGGAGAGGGTCAAGATTCTGGTTGTTTCGAGGTAGGCTGGATGCGGTATGCGCTCGTACTGATACATGTCTCGTATCTCAGCCATGGTTTGGTTTTCCCGACAAGAGACTGCTGTGAAGTATTATGAATGAAGAGGAACGTTGCCAGCTGCCAGATGTCAGAATTATAAATGTTGCCTGGACGCGGCTGAAGCTCATGCGCGCAAGCAAATAGTCGATGCATGAGCAGGGTTTAGGGGTCATGTTTGAGAACGATTGGTCAAGATTGCGAGCTGTGCCACAGTGGGTCTATACAATACATTGATACGAATACAGAGAGGTTGGCACAGAGGACTATTTTCTTTTCAGTCTCTTGGCGAGACAATTGTATGTTTACTTCTTGTTCCAAGCGACTGTTGATTTGTCCTAGAAATCTTAGACAGTGTGTCGGTTCTCCAACTCAAGCTTGAGTTCTAATCTATGAGTCTAAGTAGGGTTATAAATATGAATCTAAGTTGCTTATTTGAAGAACTCATACTCAATAAGTCCAAGCTATCTAATAAATGAGTTAGAATATAAGTTGAACTCAGGTTCTTTCAAACTTTTGCATTAAAACTGGGAGATGGAAACTCTTAGAATAGGATTTATATACGATGAATTCGACTTCCAGCTCATGACTTTAAGTTGAGTCTCTGAGTCCGAGTACGAGTAAGTTGTTTATTCAGACAAATCAGACTCAATACAGTGAATATTATAACTCAAAATGAGTTCATAAGTCGCTTCCGCCAAGAACTCAAGCTCAAGATCGAGTATCGACACGCTGAACATTTCCAATCAAGACTTCCCCTTCGCAATATGCAGAAGTACATTCAACAATATTCCATACATGTGGTACTACTGCAATACATACGTAACAGGATAACAATACAAACAAAGATATCTCTGCGTGACACAACAACCAGCCTCTAGGGACTGATAATTCGGCATCTGTATGGTTGTGACTTATTCAAATCAGGACTTGAAGCGCGTTTATTCATGTGTGTAATTCGTTGTCTATCCTCGTATAGAGACATTCATTTCTTCTCTTTATCTAGCCCTTCTGCTTCCTTGAAAATAACCCTCGCACAACGCCCTCCTTTCATTCTCTCGACAAAGAACTAACCTGACCTACACATAAGTCTAAGAAGTTGTGCTTCGAGCTCAAGACACAACGTACATGATTTCTTTCCTTCCTCTTAGATTCGCATTTTTTCTTCCCACAATGACAGAGCCAAGCAACTCCGAAGGCAAGCTCGACTTCGATCTCTCCCTACCCGACCACACCTGCTCCCACCTCTTCAACGCCCTCCAACTAACATCTATCCTCCGCTACCTACACTCGCCCCTCCAGATTTCCCCTCGAGTGCGTGCCTCCGTCAAAACCTACCTCCAGCTCCTTTCCTCCGTATGCACGCACCCCAAGACCGGGCCGCAAACACAGCTCTACATCAAGCTAAACCACAATGGCAAGATCAAGTTTGGGAGCCCGTCCCCATCGCGACACGAGCAGCTCGATCGAGGCGAGTTCGTCGCGCCGACGTGGCTGCACACGAGCGTCTTTGATCATTTCAAGGTGAAGAGGGAGATGGAGGGGTGGGTCACTTGGCATGTCAGGGATGAGAGTGTGCATCCGGAGTTTGCGAGGGTTTATGTTCATCTGTTGCAGAAGTTTGGGTTAGTTGAGAAATAGGAGAGAGATATTAGAAATCTAAATACTTACTTGTTTGTGACGTGTATCTGGTTGGTTATAGAGTTGATGGTTCAGTACCGGACTCGTCCTTGCAGATCCAATACTCGACAGAGTAATTTTTTTCGGAACGAGCAACCACTTTCAGAACCTAATTGAAAAAGTATCGATAGACAGGTTTAATTGTTCAATGGTACCACCACAACGTTTTTTCAAATTTGGACGTTTTTGGAAAAAGACTTAAAGACTCTCAGCTGTATCTCTTGGATGTGAAAGAAAGGATTGATGCTCAATCCTTGTGGCTGTCTTTTTGCCTAAAGGTTCAGATATTATTTGTTTTAGGACAAGAGAGACTTTAGTAGAGAAAGGCGGCCCCCGCAAGTGTAAGTTGTAAGGCTCTTCCAGCCAGTGAATCAGGCAAGACCCTAGCCTATAAACATACCCTTAAGAGGTAGAAGGAATTGACAGCGTAATGTGGCTGTTTTACCACAAGCGCATCCATCCGTAATGTTTACGATTCGCTTACTGCAAGATCCGGCTTGGCAACGCGAAGCTATTAGCATTCTTTACCAACAAAGCATTGTTGGAGTCGCTTTCCAGCTTTCCGAAACAAAGTTTTTTCCTTTATTCGCCAAATCTTGCTGCCATGTTACACCAAGCTAGTAGCCCGAGCTGCGAACAGTCATTTGTTGGATTCGATGAATCACGACCAGCATGCCGCAAGCCAGCAAACAGATCTGAAAACATTCACAGGTGGCTTTTATAAAATCCTACAATTTAAACAGCTATTTCTTCTGTATGTTGCAAAGAAATACCACTACATAAGAACCCACTTCAAAGGCTTAGTTAAGCAACCTCTCTCAAGCGTTTGACTTCGACTCCAATAAAACAGAAGAAAGTTTTGGAACTCTCGAACAAAATGCCAACCATGATGCAGCTGCGCTCGTTTGTCCGCAATCACTTCATCCATATTCTCATCTACCAACTCAGCGCTTTCACCCTTCTATTTCTCTATCTCAGCCTACAGAACGCTTCACATGAAGGTGAGTCTTTTCCGTTACCGAGCTCTACCCTTTGTCTCCATACTCCATGACCCTGCCGGTCGCAAACGCAGCGCGGTAAAACATTTGCCAGAGATGATCTCCTCACCACGCCTCTTTCGACGAACCCAGAAGAATCAAAATGCTAACACACGATCTACACATAGAAACACCCCTCCTCACCCGCCGCAAATGGGGTACCTGCCCAGCAACCGAGGCCTGCAACGCAAAGTTCAAGACTGCCACACTCCTCGCGCTCTTCCTGGGTACATTTGGCGTTGATCAATTCTACGCTCATCATTGTAAGTCGAATACCAACCCCACTCCCCCCATACCTGCTTCCTTTCCGTCTCTCCTACACCAAGACACCAGAAAGATAGAAAGCTCTCTGTGATATGAGGTTTGTCAGGGCTGACTTGAGGTCGATAGGGGTCCTCGCGGCTTTCAAGCTCCTAACTCTCGGTGGCCTAGGGACATGGAGTCTCATCGATGTTGTGCTTTGGATTGTAGGTGGGATCTATGGTTTGCCTGGTTGTGGCGGTGGATATGGTGGTTGAGACCACGATAAGGTGAAGCAGGGACAGGGGCCAGGTGGAGGATATAAGAATCTAGGTTGAAGCATGTATGACATGTTGGGGCATAATGCTCGGCGTAATGGGTCCGCAGCACGGATTTCCGATTTAGTATGCTAGAAAATAATGCATCTACCCTACTCCGTTTGGTATGTTGTTATCTTGTTCCCTAGACATTGTATACAATGCAATGATGCTCTGACATCTGAATTTTGTCAACTTGGCGCTTGACATTGCAAGGATTTTGCGGGATTAGATTGATGGAATGTGCCTGGTACTGTAACAAAACAATGTTAAGGTTTGACGAGTCTTCTTCGACTGCACTGGGGATGGGCCCCTACACGCCGTTCTGAACTATGCTAGTCCTCATCAAGTTGGCTCGGCGGCCCTGAAAGCTCGAAGAAAGACAGATTTATTGGTTCTATGATAGGCAACAAAGAATATTTTGTTATAGATTATCGTCAGCGTACAGTTCGCACAGTGAGCCAATGAAATAGTCCACATCCAGATGAGCAGATTCCACCTGTGAAAGAGGAGAGGAATGAAAGAGAAGACGCATGAAAGCGCATGAAAGAGAAGACGTACAGAGAAACACGCAACCGTCATGGCGACTGAAATGACACCTATATTGCTCAAGCATAACCAGAACCATCAGACTCTCCTTCCCTTCAATGCTAATAGACTTTCGACTAGCTGCCACAAACCCGCCACATACTTCCAATCAAGCAGCATCAACTCGTCCTCAGCGAATATACAACCATGCTTCAAACTCGTAACTCATTCATACAGAGACATGCAAAGCATTTCCTCATCTACCAAATGATCATGGTCTCTCTCTTGCTTACCTACCTCGGCTTTCACGTCTTTTCCAAGCCCGGTAAGTTCTTTCCATCTCCCACTACCAGCCCTCAAGTGTCTATTCACCCAGAATTAACGCTGCCTAGGACCCCATACTTCTCCCGCCATCACACCCAGATGGGGTCCCGTCCCTCCAAGCGAGCGCTGCGCTCAGAAATTCAGAACAGCAACCCTCCTCGCCTTCCTCGTGGGCAGCACCGGCGCCGACCAATGGTTCGCTCGCCACTGGGTTCTCGCAACCTTCAAGATGTTGATTCTGTTCCCGTCGATGCTTTTCACTATTGTCGTTGGTCTCATGACGTCTCGTTCTCGGGAGGGGCGCTCAGCGGCGGTTCTGCTCGTCAAGAGTTTCTTGAGTCTGATTCTTTTCGTCTGGATTGGTACGGATGTCGTGTTGTGGATTGTGGGGGGCACGTATGGGATTCCGGGTTGTGGTGGTGGATATGGTGGGTGATTTTGGCTGATGTGCTGGATTGATAGGCGGTAGATGATGAATGGCTAAGGAGTGTGTGGAAATACAATCGTTGTTTTGATAGTGCCTGTTTTTACTTCTTGAATTGGACGAAACATTATATTCATATCGACTGACTCAGACCTCCTGGAGCCCCCCCTGTAAAACCTGTTATTAAACGCCACAGCCACACCGTGCAGCTTCTGTCCTCAAACGCCGTATCTCTTTCCTGTTCCATTCGATCTCATCATGGATCGTTATTTGTAGCAATACCTCTTTACCAAGCAGCGGCATCCCTATCAAAACGAACCAACTCTTTCCCTGCATCCTCCACATCCTTCTTGGCTTTCATCCGCATGTAGAAAATCGGACAATCCTTACTCGAACAGATAACCTCACAATGCATACTGCCCTGACAACGTTGACATTGCGTCCAGAGTCTCCCGAATCTGACTTCTAGATCGCTGACTTTGCTGAGAGTCTTTTGGTACAATTCTCCAACCCGAGGAGCGCAGTTCGAGCAAACAGCCCCACCGGACTCCTCCTTCCCCACAAGTGGCTTTTTGCATCCCATACATGTGAAAGTCTTCTTAGCGAACTTCATGAGTCCGCCGATGGAAGGCGCAGCGACGGATATGGCACGCGTGTGGTCTCCTGCCAGCAAGCTATTGGCTTTGGTCTCGCCGAGGATAGGCTCGAAGATACGGCCAAGAGGTTTGGCGAGCTGGTTGTCCAAATAGTACTTCGTGTCGATGGGAATGTTATTCTCCAGAACGAAGATTGGATCTTCAGACCGTTCGAAGTTCTTGGCTCCAGCTGAGCCTTTGATGATGACATAGGCTACACGATCTCCAAGGGTTGGTGCTGAACCTGCGTCACGCTTCTTCATCCGCTCTGCGAGTTCGACGTGAGCTTGTTTGGCCGTGTAGTCGGCCTTGGCGAGTGCTTTGGTGATGACGAGTTTGGACATGTCGATTTTGTTTTGCAAAAGATCCGAGATAGTATCTTTGACATAACTGAGTCTGATTAGCAAGATTCAGCCGAGGAATAGGAAGTGCATACTCTTGCGCGCCCTGCACGTCACGATCGATCAAGATCATCCGCAGCACCGTCTCAATAACGTTCTGAACCAATCGACAATTGTCTCTTCGAACTGTCTCAATACCCTTGGTATCCATCTTATCATACTTGTCTGGATTGGTCCAGTACAGACCAGCATAACGTTTCTTGTTGATCAGAAGATACGGGAAGTAGACTTTCTCGAACTCAAGCTTGATGGGCTTGATGAACTTAGACGAAACATATGCGGCAGCTTCTTCTCCCAGCTTCATTGCTGTCGGAAGGTCCTTGCACCCGAACTTGACCATGACTGAATCTGTGTCACCATAGATGACCTGAGCATCGTGACTATAGCCATTGGCAATGGTGTACTTCTGCTCAACCTCTTCCTTTGTCTTCTCAATCATCTGACGACCGTAACTCGTCGTACTACTGGCGATGGCTAAACACGGAAGTTTCCCGACTGTCGCTCCAGTCAAACCGTACACACTGTTGGCACTGATTTTCAGAGCCAGTTGTCGACCGTTCAGCACAGCTTTCTTGAAAGGGTCTGTTTCGACTGCAAGCTCACGCTTGGCTTGCTTTCTCGCAGTAAGCAATTCTTCCAAAATTTGAGCCAAGAGTCCCTTCCGCTGTTTGAGTGTGCAGAACATGTCCCCATTGGGAGTGACGATGTAGTCCTCGTCTTTGACTAAATTCAGCTTGTCGATGGCATTTTTGTTCAGCAGAGTTGTGTAGCACAAGTTGTGTGCCTGAATAATGGAGGGGTACAGGGAGGCGAAATCCAAGGTAGCGATCGGAACGTCGTAATAACCTCTCGTAGGCTCAATGACTGTTGCTCCTTCATACTGTTCATCGGTGGCATCGGTCCTCAAGTTCGGAATGACCAGTTTCTGTTCCAATGCTTTTCGGAACAATTGACTGACGAATTTGACTTGCTGACCACGGGAGAGAAGATAGTTGAAAGGTACGCCTGTGACTCTTGCCATCTCCGTGTAGTTTTCGAGACATGAGAGTTTATCCATCAAACGTTGTGGTAAGTACGCATCCTTCAAACAGTAAACAGCAAGACGTCTTCGAGATTCTGGTGTACCGTTGAAAAGTTCCGTGATCATGGTATGGTGAACATCCTCCTTCTGCTCCCCGAGGAACTGGGCGCACACGGAATTGAGAGTATAACTTCGAAGCTGGTGGTCTCTTTGAACGAGCTGCAGCAAATCCAGTTGCAGTCTACCGTTGGTGTTGGTTGCCTTCGTGTCACGATTTCCCATCTGCTTACTGGAGAAATTTGTATCCTTGGAGGCAGATCTGACACCCTTCAATCGAGTCCACGCATCAAAATCTCGGATCTTCAGATGCCTTGCTCTATCGAGAAGATACGGGAAATCAAAGTTGCAAATATTGTAACCAATGATGATATCGGGATCGACCTCTTCCAAGAAATCCCTCCACTTCGACAACATTTGTTCCTCCCTGTCAAATTCGAATAGCTGTGTGTTGACAATCGAGGAGGTATTATCTAGGCAAAACACATTCCGCACGAACGGCTTCTTCTCTCCGTATCGTGTGACAACATTCGCGATTTGGATGACTGGATCGTGGTTGGCCTCAGGAAAGATACCTTTACGACCTGCGCATTCGATATCGAAGGACAGAATCCTGAGAGGTGCCATCTTCGCCCATTCCCCTTCCGGTTTGTGTGCGATCAAGTCTCGGTATGTTACCCATGCTTCGATTTGACAATTCGAATGGCGCTCGTGTTCTGGGATCATCGTGTAATTCTCTGCTGGTACCTCGACCCACGACATACCGGAGATCTGATCTATATTAGCTACGTTCCAGAGCAACCTGAAATCAACTCACCTTGCAATCAATCATGAATCGTAAAACATATGCAATGCTGTCAAATGTCAAGATCCCGCCATCGCCAGATCCTTTCCACATTCCCTTGTAGTTGGCCGTTCCTTGCTCAATCACACTTCTGACTTTGTTTATGAACTTCGGATCGTTTACTGTGATTTTGATGTATGGGTTTTGCTGATTCCCTTGGAATCCGTAGAGGTTTTCTCGAAGAACAATTTGCACGGAATGGATAGCTGGTTGATGTGTAGCCAGCTGCGCGTCCAAGAATGTCTTGAAGCCCTCGCACTCGCGCTGCGTAAAGTTTACTGGAGCGGCAACATAGAGGTAGTGGAGGAAGTCTGTAACGTGAAGCATGGCAGAGTGGCCAGTCTGGGGGATCGGTCAGTTTGAGAAAGACTCCCTGAAAGCAGAAACTTGCCTCCGTGACACCGAATAGTTTGACAGTTGCATTGCCTCCATGCAAGGTACCTTCTTCGCACTCAATCTGCTGAAATATGAGGTTGTCTTTGCCCTCCTTCCAATCATTCAGACTCGGCCGTGACCACTGTTGGTCTTTCTCGGAATTGTTCTTTCTCAACCCAGCCATATCCTGTGTCATCTTCTCCAACACCTCGGATTCGAAGTGACTGGGCTGACTGGAGCCCACCTTTCCTTTCGGTCCATTCTGAGAGCTTTTGAACCTTGCGGCGGGTGACGATGTGGGTTCGAGTTGTTCAAGCTTGCGCTTTTTCGCTGATGAGGGAGAAGATGGTATGTTTCTTCGAGTATTTGTCGTATCACCGAGTATCCTTTTCTGGGGGAGTCTTGAGGGAGCCATAGTGAATGATGGCTGGGGTTTGTCGAAGGATGGGAGGAAAGTAAACAAGAAAAGAAGAGGTCAAACAAATGCGGGAGAAACCTTGGTGTTTCTCGTCGCGTCATGCACGGTTGTTCATGTCGCGACGCGATTTCAATTAGAGGTCCCGAGTCTGCCAGCCTTCACCGCCTTTCTGTCCAATGAAGTTCATCCAGTTGATTACGTACGCGCCATGAAGATCGTGGGCGACCGCACCACACGTACACGCTCTCTCTCTCTCTCTGTAGAGCAGCAGACGAACTTTCCCCTCGAATCCCGGAATCTGAGAGAAACTCTTTCTGTTACCATTTGGAGCTATGCCTCTGCAAATTCTTCTCCATAGTGCCGAAGAGGCGCCATTGTACTCAAGTCCTGTGCACTGCTCTTCTTCAGTTTCACGGGAAACTGACCCGCATTTGTATCAATTTCCGATCCAGCCTTGCCTATTCAATTTGAGGAGATGCTATTTATGCCAAAAGTCTTGATTTCCCTATGATTTATTTGCTTGAATCTCGCGTTGTGATTTATGAGCTCTGGAGGTGGGCAGGTAGCCTGCTCATTTCCTTCTTCGATGCCTCGTACTTCTCCAAGTCGTCGAGCAGGCCCATCAAATACTTCTTTGCGCCATTCTGTTCTGGTCGAATAATACCAATCATGAAGACCCAGAAGAACCGTCCCAATCTCAACCACCATGACTCCGTGACAACACGGTGGAGATGTACTTGCTTGTCCAACTCAACTGCCCAGTCCCAGCCATCATCTGTTTCTGCCCGTACCATGTCCTCCAATTCCTTGCACAACGTCTGAATGATGACCAGCGCCTTCATATCTTTTCTGAGATCCTTCATGACATCCTCCATGCTTATACCCCACTCCTTGGCTTTGTCAAGAATTGAGCGGGTAGCTTCAAGTGTCTTGACAGGGAAGCCGACCTCAATCTCGACCCGGATGCAATGTAAGCCTGACAGGGCGTATTGGATTTTGTGGGCGAGGTCCTGAAGGACACGGAGCTTGGCTCCTCTGGTAGTGTCTCTCCAATCATCTTCCTTGACATGCTCGCCGAAGTCGTCACCGGTATCGATCTCCTTATCCTTCGAGTGGCGGCGTCGGTGATAGTCATCGCTTGCAAGATTGAAGCCGGCGAGGGCGGCCAGATATCCTTGTTCGATGTCGTATCGAGTCTCGCCAGTTCTGTTGTCCTTGGTTTCCTTGATACGACTGATGGAGACGCCAAAAGCAATCGCTCGGGGATCCAGGGGTCCGCTCCATTTGGTCGTGAACCGATCTTGGATCGGAGGATCTGGGGATGAGGAGCCCTCGATGATGGCGTAGAGGGCCTCGGTTATCGCTTTTCCGTTGACGTTTTCGGAGAGTGACATCGTGCTGACTGTCAAAGCTGTCAGTATGCTACACAGTCATTGCATGGAAATAATGCGCTGTCTTTGTGTACTTACGCTGCAGTGTAAGGAGTTGACGAAGTGTTGAACGAGGGAGCTTGGTCTGCTGACAATACGAGGATTTGAGCCTAGAGCCTATTCCTCTCAGTTAGTTATCACCTATGCTTCCCCAACCTCTTCTCATACTTGAAAGAAGCATTACCTTTGTAGCTGTGTTGTATCTTGCGAGATATGGGAGTTGCTGTCTTTTTCTTTTGCAGACGAAAGGAGCAAAAAGAAGGATTAGTGCGGGGTGGGGTCTGTCCTTTATGAGAGCCTAAGAAGTGGTGGGGTGGGGTCTGTCTTTCGTGGTGAATGCTTTTCGCAGCCTTGCGTCAAGAGAATGGCGAGGCAGCTTGCAGAATTTTCCTGCTAAGCTGAGCGTGTGAATGCTGCTGGCTACCTCGAATAGCAGATAGTTCGAGGTTTGAAGCAGTCCTGGCTGTTGTTTAGATGTTTTGGTCTAAGCGAATAATCCCCTGAAATACGCGAGATCACACTGGCTGTCTATGCCCAGAATGTCAAGAGCAATTTTATATAATTAGAGTGGCTTTGTATTATATGCTCAGTTGTAAACAGGTGAGGGTTCATACTTAGACTCGAAATGTCAGCAAACCTTGTCTTGATGTATGGGGACGGCTTACGGCGAAATTGAATAGAAGTCATGGCTTTTCAATTCCTTTCAATTGGATCTAGTCATTAGAGTGGTCTAGTACCAATGAATTATCTGATGATGGTGGTTGAGGGTCAAATTTGAGATAGTTTCTAGAGATATTCCATCTGCTGAGGTTTCTTGCTACTGGTAGTCTGTGTGAGATCGTATCCTGATGATTTACGATCTTGGATCCATGATTACAACTTTTGGAGATATCTCCTGAATCCATATTAACCGTGTCGGAAGAATAAGACCGCAAATTATGGGATACGACTAAGAAAAGCGGTGAATTGATTCTTACAAAGATCGAACCTGGTCATGGTGTCGAAGGGCGTAGATAGACCAGCGTCACGTGATCGGCAGCATCAACCTGAATTGTGCCGCAGAACAATTTCTCCACTTGAGCATCAGAGAAGCGCGAATGAAGTTCAGCTTGACACCTTTCGAAGGACACTGAACCGGATGATAGGGGTCAAAGTTCACGCATGAACTAATTTTACCACGATGCCTCCGTCGCGTAACTCTTCACGCTCAATCGCGGGGTCGAGCAAGGCAACTCTCGGGCTGGTATCACGCCCCGGTGAAACG
Organism: Cadophora luteo-olivacea; assembly: GCA_026120085.1. Classification (NCBI taxonomy): domain Eukaryota; kingdom Fungi; phylum Ascomycota; class Leotiomycetes; order Helotiales; family Ploettnerulaceae; genus Cadophora; species Cadophora luteo-olivacea. The sequence goes on from JALRMC010000028.1 coordinate 369,878, forward strand.
AGCAACCACTCCACAGAAGCACCACGTCCAAGGCCACGATTCACACGCGCGGCTTTGCGTACATTAGAAGCATGGATTTCAACTCACCGCCAATCTCCGTACCCTACGCCGGGCGACTTAGATCACCTGACAACAAAGACCGGACTCAAACGCAGCCAGGTATCCAACTGGTTTGCGAACAGACGCAAGCGAGGGAAGGTGCCCAAGCCGGAGACAAGTCGAAGCCCACCTTTGGATCTGGTTCAGATACCATTGATAGGGCCCTCGACCACTGACGACGTGCCCCTTTTCCATCGCTGGTTGGATTCATGGACAGAATACGAGGAGGCTGCCTTACCAGCTATTCTCGAAGCTGTAGGCCAGCTCAACAATGCATCCAGCGGCAACTTCCTCCGAGGATCAAAAAGACATCATCGCCAGTGGAGCCAGTCATCAGTGTCAAGCATGGAGGTTCGCTCGTATGCTGCCAACGTTGAGTCAGTCCACTCTGACGAATGGAAAGCCGGAGATATTATTGCTCCAAGTCTCGTTCCCATGGAGCGAAGACATCGAAGACTTCCGGACAAGCAAAATAGATCTTTATATTCCGAAACACTTGACAGTAGTGAAGTTCTGAGGAAGTTTCAATGTACATTCTGTACAGACCGCTTCCGGACAAAGTACGATTGGCAGCGCCACGAGAAGTCTATGCACCTGCCTCTCGAGAAGTGGATCTGTACTCCAAATGGCAGCATTAATGTCAATCCAGACAATAACGAGATCACTTGTGCCTTCTGTGAAGCTGTTGATCCAAGTCCCGAGCACATTGGAGGTCACGGCTACGCCACTTGTGCAAGCAGGCCTTTGTCGGAGCGAACATTCTATCGCAAAGATCATCTCAGACAGCATCTAAGGTTGATGCACGGGAGTTGCCCTTTTTTCCCATCTATGGAATCGTGGAAAAGCGTCACAGTCTCGATTCGGTCCCGGTGTGGATTTTGTGACGCTCTATTGAGTACTTGGTCGGAACGTGTGGACCATCTTGCCGAGCACTTCAGCGACGGTTTCTCAGCTGCGGAGCATTGGTGGGGTGATTGGGGATTTGACGATGATGTCTTGAAAGTGCTCGAGAAAGCTTCGCTACCTGGAAGCGATAGACATACGGCCGTGAGTGGAAGTTTGACTGCGCCAGGATCCATGATGGATGACAACTATGCAGACTCTCTTGGGGTTGACAGGTATGTAATTGCTCCCTTGATCATCCTGCTACCGTGGATGACCAATGTTACCTACAGCTTCGCCTGTGACACGGAATCGTTTGCAGAGTATCCTTTCGTGGACTTCAACAGTTCCAAGTTCGGAGAAAATTGGGGCGGCTCGCTTGACTTGCCAGCTGATTTCTTCAACTTCAACTCCAGCCTCGTCAAGTCAAACGACAATACTTCTGCTCATCCGCCCTTTCTCTTGTCTCCAGATGGCGGTGGTGAACATGGAGTGTGGGAAACATCACTACCTTCTAATGAGTCAGGAAATGACCATGACTTTAGCTTCGAGGACCAGTTGACAATTGACCTTGTGTCAGGCTTCACGTAGCAAAATTTTATCTAGACATATCACCAGGCTCGACTGGAGTTCAGCGTTATCGTCCATCCGGTCTTATTTTGTGATACATGTGGGACCTCTCCAGCCACGATTCGCAACTTGTCTGGCCTCCTCAGTCTCGCTGTCCACCTTGCGTTTGACCCCACGATTCCACGTCTCCCGATATTTTTCAAACTCCACATACATCATATCTATCCCCTCATGCGTCATCCACAAGACCTTGTCATAATCGAGGCCGTACCGCCGAAGTGTCCGTGGTTTCATCGTATCAGTCACGATCCAATCACGAACTGGAATAAGGTCCCTGTCATGATATCCCCCAAAGGCTTCTGTAGTGCGGGGCCTTCCTTTGGATTTATATTATAAAAGACGATCAGGTAATCGATATTCCCCTACAAGCTGCCAATATTCCATGTCAATCCATCTAAAACAAGCTCGTACTTCACTAACTCTTCATCTTTTAGTACCCGGACTTTAAAAGACTACCATACTCATCAGTATACGACTTGCGGCTGGCAGATTAGGCCGGATCCGCAAATGGTTGGGTACACTCACATCAATACTGTTGATACCGTGCTTGATTGTTCGCTCGATGATTATGCAGAAGGTCTTTTGGATGCGCGAGAAGTTTCTCTGTATGATATGGTCCGCAAGTCTTTGGCTCTCTCCAGGGTATTGGTTCCTGGAGTGGGCTCGTATCTCCTCGACATTCGCATCAATATCAACGCCATTCGCGCGCGCTCTATGCCCAATCAGCATGTGAATAGATGAGATGTCGGAGAGCTCGAGAATCACCTGTCACCCATGGTGGATAACGGGAGAATATTCGCGGTGATGGGGCTTGGGTCTGTTGTTTTTGAAGTTGGACGAGGAAGATTCGAAGGGTTGTTCCAATTTATGCTGCTGGGAAGCTGAAAGGGAATCATGCACTTGCTCTAGCTTTGGAGCGGTCGGTGTGGATTTCGATTCACTGTTTGACCCGCAGGTTCTGATCAGGTGGTCAGTTTAACATCTAGTTTTGCAAGTTCTCGTGAATTTGACGGCAACAAGAACCAAGGCGGTACTTCAGAACACCTTGAGCTCTTCTAGGCCTTTAGCTGCCTCGTCACCTTTCCGTCTGTTCACTCTCTCGACCTCGATAACATCTCGACCCCGCTCTTACTCACGACAGAACTTCTAATAATCATCAAAAAAAACATCCAGACTCAGTAAAGATGGACCGCACCGGCTGGTGAGCATAGATCTCTGCATTTTGTCAGCTGCCCTTGCTGACACTGTCTCTACAGGCAAAATATTGAGGACGCCAGCACTCTCCAATTGCTGGGCGGCATCAAAGAGGATTTCGAGAAGGACTACCCTGATGAAACCGAAGCTCAGATTCAACACAGATTCAAGAAGTACATGGTCGAGATCATGGAGCTCCGCTTCAACCAGATCTGCGACCTTCAACCTCACATTACCACTCCGGAGGTAGGACCCCCGAAAAGCTCATAGATATCAAAGCTAACTTACATTATCAGATGCTTGACAAGACAATTCACTATGATGACTTCCCCGAAAACCCTAACCTCGTACTCCACCGTGGTGACTCCAGCATGGCTGTATCAAGTGTTCAGATTCTTTGGGAACAAATCACTTGCCTCATTCGTGTTAAGCCAGCTTCGTATCCACCCATGCACCAGAAGTTGAAGGACTGGCAAGGCAAGATCTTTGACGCTTATCGGCACGCCATCGGTCTTCCATATGTCGGCGACAGTGTGGACTACAGACTTCTCTTTCGGTATCTCCATCGTGATGCTCCAGCTATTCGAGAGGACTTTCGACCGTTCAAGGAGGCTTGGTTGGCTGAGGAGCCTGTCCCAGAGACACAAGTCGACGAACAGGCCCAGGTTCAGGAGGGAGATAGTGCTTGAGTTCGCAGCACAGGTATGATAGTTTTCAGAGAGGATATAGGGTTGACTCTTTACGGTGCTTATGGTCGTGGACACGGAATTGCGTCAGCTGGGAAATGCGATGAACAGTATTCGGAGTAGTTTGCTAGACCTTTTGGGCCAATACCACAGCCTGAAATAAAAATTCGATCATGAATCTCAAATTGCATCAAAAGTGAGGTTGAAGTGTCGTGTCATTGCTTCTTTCAGGCGAAACATAGCTTCTAGAGAATTTTGAGGCCGTGTATTGGAAGCAAGCTAAAGTGAATACGTTCTTATCAAATTCGATACTGAATCACACACAGAGATTTTCATAGTACTTAACCAAGAACCTAACAGAAATGGTTGATGGTCCCTTCTTCTACTCGTCCACGTTCTACGCAATCACTCCTCCAACCGTCAAAAGACCGTATGACCCTGCCCTCAGCGACTTCAACGGAACGCAGTATCTCATTTGGGGTTCTCAGCGTGACAAGAAAATTTAGGAGAAGCGATTCTGAGTCAATTCTACCACTTTCGCGGCGAGAACAACTCTGAACCACCAGGCACCCGCCTCCCACCTATCGCGCGAGAGGAGTAAAACACCAGCAATCCACCACGCCACAACAGGCCCCCAGAGCAATTTATTGCCAACCTCTAGTATTGCAACAGCAAGGACCGAACCTAGAGCTATGGCGATGCTAACAGCGACGCTGTTTTGGTCTTCGGCGGATGTGACGTTCCATGCGATGAAAGGTGTGCCCAGTGCCACAGCTGAGCTCCAGAGAAAGTTGAAGATAGCACCCGGAAGGCCGGGCAACGAGTTGAATGGCTGGCGGCAGTTCGGGCAAAGCTGGTATATAACGACAATTGCCAAAGCCGACGTGATGAAGGATAGAAAACTGAACTTTGCGGCAGTGTGTTGTCGTGTTGGGCTAAGGGGCAAGATCCTAATCGGGAGTACTGCTCGACTCGGAACATAGAACTTGTTATCAGAAGACATCTCCGACCTGCTTTTACCGGCAGAAAAGCCCACCAGATCTATGCTAGCAATCCGAAATTTGGTCATAGTGGCAGATGGTCTGCCATCACTTCGGGGCACGAAAAGCCGTGCAACTTTAGTTTGACCGTTCAAGGATAGTTCGGCGAAATTGTTGCTTGGGGTTGGGATCCGAAACTTGTCTACACCATCATCCGAAAGGTATTGCACCTCTTCCTCGCCACAATAGAAAGGCCGGAGCTCACTTGACAGCTGGAAGATACAGGCCTTTTGTCTTCGGCTGAGTGAAGGGGTTGCATTATGAGGCAGAAATGCCCCGACAACCACTTCTGCATCGTCAAAATCGGAGCTTGTGGAAGAAAGTGCAACACCCTTGACTAACAGCAAAAGTGGTAGGCTTTTTGATCGAATTTGGTCGTGGATGGGGTCGAGATTGAAGTCCTCGCATGAAACAGTGGAATTGATTGAGGCAGTCTGTAGCGGAAGATCGACAGGGAGGATCGTTGCAAGTTTGACGAGAAGGAGAGCATCGAGAACACTTTCGGTTCTTTCATTTGATGACTGAGTTTGCCTGAAAGCTCCTCGTATCAGCGAGGCTGCTTCGGACTTTGTGGACGACAAAATTGAATCATGATCTAAGTTTTGATCCAAAATGAATGGCGCGAACAGCCGTGGCAGAGCTGAAAATATGTTTGGCTTTCAGAGGTCAGTACTGACACGAGATTATGTATCAACAAGGAACCTACTGCTATTTTAGTTAAGCCTGATTTGAAGAGATTCCATGTGATTCCTGGCTGATTTTCGGGTTGTGAAAAGCCGCTGAAAACAGTGCTGGTGAGCTTGTCCAAAGCAACGCTGTTTGCACAGAGCTTTCCGGGCCCACTACCACATAGATAGACCTGGCAGGCAAGTAGAATCTTGAGGAGCGACTCGAATTCGTCGTTGGGGATGAAGCCTCGCAAGTCTTGAGACTTCGACGAAGGGAGTGCGGTTACCTCGATGACTGGAGGACCAGATGTAAACACCTTCTTCTCGCCATCCTCGCTGCGATATCTATTACGAGCTGAAACGAGCGCGTGAGCTTGAAGAAGATGGTCGTCATCGCTGGCCACCACATGTGAGACTTCGTCGCCCGAATTACGGTCGTCTGCGAAGTTCCCCACCATGATTCGGTCGTCCGGAATTTCTCTGACTGCGGATTTTTCGACATCCTCTGCCTCCGATGTATCCAAGACCACAGACATACATTGGAATAACAACTTGTGAAGCCATTGATCTCGCTGCGCATCACCGTCAATGTCTCGAGGATTGTCGAGGTTCCAAGTGTTCGTAACGACGAAAGGATGGAGGTTATTTTCATGTCGCCGCAGAAGAATCACAAGGGCGGTCACAAGGGTTTCCAAGTCGATATCTTGTACCTGGAGAAGCTGGTTGTGCCATGGAAAGGATCCCAGATGCTGAACACATCTAAACAACAGGGGACCGGCTCTCTTTAAGTCCGACTTCAGCTCCTCCGGCAGGGTAACTTCCATGAAATTGATCAGGTCCGACGTATTCCAACCTAATGGGAAACTGTCAGAGTAGAGTACTGATGATTTCAGGAGGCCTCACACTTACAGACTGGTACTTGAGACGTCGAAGAGAACTTCTCGAGAATCGTCTTGAGCCAATCTAGCTCACGTGATGAAAGACAAGAGCCCTGGAGTATCTCTCTGAATCTTACCCGGAACTGATCTGGATTTCATTCAGGTGAGCTAAACAGGATGAATGAGGCTAGGATGCGGACATACCCTGGGTCTCGATGCTCGGCAAGGTGCTACTCGACGCGCGGGCTTTTGATTGTGACGTTTCCATTCTGCTGATGTTATGAGGAAGATATGGATGGAGGTTAGTAGGGGGTTGACGAGGGGGAAGGATCCAAAACAAGTTTTCCATCCGACTTACATATATATTCGCAGATGAAGCTCAATCGAAAGCGGTTACCTGATCTCACTTTGTGGAAGTCGTCACGTGAAACACCCCTGCGAACAAGGGTGGCTCTCTCAAACCTGCTTTCTGCCTTCCCCTTGGACGATACGAGGCAGGCAGCCAACTGGCTACCTGCAACCAACCGACCAATCAATAATTCAACCAACTCACTCACTTACTCACTCACTCACTCCTCGATCCTTTGTGGCTTCACGCTGATGCTTAAATCAGCACTGCCTGCATCTACCCCGCCTTAAAAGACCAACAGTGGCAATTCTGCCGAAACATCACTGCACCAGTAATAGCGTCCTAACTTCCAACACCGAACTTTGTTGACAAGATACCAACAACCAAATGCATATGCCACGTATGTCTTACCAGGACTTGAAACACCAACTGCTGTTGGTGAGCAATAATGATATATGTCCCACAATGAGCAAGGGTCGTTCGAAGGATCCCGCATCAGGACGCTGCAGCTGATAACGATGGCCATGTTGGCAGAACGGTGGCGCATAATTTGCTATCAGGGGAGACAAGATGACTGAGGGTGAAGAGAACAAGTAGGAAACTTCATAACAGAAACTATCCAGCAATCCTGGTGGGGCTAACGGGTTAACAGACGTGGAACAAGCTTGAGTACATAGACCCGGCTAAAATGCAAGACCAAATAAGCAATCAAGGTTCGTCGAATGTGATGTAACTTTGTTCTGTATATATCTCTGTATAGGGTATTTGGATATCAATTGCTGAACTTGAGAAGCAAAACTAACTGAGAAATCGAAAACAAGAAATGCTGCAAATGGTGTATCATGTCAGAAAAATTAGAAGCGCCGATTCAGCCGAGGAGCGGTCAAATCAACCAGACCCAACGCCAACCAAATACAAAATACGTCAACCACCCAGTAAGATACGAAGATCCCCACCTCAGTGCAAAGATATACTGCAGAGGAAAAAACAAATGGAGGAGCACTGGCCTTGCAGATGCGGTGTGGTGTTGATCTCGCTTAGCGATTCAGCCTTGCTGCAGGATCCCAGGGGCTCCCATGCCACTCCGCAGACACGACTCAAGACACCCTCCGACTTTTGGTACAACGAATCGCTCCTATCCCGAATTGAACTACATCACACTGTATTTGACACCGCGGTGTAGTCGCAGTGAATTTTGGATCGATCGAAAATTGGCCCTTGTCGAACGGAGGGTGGAATTTGAGGCTGTTCCATGGGTGTATTTGAGCAGAGATCGTCTAGTCGTGAAATCATCTTGGTCCTCCGCCCCTTCAGATATTAGGTAGATCTTGAGTTCTGCTTTCTGTCAGTCTGGACTCTGCAACTGGGTTAATGCTCTCGCCGCTGCGGAACCTGCTTGCGCAAGACCGCTCAAAACGTACCTTTGTCACATAGTATAACCACCAAACTCCTCCCATCCCATATTTGTCGTGTTGACCCATGTTACTGGTGTATGCCGAACCACCAGCTGGTTTCCACTATCATTGACGTAGACCCAAAAGAGGCTCGAAATCGATCTCGATATGAATTGGGTTATGAAGAGCGGGGTGAACGACACAATCGCGTAAAGAAATAGGGCAAAGATTGACAGAACGATGGTATTCGTGATTATCTTCTCGGTCGGTGTCATTACGTAGAGCGAGAAGGTGACTTCATATTGGTAATACCAAAGCCGGATTTTGTCAACGAAGCTATCGAGTGGTGATTTCGAGCCCGGGGAGATGTACGGAGATGTGTATTGAGGAGTTATGGAATACATCCTGATGTTTTCGAGAACAGAATCGCAAAGTGAGAGTAGGCAAAGAAGAAGTCGCAAGAAGGGCAGATACAGGAGAGGAAGCTTCCAAAGATATAAACGTAGAAACAGGTACAGAGCAAGGCTATGAAAAACTCCCAGGGCAACCCCGGGATCACGTACCGGTGAATAGGTCTTGACCCAACCTGACCAGGCAGGCCAGCCCAATGCCTCACTCATGTATTGGCGGAGGTGATTCCAAACTGGAAAATGAATGCATGAAGTTGCGACCTTTGGGTCATTGACCCACAGCTGGAAGCACTGACTAAACCTTGTGCAGAAAAGTCACGATAGCAAGTGTTGTGAATTAACCGCGATTGTATAAGTTTGGCCTGACCGGCGCGTTATATGATGACAAGAATTCGGAATTCTCGGCACTTGACTTTGGCTCCCGGAATCACCTCCGTAGCAGCGGATAGGATCTGCATCTTTGCGATGGATAACATGTGAGTTGGCAGCGTAGCTATGAGCTGGCGGGCGAGTCAACAAAGCAGTACAAGGAAGTAGGTTGTCGTGCGACGTTGGTGAAGATGGAATGCGGTATGAGATCGACGGCAGAGAAGCTTGCTGGAAGCAATTGAAACAGAGGCGGTAAACAGGCGAGTGCCTTGTGGCGGGGTCATGCCTGCGGCTTTGACATGCGGCTGCAACGTGGAATATATGATGTCATGTTCCTGGTTCCAGAACATCTCTACATCGAAAGCTCGAAGCAAAAAAATCACAAGCCATCTTTGATTACATATTAAGTTGTGATGGGTCGGTTGAAGCGGAAGTTGAATCGATTATGTCAAACTTATGTAAACGATTCACGCCACGTGATAATTATTCTTTTAGCGTAACATAAACCCTTTCTTGAGGAGCACAGCTACCTAGGTACCAAAATATGACTCAATAGCACTGTCAGCTAGAATAAATACCACTAGATGGAGCAATAGTTCTGGATGGGGATAGCTGAATTGTACAACCGCCGGAACCCAATTTTATTTGGGATCTTTAAGCGAGCTAATTCCATTTCCATGCCCAAGTACAGCAGAGCAGATGTGGTGTACATTTCTCGATCTCTCAAAGACGACCTCAAACTTGCGACACAAAGTTTATCTAGCATAGACCATGCTTTTACTCTTCCAATCTGCGGGAGGTCAGCCACAAAGATGGGATGAGTCTGTCATCTTTCCTTGGCCTAACGTCATGACTCGTCATAGGACCGTTGGAGTCGTCTACTGCTGACGAATAAGGAGCATATATCATCTATTGTAGCCTCAATCCATAACCTACTTCCATGTACTAGGAAGTGTTCAAAGCATAGTGCTTGGGTAAAGACTGTCGGGTGCAAGGATGAGCCTTGGACTTCTGCCAGCATATCCATGATTTTTTATGCTGAATATCACCATGCTCAGCTTTTGGGCCAGGCCATCAAATCCTGAGCATCTGGCAAAGAACGATAACCGGTTTTCAAGGGCATCTAGTAGCTCGTGTCATCCGGTCACATTGACATGTGAGAGCGCAGAGATATCACAGTGAAAGCTTGCGCGGAAAATTAAGCGAGTTATGTAAACAAATCAAAGTCCAGAAGTTCCAGACGCGTACGAATAAAGTCCATCTCCCAATCACAAAATATCAGCCTCACACTACACCGCAGAGGACTAGTAGACTAAGACGTTGACCGTCCTAGCTAAAGCGCTCTGGTATGACAAAATAAGACCCTAGCGTGATCAGTCACTACCATCAACTTCAGCACATTAGCCAGCCAGAAACCGCCCAACTTTCTAACGCACGACAAATATCAATCATTTCAATTGGGAACCCAACATTGGGAAACACAACCGCGTACCAGCTCAAATGCAGATGGTTTTTTGAGAAGGCCATCGTCAAGCCAGCAATACCACACAGAAAAACCAGAAATGCCACAAGCCGTAAGTATACTGAGATATCAGGACTGAGACGACAAAAATTTTTTATGCTTCGAGTATACCGCTTCCAATGTTGGTGACAGCCGACCAAATATCTGATAGGAGGTATGCAATCACGTGGTTTGGTACAGTATTAAAATGCTGTTGCCTGTTTGCATCAGTTCTGTCCCCTGATAGTAGTCGACCACCAACACCAACTTCGCACACATGAGATGTCGGAAACTCACTTGGACTCCAATACTGGCTCGGTTCCACTGACTGTGCCAGTCTTTGAAGGCAGCCACATGCTCGGAAGGCTTCATCAATTCTCCGAATTGCCACCCGAAATCCGCCTCTAGATATGGAGAGAAATGTTTCTACTTTTGCGATGAGTCGAGTTTGGATCTTGCATCCAAACGGAAAAATGCGAGAATCGTGTCTCTGCGCCTGAGCTATCAAACGATCAAGAAGCACCCGTCACCCTCTTCATCAACCATGAAAGCAGACAAGAGACACTCAAGCACTATGTCGTCTTCCTGCGATCTTCACGGGGCCAGGCCGAATCGCCAAACAAACCCCTCTGCTTCGACGAGAAGAGAGACACGGCTGCAATTCCATTTCGACTCTTCTTCGCTATGCAGGCACCACGCACCCTGAGCAACTGGGAGTTGAATTTGCAGTCAGATGAAAGCAGATCTACAGAGTTTCTGAGGAGAATCCAAGAGTTCCGCGTCCTCGAAGTGGTATGGAGTGATGTTGTGAACATCGGCGTTCACCATCGGCTGGATGAAGCCAGAGTCGAGGCAGCCCCAGAGAGCAAGCGTATTCGCTGCATCTTCCAGCTTTTCCCGAATCTGAAAAGATTAGTGGTCCATATGACGGATGGACCGATGCACACAGCGGAATCATTGAGGATCTTTGGCGCGGGAATGGCAAGTTTCGTTGCTTTTCATGGTGAAAGCTTTGTCGACGGTAAACTGCCAGAAGTCGTGATCGTGCCGCATGGAGAGATAACGACGAAGGAAGCTCTCGCACCGAGCACTTGAAATCTCGCTGCCGTAAGAATTGGCGAAGAAGACGTTATTCGAAGATCTGGCTCTTGTGATCATTGGATGTTCTGGATATGTACTGGTCCACCACTTGCGGCGCGTTCAAGGTAACAGGAAGACTTCCAATGGATGCACCTCCAGTCGACTAAAAAGAGATTGCTACCAAGGTGTGTGCTTCGAGCAAGGGGGCGGGTGACAGAAAGACACGTGAAGATTAGGACAAGCGATGGAGAGGTAGAAGGAGAGGCCAAATCAAGCTCAAGATCAGTGCCAGGAACACAACATCTAAATCTTTGGTACGCACTTTGCTCGACTGGAGCTGTGAAGGAAATGAACCTACACCAGGCAGTCCCCCCCTTGTGCGCATTCGAAAATTGCATGTGCCATATAGAAAGCAACGATTCTAGAGGCAAAGGACACCCAATCTGTCCTTAGCTTGATCCGCTCAAAAAGAGTTCGTGAGCATGTTCCATGGTAATGATATCTTCTCGGGGACGAAAGAACAATGAGCATTGACGATGCTGGCATCCCCGTATGACTAAGCGAGGCTCCCAGCCACAAATTTAGCGTCTCAGCCCAGCCTTCCCCGCAGAAAAAGTTCCCAGCCTCGCGCTAGACTTATACTGCGCCAAACGCAATTCTTTATCCCACCAACACCACCTCACATTCTTCCTGAAACAAAGCACTCCGCACCTCAAATATGGGCAAAGAGAAGGGAAAAGCTGGTCGCAAGGAATCAAACTCCGCCATCAAAAAGCTCAACCAAGAGCCCAAAGTACCCGGAATGCCCAAACCACCGCGACCAGAGAAGAAGGTGAAGAAGCTCCTGTCGCAAGAAACGAGCGCAATGTCCGGGGCACCTACGAGTTCGACATCCCCACTATCAAATGGTCTACCAAAGCCGCTCATAAAGACTCCTCAGCATGCGAAGTGGCCAGCGCTGTTCAAGAAGCATCTGGGAGTTCTCGAGTCGCATGTTCGCGCATTGGACAGGGTCATGGCAAATATAAAAAACGAGATGGCGGATCTGCCCGAGAAGGAGAGACTGGATTTCGAGCTGGGAGAGAAGGGCAATTGGAGAATCATTTGTGGTATGATGGATCGTGCGCGCGAGGCTCTCACGACGGCGCGGACTGCGGCGGAAGGAATTGTGAGTTCACGACACGATGCGCCCATTGGCATTCACTAATTACATACAGGTTCCAAAGCGCCATTTGCAAGACAAAAAGGGTTTGGGTATTGTGGGCACAACTTTCGAGCGCCTCGAACCGAAACTCGACCAGAAAGCCGCTGAGCTTGGATACAACCCAGCTGGGAGGGGCAAGCTGGGTAGAAATCCGGATGAAGTGGATGAAGATGGCGATAGCGAGATGACGGATGCTTCAGATTCCTCAGATTCATCAGACGACTCAGAGGAAGAAGGGAGTGAGCACGATGGGGTGAAAGAGAATGCAGATTTCATACAACTCAGCATCGGCTCGAAGATCCCACGCCTTGGAGCTGTCGCCAATGGAACCAAGCCTACGGCGGAAGAGGAGGCCAGCGCCGTCGAGTCCAATCCTTACTTTGTCGTCGACGTCGAGCCTACACCAGTCAACCTCAAGCCCGCAGAACCGAAGAAGAGTCGCAAACAACTCAAGGAAGAAGCAGCTCTAGCACGAAAGGCCGCGCGCGAAGCTACCAAAGCAGCACACGAAGCATCCAAACTCGCACCTCCGAAGGAACCTACCCCACAACCACAAGCAGAACCCGAGTCGGAGGTCGACTTTGCCGCACTTGAAGCCAGTCTGCAAGCAGAGATTGCAGCAGCAATAAAGGCACAAGAGGACGAAGCTAAGGAGGAGAAGAAGTCGAAGAAGAAGCGGAGACGGAGCAGTGGTGTAGACGAGGAGGTTGTAGAGAAGAAGATCAAGCTGGATAAGAAGGAGAAAACGAGGAAGGCGGATGAGGGTGTTGATGCCGTGGAAGAGGTGAAGAAGGCTAAGAAGGAGAAGAAAGACAAGAAGGAAAAGAAACGGAAGGCGGAGGATAGCGCTGATGCGGAGGAAGTTGAGGAGGGGACGAAGAAGAAGAGGAAGCATAAAGGTGATGCTTAAGTGGGGGAGGTGACAAGCTGCATTGGGAGGTCTTTGCTTTACGATACCATGGTTATTTTCTTTTGTTACTGGATACCCGGATGGTTGGATAGAGGGATGACTTGCATAGCTGGAGGAGTCTAAAATAGGAGTCTTTACTACTGCCACGTCCGTTTCCCACATCTCAAGATTTAATCAAGCCACCTGCCTAGAAGCCGACTTGTTCGAAAGATGCTTTGTGGAGACAACAATCAAAACTTAAGTTTGTGTTTGGCACCTGCGTTGATTGGACGTAAAAAGCTCGTTGAACTTTTGTGGCATGCAGTGTTACTAGGCGTTCAATACGGGATTGTGAGTTGGGCGTCCGGCTGTGAAAGGAGAATCTACTACTAGCTTTAGCGAAGCAACATTGGACAAAGAGGTGTCAGACAAAGGCCTCGCTAGGCTGTGTTCCTCTAGCAGTAAATAAATATCTTCATTGCGGCGGTTTTCAAACGAGTCTGGCTTGACATTCACTCATTCGCGGCCCAGAAAAGGAGCTCGGCACCAAAACTCACCAAAGCTTCCTAAAACTTCGAAAGAAAAGGATCGGAACCAAAAAAGAACCAGATAATATTCCTCTGGGGAGAATGCAAAAGGTAAGAAGTGCGCCGTCGAGTGCAGGATTTGAACCTACGCGGCCGAAACCATATGATATCTATCAGGTCCTTTGCAGGATCTTTCGAGTCATACCCATTAACCACTCTGGCAACTCGACGATGACGAAATTTCTGCTTATTTCGTTATATACGAGCCGTAGCACGGTGCGGAGTTTTGCTGTGGCTGTGCTAATTCTACCAGGCGCTAAGTGCGGACTTTCATCGGGTGTGTCTTGGGGCTTTTTTTCCGATGATGATTCGAGCTCGAGCTTATAAGCTGAACCGAACCATAAACCTGGCTTTCAACAGGGAACGGCGATACGATTGACAGAACGTTCCTTACTATACCCAAAAACTCAAGAGCATATCTTGTTGCCACTTGAAATGCAATTACAATAGCAGCAGTACTTTCAATCAGAAGTTGGCTTCAGCTCCATCACCAATTCAAGGCCTATCGAGCCTCAACTCCTTACACGCATCATGTCCACCACAACCCCCACCACACCTCCCCTCAATTCCCGCGATGCCCTCTACCGAAATGTGGCCCTCGGCGCCGTCGTCGTCTGCCCAATAATAATCCTCATCCCACCCCGCAAAATCGACATCTACACCGTCGCCCTCACGGCCGGCTTCTTCGCCGGCGGAAACCACCTCACAGCACACTACACCGGCACCAGCATACTACAGCGCTTCGGGAACAGAATGGAGCATATGTCCAGCCACGCCCTGCCACCCAAAGCTCTTGAGACACAGCGGCGGCTGAAAGAGGAGCGGGAGAAGAGAGATTCTGGTACCCTGGCAAGAGATGTTGCGCGGCTTGCGGCGGCTGATGATAAGGGTGTGCTGGCGGAAGTGAGGAGGAAGGAGGCGGAAGATAAGGAGAGGGGTTTGTTGGAGAGGGTGTGGATGGGTGGGGAGGGGCCGGATTGGAAGGCCAAGAGGGATCTGAAGGAGAAGGAGGCGCTGGATGAGGGGAGAGGGTATGGTGGGTTGATTATGGATCAGATATGGGAGGTGTGGAGTTGGGGAAAGGATAAAGTTGATGAGGTCAAGGAGGTTGATGAGAAGGTTGTGCAGGAGAGGAAGGAGGGCAAGAAATGAATGCTGTTTCGAGGCATGTCGGACTATGCTTTCGGAGGAGCGTCAACGGCAAGAGATCTTGGACCGGAGGAATTTGTGTCCTTCTGGAACCATGCAACTAGCAAATCTCGGACCGGACTGGTCAATGAGGCCGGATCCGGCGTTTCTACGAATTGGAGGAGTGGAAGAGTGTAGGTTATCATTGTACAACATGTACGATCAATGTACAACATCAAGACTCGGAGGAGAGACCGAGTCAGGAGCATGGCTGTTCCATCTATTCAATGTACAACTCTTCTCAACAGCTAAGATCTACGATAAGTTGCAACAGCGGGAGAATATGGGAGAGTCCCGGGTTGAGCAAAGATCTTCCACTCGACTTTTCGCAAACAAGGCGGCATAAGCTTCCTAGGCTCTCAATGCCTTTGGAGTCGAACGTAGCTACTTGCAACAAGTTCACGGCAAACATTTCTGCTGGCTGCTTGCCTCTCGACAGTACCCGTATCGATGAAGATTCCATATTCCTCCAGGCAAAGCTTCTCAATGTTTGGTCTAAGCAGAAAGCGCAATTGCGAACAAGGCGATCACGAGGGGGTTTGCTGGCACAAACTCGGAATGGTGTGGCGACAAAGGTGGGCGCTTCTGCAAATTAAGCGACATCGATGAACTACAAAACAACGTCCGATCCCCACCTCTGCATGTTCTTCTCCGACTTTATCTATTAACACTTCATATTCCTCGATAGGGATAACTTGAGTAGATATATCACAACCGGATGCCAATTTCCATTGCTGAGCTAATGCTGCTCGGCTCATCCACTGATCCAGCACCGGGCTCAAATCGACCCAAGTTATCAACACTTTGGAGTCACCAAGACCACTACAACCACCACAGTTTGCAAAGGCCAAACCGAATCTCGAGATGTCTTCAAATCATACCCTCATTGCCGGAGTGCTCAAGCGAAACTCGAACTCTACTTCACACAATGAAGTTTGGGTCGAGCCAATGCCGGATGGTGCATGATCTGCAGCCTTTGTCTGGAGGATAAACAACAGCCTAATGGAATGGCTAGAAATATCGTGGTCTTGGCTAGCAGTGAGCGCCATGCTTGACGTGCTGCCAGCTTTGCCATTATCAACGATTAGTAGTGCTCATCATGTTGGTCGGAACTGGGCCGCGATCAACTGAAGTCGAGAATTCGGAAGGCTTGACAACAATCAGCCTCACCGTGAGCTTTCTGTATTGGGCCGAAGTCCTTCATGCTTGCAATGTGTCTGCTTAATTGCCAGCATGCGTTGATGTTTTGTTGTAACATCCTTCCCGGAGCCTGCTGCTTGCCATTTTGCATTCTTTGGGATTCATGCCTTGGTCAAAAGAGAAAAGGGCATATGGAGGTGGAGATGGATAATTGCCATTCAGACTTCCACGTTGTCGTTTATGCGAGCGTTTGTCGCGTTTGACTCTTACCGCTTGTTGTGTGGGAAGCACTCACGTTATCAATCCCAACGAAACGATTGGGTGCGTCGAGGCTATTGTTACACCTCCTTATCGATATCATTCAAGGGACCTGGAGGGCGCAAGAGGATCAAGACGAGAACCAAGTACCACTCGAAAGCTAATCAACATGCATTGTTCCTATCATGGGAGTACAAAGCATGCAGTTGGCAGTTCAGATAGGGGAAAATATGCTCCCTGCCGTCGACTCAGTCACAGGAAATCCTTCAATAAGGCCATTCACACTCCGATGCCGGCAATCGCCGTGAATACCTGATTTTCAGTCTTTGTTGACTATCCCAAAGTGGAATGGCCATGAGCTTGAGCCCCCACACACCTCGAATCCGTGAATACGCTTCGGGTGGGGGTCGTATAAATTCTGAACTTTGTTGTTTATCAAGTTCGAATGCGAGTACACGACAGCTACAGACAGCACCGGATCGAGCTCTTACTTTCGCAGACTATGAACATGGAGAATACAGTCGCTACCGAGGAAATGGAGGTTGCTCCCCCAAAAGAACCATCGGAACTGCAGCTTCTCGCTAACCGCTGCCGCGATCATTCAAGCACGATCAGGACCAAAGTCTTGTCTATTCTACCGGGTACCGAAGTCTATGGCATGGCCTACAGCTACATGCAACGTTTTGAGTTCAGACAACTACATTGGTTTGCGTTCATGTTGTGGTCGTCTATCTCTTCTTTTCTCTTTTGGGTGTTCCAGGGTGGAAAGCGCAGACACACCTACCTGAATTGTCTCTTCTTCGCTATCTCGTCTATCACGGATACTGGTCTTGCCACACAGAACGTGTCCTCGTTCAATACCTTCTTGCAGGCGCTTCTGTGTATCAATTTCATTCTCGGAAGCGCACCTCTTACAGGCATCGTAGTATTGACTGTGCGGAAGCGTGCCATGGAAGACGCTTATGGCGAAATCATCGAGAACAGCCGCCGAGAACAGCAGGCTAAATTTGAAGCTTCCCGGGCGCCTCGGACTTCCAACGGTCAGTACTCAATGTCGCAGCTGCATTCGAGGCATCTCAGTCTTGTTGGAACCTCACTGATACTCGTGTCCACAGAACTGCCTACCGAAAGTCCTGGAACCGCTGCGGACAATGAATCTAGCATCACTATTGCTGAAGCACCCGCGCCGGATCCCCTGACCTCCTCTACTATGCGAAAAGGAACGATTGCCAAAAATTTGATCGTTTACTGGCGTGAGTTTCTCAGCAAGGCCACAGTTGGTCGGAATGCTACGTTCCACGGTCTTTCAAGACCAGAACGAGAATCACTTGTCTGCGTCGAGTACCTTGCGGTAATCTTGCTGCGTCGTGTCGTTACCTGTTACGTTGTGATCTTCCAGCTGCTAGGTGCTATCGGTCTGGCTGTATATTTCCAACTTTGCGAGGCAGATATTATCGGCCTTGATGGCGTCAATCCAATTGCTTTGGGCGTTTTCAACTCTATTTCGGCCTTCAACAACGCTGGAATGAGTCTCATGAACAACTCGATGGTATGCTCCCCTGTATTGGCTTTTCTGCGCATCTAACAATGTCGTAGATGCCTTTCAAGACTTCAACTTTTCCCGTACTGCTGATGTGTATTCTAATGTTGACTGGCAACACTGGGTCGGTTCTTACTGCCAGACTGTCATGAAACATGGTTGACAATATCCTAGATTTCCAATATTTCTTCGCGTTACCCTTTGGATGATGTTGAAGATGCTGCCGAGAAGCTCCAAGTACGACCAGACCCGAGCTACAATTGCATACACGCTGAAGTATCCACGTCGGGTCTATACACACTTGTTCCCGACTCGAGAAACCATTTTCCTATTTCTTGGATTGATGGTGTTGAACGGTGTCGACTGGATAGCATTCGAAACTTCAGCCAGGAATCTTCCTGAGCTCAAGGATCTGCCACTAGGAAACAGGATATTGAACGGATTGTTCCAATCTCTCTCTGTCAGATGTAGCGGATTCAATATTGTCACAGTCTCTGCGCTCCCTTCTGGCCTTTCAACTTTGTACATTGGAATGATGTAAGTGCTGCATGGTGCTTTTCATATCCCATTTCAATGTTCGGATTCCTTCGGAACTTTGGATCTAGCTTACTGACACTTGTTGATACAGGTATATCTCCGCGTTTCCAGTCACAATTACCATTCGGAGTTCCAACGTCTACGAAGAAAGATCTCTTGGCGTGTACACTCCCAGCAAACCGGTTGACAATGACGAGAGTAGCCCACCAATCCCCAGTACCGGTCTTAGAGGCAGATTCTACTACGTCAGTCAACAAGTCCGTACTCAAATAAGTCACGATGCCTGGTCAATCATGCTAGCCTTGATTGTTGTTGCTTTCAACGAAGGCGGCGAAAAGTCACCAGACAATTACGACGTCTTCCTACCCCTGTTCGAAGTCTTCTCTGCCTACGCGAACATTGGCTTGAGTATGGGCCTTTCCGACCAATCCTATTCCCTATGCGGCTCTTGGCACTGGGTCAGCAAAGGTTGCTTGATGTACCTTATGCTCAAAGGCCGTCACCGACCCTTGCCAAACTCCATCGATCGCGCCATTCAGCTGCCAGATAAGAATCTTGGCTCCAGAGAAGAGGCAGATGAAAGAGAACGGGAACGCGAGCTTCAGCGTGAGCTTGAAACGATCGAAAGAGAGCGCGGTGAGCAGAAATTGGATTGATGTTGTTTGCAACGTTGTGATTTGGAGTTGATGCTGGGTTGCTGTGATATTGGGATTGGATGTTGATTGCGACCTACGCTCTGAAATAACTTCAGTCATAATTTAATGCGTTCGACTTTGCTGCAATGACTTCTCAAATCTGCGGTGTGATTGGGTTTTAGAACTACATTACTGATCACGTGGGCATCTGCTGAATATTTACCCCGCCATGGCGACATCGGATTGCTTTTCTACCTTTTCACTGTTGTCATTAAACATAACAAGCCCAACCAACCCATTTTACTGAACACGAAATTCGTCCCATCATTAACATTGAAGTAGAACAAGCATCCAAAAATCAGCAGTAACCATGGCTTTGATCTCTGGTCTCGCACATGTTAACCTCACGGTTCCGCCGGGAACACTTGACCAAGCAGCAGAATTTTACGGCAAGACACTCGGCTTGACACAATCTCCTGTACCTCAACTGCAAAGAGATAGATTGGCCTGGTATGTTCAGATTCTTTCATCTAATATTTCCTATGCGCAGTACCTAATCTCGTCCACATCCCCTCTACGTACCCCACTTTACCCCTCCATCCCCATCTCCAGCTGCATCCATCCCCAAATTCTCCCCAGTATCCATTCAAATCCATTCCCATTCACAAACCCAATCATCAGCTAAATCTCAAAAGATATCCTTTATTAGTAAGTCTCCTAACATTCCCGTCTCAATAGGTTCAACATCTCCACCTCGGGTCAACAAATCCACATCGCCTTCGGCCCACCAGACCCAACGCCCTCGTCCCGCCACCCCTGCTTCAAAATCGACAGCGCGGAGAAACTCGTTGAACTACGGAAGAGAGTCTATGAGCATTTCGAGAAGGGGGGAGATGCGGCGCCGAAAGAGGCCGATAAGCCGGGGGAGGAGAGTAGTGGTGAGTTTTGTTTCTTTCTGTCAGTCGGTATTCGTTTGAT
This sequence comes from Cadophora luteo-olivacea, assembly GCA_026120085.1. Lineage (NCBI taxonomy): Eukaryota > Fungi > Ascomycota > Leotiomycetes > Helotiales > Ploettnerulaceae > Cadophora > Cadophora luteo-olivacea. The sequence goes on from JALRMC010000028.1 coordinate 390,014, forward strand.
GAGGAAGGTGGGGAGGGGTGGAGGCGAAGGGGATGAGAGGATTGTGCTAATTGTGAGATAGGTTCGAAGGGTGTTGAGTACCCGACGAGATTCTTCGCGAGGGATTATGCGGGGAATAGGTTGGAGTTTAGCTTGTGAGGAATCGAGAGTGAAGAGGGGAAGGGAGTGAGCCAATTGTACGAAAATGAATATCTAGCCGAAGTCTTTGAGTGCTCTCTTGGTTCGGAGTCGCGTTTCTTGCATTTGTTTGAGACTCTTTATTCTTGTACTTCGAACTTTTTTTATCATAGAAATGCCTTTTTCGATTTTCAATCTCTCAAATTCGACCATTTCTACGTAGATTTCACTTTCGACACATGAAGAAGTCCCACTTGCAAGGCAATTCAGACGATACTGATGTCGGAATAACGCACTCCATGTTCCTTCGAGAACTTCTTCATTGATCAAATCCGGCTGTTGTCATTGGTTCTGTCGTATTTCTGAAGGGTTCGCTGCGCCACCAAGGTCAATAAGCGAGTGCTGATCTCATGCTGCACGCCGCAAATCCCATGTTTAGAACTCGGTTTCCTCTTCAGGCCGTCCTTGCTTCTGACTGGTCATGTTGTATGCAAGTGGCAAGGCTTCAGTCAAACTACGCGAATTGGCATAAGCAGACATCCCAGCTGTTTCACAGCACTCTCACACGACGGCCACTCGGTTGAGCCCAGGAGCCCTCGGGTATACTGATGCGTGTGGTTGTACGGCGTCTCACAGGTATATTCTGGTTAAAAACAGGCTATGACCCCGCTTACATGATATTCTTATTTCGACCTCAGGATACAAGTACCTCAACTATTCTCGAGATCTTCCACCAACGTTCAAATCTCGAGCTCAAATTTACCGGCGTAAATACATACAGTGTACTGCATGCAAATATGCTCAGTCTCTTCGCCTCATCTTTCACGGACGGAGCCTCTTGGTCCGTCCTGGTAATCCTCGGCCTCGCCTCGATCTTCGCTTCTTACGTCGTCTTCTCCCCTCGACAAAGTTTCTCTCCACATTCTCCAAAGCTTATTTCAGACCAGTACCCAATTTTTGGCGCACTTCGCTACTTCTCTGCTCGTTGGGACTTCTACCGGGATGCCATCGCTCAAAGCAAGACCGGGAACTTCAGCTTCTATCTTGGCAAGTATGGAGTCATTGGATTTTCTGGTAGACAGGCTAGGAAGGATTATTTCGAATCGAAAATCTTGAGTTTACATGAGGGGTAAGTCGGACCTTGAAGTTATCGGAGGCATACCACAAAGCAGAATGTTGACCGCTCCATGATAGAACAAGTCTCAGCCCCCAAGTACCAGCTCCGCCCCAAACACTTCAAGGTGGTAAGCAAGTCCAAGAGACAAGTGGTTTTGCGGATTATTTCAACCGACGAATCAACCGCATGCTTTCTCGCGAGAACTTTGGAAGGAGTAAGAACTGCACCTCTTCGCTCCTGCATGTCAATATTGACTGCTCTAGCTGTCCCGGCAATGATGCGCGACACCCAAGCTCGCCTCGAGGAGTTTGGCGACTCAGGCACCACAGATCCATTCGACACCATTCACAGCCTCGTCTTCCAGCTTACAGTCCGCAATGTTGGATGCAACGATATCGCCGATGATCGCGTTCTGCTCGAGAAAACGAGGGGTATTTACGAGACCATGGAGAACAGTTATAACCCGTCGATCATTGTGCTTCCGTGGATCGTGAAAGCATTTACTCCATCGTTCATCAACCAGGCTATCGCTGGTGCGAGATTGTATTTTATTCTGAAAGGAGTCGTAGACAAGAGGAAGAAGACTGGAGAGAGACAGAATGATACGTTGCAGTACTTGATGGATCAGGGTGATGATTTGGGGAAGATGATTGGTGTAAGTCCTGCCCGGATCAAAGATCTCGAAATTCTGCAACTGGGCGATGAGATTTCTAATAGCTACTAGTTCATCATTGGCGCTCTCTTCGCCGGCGTCATTAACAGCGGCATCAACTCCGGCTGGCTCCTTTGCTACCTCGCCACCAACCCTCGCTGGATGGCTGAAGTCCGCAAGGAAGTCGAGAACGCAGCGGCAAAGCATGCAACTGACAAGACAGCATCCCTCTCTGATCAACTTGCCACTCTTCCCATCGAAGCTTGGGAGAGCGAGTTCCCAATGTTGGATCTTTGTCTGAAAGAAACAATCAGAGTCCAAGGTCAAGGTGTGTTCCAAAGGAGGAATGTCAGTGGTCAGGATATCACGATTGGTGGGGAAGTTGTGCCGAATGGAGCTTTTGCTGTGAGTGACAGATCTCGAAGAAGCTTTTTGTAGAAGGTGATCGCTGACATCGGCTAGCTTTATCACGTCGCCGACGCTCATCGCGATGAGAGTATCTACACCGATCCTGAAACCTGGGACCCGGCCAGATATCTTCCTGATCGGGCAGAAGGCTCAAATAAACTTGACTACATTGGTTGGGGAATCGGCAGGCATCCTTGTCGTAAGTCATCTTCTTCCCTGGCCAACTTTAGCCAGGATATTTGCTGACAAAAACTCATCAACAGCTGGGATGAGGGTGAGTTTCTTTCATGCTGTGAGTCGACCACTGCTGACGAGTTATTGATAGTTCGCCAAGTTGGAAATGAACATGATCGTAGCATTCTTTGTTGCAACGTATGATTACACGCTCGTTGACAAGCAGGGATCGCCAATCCCGCAGCCTCCACCGCTTAACAGGAACAATATGGCTGCTTCGAAGCCGGACACGCCACTTTACTTGAAATATGAGAGGAGAAATTGACGGTCATGATGAAGCGACGCAACCCGTACTTGCATGTCTGACGAACTCATACTGCGTAGTGGGTGTCAGCCATATGCCACAGAGATGAACGGTGTCCAAGTTTACCGTTACTTCACCCAAGTCATTATCAATCTTGACTTTACGGCTTTTGATTAATTTGATACTTGCTGAGAGACTGTTGATCACCTCCAGACCCAACATTTTACTTCATGACTTTGAATCCATGTATAATCTGGCAGACGTGGGTCTTTCAACAGCCTATTCTTAGCATCGTCAATACTTACAGGTCAACCGAGCAGAATTTTCTGCAAGCATATGAATAGAGAGAACGACTCAGCAATTTTTGTATTATTTGGAGAATGGTTGAGGTCAATATTACCTTCTTTGTTATACTGCGATATATATGGCTTCAAAATTCCTAATTCTATAGCCATGTACAATGAATCTATTTGCGGTACAAGATACAATTACAGATTATGCAGAGATCCAAAATAGGAACCAGACGCTCTTTGTTCCATAATAATACAAAATTAGGTGATCTCTCCTGGAACTCATTTCTGTGTATACCACCCAAGCTTGGCTTTTGCACAATCTCAACAAGAAGTCATTCAGAAGATCGCAGATCACAAGGATAGTACTCGGACAACTCTTTCGCCGCTTCTTTCTCTCGCAGTCTACATACCATCTCTTAAAATGCATACCATTAAGGTTATAGATCAGGAAGTACTCGACTACCTCAATCGGTTGTATGAGAAAGGCGACGACGACGATCGTGAAGAATATGATGCCATGATTCGACAAATATTTCCTGGCATTCCCGAGCAAGAGTATTATCTTAGTAGCACCGGGGAGCGCGTCGTTATACACTTTGCAGACGGAAGCGATGGTCAAGAGATGAAGCTAGATGTTCAAATCAATGGGCAGGTTCTAAAGTCAAAGAATGGGAGTGGTAGTGGATGGATCTGGGAGTCAGGAGAAGCGGTCAAGGGGGATGCGGCAAGCCAAGGATGATAACTGATAGTTGAGGAAGAATGGATATTTCCTTTTGTTGGATCACTCAATCTCTTCACAGCTTAAGTCACTTCTTGGCTTTTAGCTTTTGTTCGTCGCCTAGTGGATGAAAAGCCTATCTATTCTATCGAGCTTCACAGAAGGAGGTTAGAACTGTATTTATGTATTCACATACAAGCCGCCAAGAGCAAGACAGCCCCCAACACTGGAGTCATCCCCTTCTGTATAAGTACCAAGTGTCTCAGCTTTGTGAATATCATGTCACCTTTAATTCTGAGCTTGAAGCCTCTAGGTTCGCTTGGTGAATCATATCTTGGGCGAAAATCGCATATAAAAGGAATGTGGGCGTCACTTTTCTTTCCCAAGATGCACTTGAGGACTGTAGCACAATAGCGATTCGATTTTGATAGCATTGAATTTTCTCCTAGCCCACCATGAACAGGAAGCCAATCGAGCGGAAAGGAACCCCTTTTCCAAAGTCAGCTCCGAGAATGCCTGCTGTCCCACTGCCAAAGTCTGCCTCTAGACCTTCTGTAGCTCGAGGCCCGACCAGAGGAGCTATCAATCACGCTCCAAGCCTTACAGATAAAAATACCAGCAGGAGCAGCACTTTCAGCTGCCGAATCCATCGATTTCTTCTGTTCCAAGGCGAAAAGCAACTCCATACCCAGTTAGACAATATTCTAAACCTATGGCGCCATGGAACGCAGCCAGGCCACCATTCTCTTCACCACAAGCCAGTGGTTCAGCTTCGACCAGAGCACTCATTCCAACTCGCACCCAACAGCAACCTCAACCAGTATCGAATACCCAAAAGGCATTCAGATCCGTTTTCAAGATGAACAAAACAAAATCCAAAGAACCATACACGGGTGGAACTCCGAAGCTCTCAATTTCTCGTGGCCCCACAGCAGTCAGTCCGGCCAAGACCAAACGAAGAACGAAAAGGCACATGTCAAAGAAGGTAAACAGAATAAACAAGACAAACAAGCAGAAAAAGCGCAACTGGAAAAGGGAAAAGCACTAAGGGCGAAAAGCCGGCACGATTTCTCGCAGTACCGTGACTGGAAAATACCACCCCGCCATATTGGCATACACCAGGAGAAAGCACGCACGTTTCGAGCCCTGCGATGGCAAACGAGAGTCGAGGAACCAAACACCACCTTACTGAGAATACTCGACATACTCACCACTCTCCTCCTCCTCCCGCATACACAACCCGATCACCACCAGCACCAGCCCACACCTCGCACACACAACCCCGAACTGCTCCCCGCCTCCATCCTACACAAGAGCCTGTCCCCGTCCTCCCCATCTCCCAACTCCAGCTCTTCGAGAGTCATCTATCCCACTTGTTCCGCGCGCACCGCTGGGTCCTCGTTTCGCTTCTGCCGTTTGCGATGTTCATGCTTGACCGGAGGGACGGGACTGGGTTAGACAGAATCAGAGTTTCGTTTGAGAAGGTGAAGGATGCCAAACGGGGGAGGATGGCGAGGTGGTGGGTTAGGGTTGAGAGGGGGCTTGAGTGGGTACCAGGAGGAAAGGCCGGGAATGGGGAGTGGAGGGGTGAACTGTGGTTTGAGGGACGGTGTAAGGATCCAGAATGAGCTTATGTGTTGCTGAGGTATTGGTATTGGTAGTAGCAATCATGAGGTCTTGTGAAGTGGGTGGTGCAATTGGTGCTCCGATTGGATCAGACTTTGCCAGATTTGCTTTTGTTCTTGTTCTTCTTCTGCGATGGTTTTGTTCGTCTGCGATGAACTTGTTTATTAATAGGACTTGCCGATATGCACTTGATAGATGAACAATAATCTCTAAGAGCAGAACTTCAATTCTTGGTGATCTTAATGCCTCACTCGTACTTCCTGAACGTAATCAAATCTCCAACTCGATCGAACTTTTGTTTATCTTCGAAATGTGGTTCTCGAGGAAATCGTATTTACCCTCTTTCTTCACACTCCCGAAAACGTTGGATATATTGTCGAATGTATTGGAAAAAAATCGCCTTCCTGAGCTCAATATAGACACCTTCGTATACTATAGCAGTGAGGACTTTACAATTACGATTCAATGCTCGATACAAAAAAGCTGCTTACCATTGCTAATCACAAAAATACGAAGGCACACATACAGGCGTTATCTGCCCATGAGGGGGGAGGTATCCACAAGTAATGTGCGTACACGTCTGTCCACAAGGTGAGAAACTCTGTATAGAGGAAGAGAAAAAAAGAGTAGAAAGAGGTACTTATGAGCTGTGTCAGGGACAGTGGTTTGAAGTGGAGGATATGTGCACGTGATCGTGAATACTCAGTCGACCAAGGGAGCCAACGGTGCTACGCGCATGTGAAGTGTACTAGGCATTACGGATCTTGCCGGAATCAGCCGAAAGCTGAACAAAATAGAGATATATACGCAGAGGAGTGATGTTTGATGGAGAGAAATCAACAATAGCGGTAGAACGAGCTTCTGCGCGGGTACTGCACTGTATATTTTACTTCGTGAGTTGGTACTTCCTCATATGTATTGAATAGCTGGAGTACCTCAGTCCTCCCTGGCAAGTGGATCGTGTCGTCTGCAGTGGAACATCTCAATTGACCAATTTGATCCAGAATCCTGCCAGCGAAAGCAAGCCTGTAGTTACCGCGTCCAACCCTTGTCTATCATGCTCATGTTTTGCCAGTCAGTCCATCGTGGCAAAAACGTCTTATCCTTGCTTTTGCTCGCTCCCCTTTAGGTTTTCCGAAGTATGATTGCCCTCTCTCGCGTGAAAGATGGTGGGTGCTTCCCTGCCAAGAAACCCATTTTGCGGTCTGTCTATTGGTCCCCCCTTCTTCAAGATAACGGCCAAACTTCCAGCCACCAGTCCGTCGAATCCAACCCTAGGATTCTTACAGCTAGCCTCTTGGAAACCGTTTCCGACTCGACTGAACTCGTACTCTACTGCCTCCCTCCCTCCCTCCCGGTCAACTATCCATAATAACGTCGTTACAAGCCCCAATGTCCCCCCCAAACGCATCCAAGTCCAACACCTCGATCCTCCTCATCCACGTCTCAGGCCACAGCAGGAAAACCCCGTGCACGTCCTTCATGTGCGCCTGCCACTCCTCGTCAAAGATCGTCTCGCGGTTGTAGCACGGTACGCGGTCTTCGCCGCGGGAGGCGGAGAGCGATTTGCAGAGGTCGAGGATCCGGAAGCCTTCACTGGAGGGGATGGCGGTCCAGGCGTATTTTGTCGTGATGTGGTGTTCGCGGAGGGCGCGGAAGGGGTCGGCTGGCGGGTTGGAGTGTGTGTGGTGGCTGGAGTGAGAGTGGGATTGGGTTATGGGGTGTGGGAGAGAGGGGGTTGATGAGGAGGAGGTGGGGAAGGCGGTTGGTGTTAATGCGGGGGAAGGAGAGTGAGAGAGGGAATGAGTGAATGGGCCGCCACTGTGGGTGTAGCCTTGAAAGGGGGAGGTCGAGGCTGACATGCTGTAGGAGGAGTAGGAAGACCGTGTTGTTGAGGCCATGGACATGAGGACTGCTGAGGGGGAGAATGAGTCGGGTGTTTGCTGGGAGGAGGATGAGCCTGGTGGGAGGAAACTCCGTTTGTATGAAGACATTGATTCAGTGTCCATGGAATTAGAGTCTGAGTCGTCGGTCTGAGAGGAAATGTATGATGAGGTGGAGCGGGATGTGCGGTCAAGTGTTGCGGTAGGCATTTCTCTGCTCAGTGTCAGTACTAGCACTTTGAAATCAAATCTCAGGAACGCATAATTCGAAATAACAGAATAGAAAGGAGTATACATACAATCTTCCTCTTCCACTCGATCCCTCAGCAATACTCAGATTCAAGCCCTCGTTTTTGATATGTATCGCAACATGCTTTTCAGGTCAGCTGACATGTCTCGTTTCGTATCACATCTCGGAAAGGACAGAGATACATACCTTTCTCAAATTCGCAGCAGTCTTCGTCTCTTTCTGACAGAATCCACACACGGATTCACACTTCGCTATTCGTAGTACACCAGTCGTGTTCCAAGGTGGATGCAAGTGTCCTTTACTGCAGGTCGTGGTACCTAGTGATGAAGTCTCGCTGCTGCTGGGGCGGTCGTGTGTTGGCCGGCGGGAGGACGTCATGTTATCTAAATACCAAATAGGTGGTACAGGTGGTGTGTGGAAATCGATGTCGTGTGCCCACGGTTTCAAATACTGCGACCCAATGACGGCAATTGGATCCTCCTCTCAGATATGTGCCTCTCGACCAAAGAACGAAAGAACAATGTTGCGAATCTAAGTTGACTCGACCTGAGAAGCGGCGAACTACCAGGAATATAAATAGACTTAAACAAGCCTTGCCTTCCAAATAAACCTCCGAGTCGGGTCGTCGGGCACTTGATTTCAGTTGTGGAGGAGAAGGAGGAGGGCGAGGGCACGGAACTGAAGAACCTTATTGCGAAGGGGTCGAGTTGTAGCACAGTCGTCGAAGCAAGCGAGGAACAGGAACAAGGACAGGATACTCAATGAAACAAGCGACGTCTTGAAACCATCTTCCTTCCACCGTCAAGAGAAAGAGAAGGACGGGAAGGCACCGTCATATATAGCCTACTGGTACCCTATTCTCATTACTTACCTAGTTTGGATGGATCTTATTTTCAGCCCCTCGCTCACCGTCCCTACCCTACCTAACACTACCTTACCGTACATTAGTTGAAATCGAAGCGGAGCAGGGTTCAGGATCAGGTCGGTCGCTTGGTGGTTGAAAGAGTGAGCGAGGGAAGGAAGGAAATGTCCTAGGGAATATTCCATCGGTACCAAAAGTTCGTGCGGTTGGTGGGTCACAAATACAACCCTGCCCTTGCACTGGGCGTATCCCAGCACAGCAAGCGTGTGTGTTCTCACGCAGACTCGTACGTGCGTGCGCGCGGTGCGTTTGCGTTGTGTTGCGTTGCGAGTGGAAGATTGGGGAATTTGCTTCTCACAAGTTGCAGAAGATGGGATGGATGGTCGTCCAGGTCCGACTCTCACTCGGGAAATGCTCGCGAAGTGGGGCGGCCACGGCCCAGCTAGAGGGACTGGCGTCGAAGGGTGCGAATGATGCGATTGGTTGGGTCTTGCAGCGGGCGTCCTTCTCAGCGGTCTTGCGCACTTGCAGCCCCCCACCCCTGCACTCCCGAGCCGCAACTGTATTTTGGAACGCCCAGCGCTGTCCCAGCAGCAGGCTAGAATGCCTGAGCCGAACGCTTGTGTGCGTGTGCTGTGCAGACTGGAGACTGTGCAGTGGGACTGGAGTAGGCGAGCGTCAGGGGGCTTGATGGTTGCGCTGGGATAGGAGGGTTTTGGGACTGGTGGGGATACTTTTGGGGACATGTGCACCATATGAGGCCCCCGATGGAGGGATGCGAGACAGGGGTTCTCCGTTGGGATGAACCTGATCTACGGATCGGATGGGTTGCTTGCTTGGGATAGGCTCATATGTACTATGGCACGGCATGGGATGGGATGGGATGGGATGTCACGGATGGGAAGCAGGAGGATGGGGATGTAAACGTGGCTTTTGATGTTGTGGAGTCTTGGGATTCTTCGAGATTTGGAAGAGGTGGAGACTTCTGTTAAGGATCGAGATTTGTGCGACGTGAAGAGGAGGGGATTGTCACGATATTAACGAAGGAAAGTTCAATTCAGCTTTTTGCTGCATTAATTACATCTGAGAGGATGATAGACAACAAGTTACAAATGTGATGATATCAAATAAGTAAAAGTAACGAAAGACCCGGGGTCGCATCTATCTACCGGTATTCAACCAGTCGACGTCTCAACTGCCCTACCGTCGTTCATCTCAAATCCTCAAGCCCACGAAACGTCACTCAAACAGCAAGAAAAGGCGAGTGTGTAAACGGCATGAACCGCACGACATTCAATGCTCCGAGACAGATGAGCGAACGAACGAACCAGCTATCGAAACACGAACCAATCGATCGAACTTTCCCGAAGAAGTAAACAAACACTTGCTCGTGCTGGGATTGATACCGGTAGAACAGGTCCGTCGATGATTGCATCTGTACATACCTAGGTATTGTACAAGACATTTCGCTATCATACCTGAATTGGACATAGCACATTCGATACTTTAAGACAGTTGATATTGCATATTTGTTATTTGTTATTTATTGTCTGTAATGCAACGCTGACTTGTACAAATATCAAAAGCCGGACAGATTATTTCTGAGTGAGAGATACGATTGGCAGGATTCTTGCTTACTTGCTTACTTGCCATCCATTGGGCTTTGGGGCTGCATACATATAATATGTATAATGATGGTACGTATGCGTGCGCCCGCGATATGCAGACTGCGGGCGGTCGGTACGGCTTCGACGGCACGTTGTTCTATCATTAGTGAAATATTGTTTTCTGGGGTCCCGGTCGGGAATATCTGTCAATGGTAAATCTTACTTGCAGGATAGCCGGACGCCGGAGGTGGATGTTGGTTATGACGACTGTAACGATGATTGTTGAATGGTGGTTGGTGAGAAAGGTTGGAAGTGCGGTGTGAAAGAGGTGGGGCTGTGGGCAGACAGGGCTGCTGTTGTTGGGTCGGGATGGAACATACCTGTATTCGTGTGGAGAGAGGAGGAGGGAGCGAATCGCATTTCAGATCCTCGAGGTGATGGGAACGGTGAACGTGAAACATGAAACATATATCTCCGCAAATAGAAATGTAGACAGTATCATGAAGTTAGTTGAGATCATCTGCGGGTGTCCAGGAGTATCTGCTCTTACTCTATCAGCCGATCAATCTTCAACGGAATTACTCCCTGCAATTGGAAGGTGTGAAAGATCTCTCCTCTACTGCACCCTTTCTTCCACTGTCTGAGATAGAAAGGTCTCTTCAGCTACAATCCCGGGAAACTCAATCGAAGAAGTGAAGTCAAAAGTACCTTCCAAATTCCCAACTCCACGGAAATCCCCCACGTCAACCTCACCCACTACCCAAATCCCAAAATGCGATTCGTCCTGCCTTACAGGGACACAAACTCTATCTTCGTAAGCCTTCTCCTCCTCATCAAGTCCGACAAGGATTCTCATCAAGGTCCTTCCCGCCTGTCTTGGTCTGCACTTTTGACATCCACCATCCACGAACGCAAGGAAGCGAAAGAAGAATGATTTAGAGTTTGTTCTAAAATCCTTCCCTTGTTTTTCTACGGAGCTGGGTTGGAGGTGTTACTGCAGGGATCGGAGGTTAGGAGAGCTCGCTGACGCTGACGCTGATGCTGAACGGGTGATCCCCGCGTCCGCTGTCTGTGCGAGAGAAATGCCACGAGGTTTGAGGTTTTGGGAAAATTTGTGGAGTGGCGAGGAGTAACGAGTGGAGTGGTTGGACGGGAGTTTTGTTTCGTTTCAGAGGAAGGGAAAGGGAATGGTGTTTTATTTCTAGAATGACAAGACTGACGAATCGCATGGAAAGGGTTGTTCTTGGACAAGAGAGCGGGAGTTTGAGATGAGGAGATATCAGATGGATTTGTTGCAGATGACCAGACGACGACGATGAGGGTTCCGGGACTCTGGATGAGAAGACGCGTGATGCGATTGGTCAATTCGGCGTTGGGCTGACATGCTTTCTGTGGGGTTGCGGCCAGGCAAGGGTCGGGGATCATGGCGAGATTTTCGGGATGTTTCTTCTAGAAAATTAAAATTCCAAAAGTTCGGCGAAGGGGATGTCTTCCGGATTTCCATGCACAGATCTGAATCGTGGAGGATGGGATGAAGTTAAGATACCCGTGGACCCTGAATCCAACTTGGGGGTCTGAAGATTTGACGGGGTCGAGCTGGATGAAGTTGCGATTGGGTGGACACATTGTGGAAGTCGGTCCGGATTGAAGGTTCGATGAACTGTCCTGGGAGATTGCCTGCGGATGTAGAAGATTGCTGGGAAGAGTAATGGATGGATGGGATAAATATAAGAGAGTTTGGCGCGCCTACTGCTACTGGAACTTGGGCGTGAACGATACATCTGCGGAACGGGAAGCTGGGGAGCTGGTGGTCCAGTCGCGATAGAATATCTCGATGTTGAAGATGTGGTCTAAAACTGGCTGGAGAAGAGGTACGCAAGCTATTTGATGATTCCGAAAATAGTCGAGAGTATGACTTGAACGGGGCGGGATTGCGAGAAGAAGAAAGTGAAGGTGGAAGAACAAGTCTGAGAAACGTTCGTGCTTGGAGAGCTGGTCCTTGGATTGGTTCTCTGAGACGTGACGACTCAAGTCCACGGACTTGAGTCTTTAAAAAATTGCGATAGGATCAAGAAACTACTCGATATACCTGGCCGAAGAGCGAGCAGGAACATGGCTCTGGTGATCGTGCAGCAAAGAGAGTGATATTTGACTCTGAGAAAGCAGAGATGCTAATCAGGGCTGAAGGGAATGCATTTGGAGAGCTTTCATAGACGGACAGGATAGGAGAAAGACACGATACGGGAAATATACAGAAAAGGATATTTTCCGTTGAAGAGGTAGGAGGGAGTGTTGACCGTACTTTGTTCTCTATGCAACTCTCCTCGATTCCAAGCAGTCTTCCCGAAGGGTCGACGGTGAACTTGAAGCTCAGGTATTCTATGATTTTAAGAATAAAGAAATAGACATGAAATAAAGATGAAGACCGCTCTAGATCTTCCTGCGCCTCAACAATGACATCAGTGAGGCCAGTCATACTGGAAAACCGATACATTGTGACATTCGTGCATGCGGAAGAGAGCTTGAGCCACGATGCGGCGCAGTGCTTGCAGCATCATGACTGCATAAGCCGAGGTCCACCAACAGAACAACAAAGTGGACATACTTTGGCACAGCTTGGATTGTCAAGCCACATATATAAAGTTTAGGGAGATTTGGGAATTGTCCGATAAGTTGCAGGTTGGTGGAGGTTGAGGGGGGTACAAGATTCGGAGTCGGCGTGAATCGGTGAGGAGCCGAAGTGGTAGGCCGAGTAAAAAAGGCAGCACTCTCGTAGTACCAGTAAAGTACCTACCTGAAGCAGGGCAAGTGAGGTGGATACACGAACTTTCAAGTCGCATTGTGTTTGATTGAGAAACGCGCGTACTAAATGAGTACGGAGGTACAAGCCTTCCAGTAAATTGAGAATATGGCTTTCTGGTGCATCCTCATCTTGAGGCTTGAAGCTGTTCAGCCAATGAGATATCAAAAGAGCTCCCGAACGCAAGGTCCAGTAGTTTGAGCTTTCTTTTGCGTAATGCCGTTAGGAATGTGTATCTCCCATCACCCGTAAAGTCAAGATACGCATTTGTATTGGTGCAAGCCGTTTATGCTTTTCATCCGAAGGCAGAATGAAGCTCACCATTGGCCAAACATCAGCCCAGGTCTCATATGATATCCCGACCTGGTTGGCTTAGCTTCAAAATACACCAGTTGAAGCTAGGACGTTGATAACCAGGGCCAGCAAGCGGTCTGTCCCTTACAATGGATCGGATTGGCAAGTCTGGACATGACATCGCAAGCACCCGTCAGCCCTAAATGAAGTCAGCGGGAATCTTCAGCCCTGTGACGATGCGCGAAGATGCACCCCTCGTCCAGCGACCAATATGATGCTGGCGACAATGTAAGCTGCAGCGCGCCAACAGGGCTGTGAAGGGCGGTTGATGCAGGTGAGAGTATGGTGGTGGCATGGTACGGTGGGCGTTGGATAAATTTTTTGATGGTCTTAAAGGGGAGAATACTCCCCTCAACTTGGCTCAGATCTCCAGACCGAAACATTCGCATGCTTCCCAACCTTATCGACATTAAATTTCTTGCACATAATTACGCCAATTTCTGGAGGCGCTGGAATTTACCTGCTATACCTTTTTGGACGGGTTTTGCCCCTTTCACCTGCATCGAACGACCTGGCGGGCGTACGCATTCATCGCACTGGCTTTGTGCTGCATATCGGGCATCGAGGATTGACTGGCTGAGACGCCATTGTTGGTTTGATTTGCTTGGGTATCATATCTGGTGTCCGACCTCAGTTACGTGGTACTTTATTGCTGCACTGGTTGCTGCTGGCTGCTGCAGAGGAGTTGATCACCGCAGGGAAGTGGCCATCCGTCCCGTACTTCACTTTCACTTCAAAGGACCCTCGATCCGACCTCGATTCCACGACACAAAGAAAAACCTTACGACATACGCCACGACAAGCAGGAAACTATAGTAGCTATAGGATTGTTGGAAATACGCAGACATACAAGAGCAACGTCATTTGAATATACCCGCAGCAAGGAAAGGTATTTGAGGGGCTATCATTATCGCCAACCCAGCAGTTATCAATTGGCATCCGCCCAAAACGGAAGCCCAAAGCCAAAGTGAGTTAAGCTCATTAGGTACAACTCCGGCTCGCACTGGCACTACCCACTACCCACCAGGGCCACCACCCACCGGCACTCCCTCCCTCCCACCTCCACGTTCCATTAGAGTAAACTCAAACTCTCGTTCGATCTCGTCTCCGTCCGTCCTCTGCAGACGGCAGAAGCCGCAGATCCTTTTCCTCCCTTGCGTTGAAGGAAAAAGAGAAGGTTACACGAGAAGCAAGGGACACATCGATTAGTTCCACAAGAGTCGCAAAGCCCGGTAGTCGTGAGCTTCCCCTCATCCTGTCTCACTTCAATTTGTCTTGTGATCCAGAGGTTGCGCAGACTACTCCAGACTATCCTCTTCCATCGCCCGTCGACCAGCAATTGACTAGCTTTGTACGACATCAGTCTGGTAGTACCTTGCGCGACTTGCGCGACAATACACATTCCACCAGCTTCTTCATCTCCTCTTCAGTATTTCATTCGCCCCTCACCTCGCCCTCCGAGACAGAGAGAGACTCGCATTCCATGTTGCGCGAAACAACCACGAATCTGGACCTCGCAGATCTCCGTCTGGTCTGAATCACCTACTTACCTACTTTATGATAGTTTCCTGCGGTCTCACGGTTCGGGACGGAGATATTGGCTGGAATACGAGCATAGGGGACAAGCGATGCATGAGCGGAGAAAGACCTTACGATGGAGGAGCCAAAACCGAAAGACGAGACTGTGAAGAAGCAGAGGAGGGCGAGTAGGCCCAAGGTCAAGACAGGATGTAACAACTGCAAGTGAGTTTCGCTCCTCCCCACATCTGCGCTGTGCCGTGCTGATCCATGACTAGAAACCGGAGAGTGAAATGCGACGAGACTAGACCACAATGTACGTTCAGCGATGCGATCGAAGTTGTACCTGCTAACAGCAGAAGGCCTGAAGTGTGTGCGTTCGGGACGACAGTGCGAGGGGTATCCGGCATATAAGAGGACGGTGGAATCGGCCATACCAATTGCTCCGAGACCCGAAAATCCTTCAGGATCGGTTTCCTCCTCCTCGATATCCTCTTCTTCAACAGCTGGATCACCGCCAGCTACGAGACATCCCGTTCGAAAACAACCCCGAGTCATCCAAGTCCCTCGAGCAAGGAAACGGCAGGTTGTTATACCCGATAATCCTGTGGTGAAATACATATCCCCGCGACAGACACCCGAGTTACCTTCCCCGACGATATACAGGCCAGGTGGATTTGCATTTGATTCGTCAGAGGGCCAATATTTTCAGGTGTTCAGGACGCATACTGCAAGTGAACTTTCTGGGTTCTTTGATTCGGAGTTCTGGCAACGGAGTGTACTACAAGAGAGTCATTCCGAGGCATCGATACGGCATGCTGTGGTTGCATTGGGGGCTTTATACAAGACGTTAGAGAAGGCTTCGGAATCCCCACCAGGATCGCCAGACAATGGATTGGGGACATTCGACACGGCGCCTAGCCATTATAACTTTGCCTTGCAACAATATGGAAAGGCTTTGACGAGGTTACGGGAATCACTGGAAAACAGGGAGATGAGATCAGAGAGGACGATTTTGATATCAATTGTGCTGTTTACATGTTTCCAGTCATTTACTGGAGACCACAAAGCAGCCATTTCACAGATCCAACATGGATTGGGTCTGCTTGAGGAACGACGACAAGACTCGAAACAGCCGCTGATAAGAAGGAAAGAAGACGTCGTCGAGGATGAACTGGTACAAATCTTCACACGCCTCGCGATCCAGGCCAAATCATACGACATGGCATTTCACTTTCCACATCCATATGTGATCCGTCTTACGCCACAATCACGGCAGGATCCCACGTCGCCACAATCCCAGTCTTCTCCTTCGGATAGCTCTAGTACATCGACGAGTGCACACATCCCGGAGATTTTCTTCAATACGCAGGAGGCAAGGACTGCTTTGGACTCACTTTGTGAACGCATTATGCGGTTCCAGGAATTACTCTCCTCGTACCACCATGGACCGAACAACATTCTTCCAAAGTCTGTACAGTCTCTAGGTATGGGATTCGGTATGCAGCTCAAGCAATGGGGAGCGGCATTTGCGCCGCTATTGGACTCTCGTCGAAATCGTGGAGTGTCCATTACAGAAAGAGCTGGCATCGACGTCTTGAAGATGCTACAACTCATGACTGGCATCCTCTACCAGATGGGCTTCAGCACAAGCGAGATGGACTTCGACAATTTCTACCCACAGTTCAAAGAAATTGTGGAACTCGCAAAAGAGGTCGTTGTGGATGAGGAACTCAATCTTGCTCAACAACGGTGCGGCAATACTTCATCCTGCCGTCACAAACAAAGTCCAAGCTACGACTTTCCCGGCTTGACATCCCACCAGCCTGGCACATTCAGGGAAGATGACAACTACTCTCATATCAAAGCCTCCTTCGCTCTAGATCTTGGCATTGTCCCTCCTCTGTTCGTCGTGGCGACCAAATGCCGCGATCGCAAACTCCGACGTGAAGCTATCCGTCTGCTGATGTCTAGTCCTCGTCGAGAAGGCATGTGGGATTCCATCCTCAGCGGCAGAGTCGGAAGCTGGCTCATGCATATCGAGGAGGCGGGCTTGACGCCATGGGATGGTAGGGGTGCTGGGTTCGGGGAGATCGTGAGTGATGAGAGGAGAGTCATGATTAAGGAGATTCTGTTCGATATGCAGAGTCGTGAGGCTACGCTCAGATGCGGGACAAGGGGTGCGAGGGAAGGAGATAGAGATGATAGGGCGTTGGAGACGCATATTTGGTGGTGATCATCAATGTGGTGGCCGGAACGAACGTACTGCGATGTTACACTTGGACGGTACTTATGCTTTTATGAGCGATATGCGATACCTGAGCGACGGTCTTTGGAATTAGGAATCTATGGACGGGCACATATGGGGATTTTGGTACTGATGGATTTGACCCTGCGTCTCGAAAATCGTTCAAGCGATATCTCAATCCCATATAAATCGAAATCAGGATCAGGGTCAGAAAACAGGCTTTGGTTTCCCGGTGGCGTGTACGATATGAGTGGCAACAGTACGAGCGGTTTATCACGATCAACAAACCAATTTTGGCGTTTGGATTCTGGACTGGACTGAGCTCATATGGGATGGCTTTTGTTTCAGCAACTTGTCCCTCGTTTTTGCATCGCATGCATTTACCAATAACGCGAAGCGATACCTCGCTTCGCCGATTATCCAAGAGCAGAAAGAGGAAGAGACGGAAAAGGTAGACACTCAGTTCTCGGGGTCAAACTGATGGCATCCTCAAGATGATTGAAGACAATAGATGAGAGGAGGAGGAATAGGAGAGGGAGCATGCTGATATTGATGTTTTGGTGTATATACCCTTGATATCCTGCCATTTATTTATCTATTTACCGAGCCATCTATCTGTCTATTACTACCACAGTATTCACGCCACTTACTCACTGCTTGATTGCAGGAGCAGGGATCTAGTCAAGTCAGCGGCTTTTTCAGATCCCGTATCAGACAAGTACTGAACAAGCTATCCTATCTGCCATGTCTAATGTTATCATAGATCCATGAGTTCTATCGGGCAGCTTACAAAGGTATTCGTTTTGGCATTTTTACCCCACCACTCTCCTGGATAGCGGGATCTGCGTTTGTATCTGTACCTGAGAAATGATAAATACTGTAATAAAAAGTCCGAGGAGAAAGCAGAAAGCTCCACTACACTGAGATGGTGGCCTGGCCGGAAACGTAGGTTCGGGGTTAACCCGGCATTCGAGCTACAAGCCTCTCAGCCGAGGACGGGAGGGGAGGGGTCATGACGTCCCATCTGCTGGGTCGCCGCGGGGTAGCTGGTGGATATAAACATCATAGCTATTTTTCTCACGGGAAATCCCCTTGCACAATTCTCGTTACAACCTCTTTAAAGAACAATTTTTCTTATCTTCGATATTGAAGGGATTTTTGATTGATCAATATGGCGGATAATAAGAACATCGCGGTTCTGGACGTGAGTTTGCATTTTCTTTGGTTTTTATTACCCCGCATTGGATGCACAGCTCCTCTCGAAGTTGAGTATGGCCTTATCACCTTCTCGCCTTGAGGGTGAAGTCTGTCGGTCTATGATCGAATATACAAGAGGAGAAGAAATCAAAGGCCTCAATTGGCTCTACTGGGACCTTCAAAGCTGCCAGGGCATTACTGGATTTCGGTAGGGGCAAATGACCTTCGTGGACAGCAGTGCTGTACCACCAGGAGACCAAGAAGGGCGAACACCTCACTTAAGAGATGCCAAAGTCTCAAGACCCAGAGCTTCAATCACTACCCTACTTCTCCTACCTGTCTTCCCTCCCATCCCAACCCCCATTCCAACCAACCAACCAACCAACCAACCAACCAACCAACCAACTAATCCCCCCTCTCCCTCCACACAGTCCAGCATAGTCGACCGCCTCCCCAGCTCCTCCTCGACCCTCTTCGCGGCAAAGGCCTCCAAACGGCTAACCTTCGAATCGATCGCCACCAGTCTCGGCCGTTCCGAAGTCGCCGTCGCAGCCCTCTTCTACGGCCAAGCGCAAGCCAGCGTCGAAGACGTCAAGAAACTATCTGATATTCTGGGAATTGATGAGGGCAAGTTGGGCGAACAGTTGTTGGGCTTTCCCGATAGGGGGAGGGCGGGCCCGATGCCGCCTGTGGAGCCGTTGATTTATAGGTTGTATGAGGTGGTGCAGAATTATGGGTGAGTTTTGGCGTTTTGGGGTTTTGTTTGGAGGGATGGGGGAGGGGGGAGGTGAGGAGAGAATAAGGAGAGAGGAGGGGGAAGTGAAGAGAAATGTGCTGACGAGATGATCGTAGGTATGCGTATAAAGCTATCTTGAACGAGAAGTTTGGGGATGGTATCATGTCTGCTATCTCCTTCAGCACAAAGGTCGATAAGGAGGTTGATGAGCAGGGGAATCAATGGGCTGTTATTACGATGAGGGGAAAATGGTGAGTTCAATTTTTTTCTTTCCCCCTCTCAAATGCGCTCGATTTTGAGTATGAAGCGCCAGTCTCGGGTCTGCCTATGGGCTTGAGCTCAAGGGCGTGAGATCCGGGACTGGTATTGGTTCTGGGAGATGGGAGAGGGGATAGGGGAGGACAGATAAACCAGATTACTGACCAGATATATCAGGTTGCCATTTACTCGATTCTAGATGCCCCTCGCTTTTGTTTCGTGGATAAAGCTGATCGAGGGGACCAAATGGATGACGCAACGGCTATCATATGAACAGATCTTACTTTGCTGTACGTTGATGTAGCTTGAAAACAGGACCAAACATATCAGCTGTTAAACTTTCGATCCTGGCACAATCATCTAATGCTCTTCACCTGTGCCATTTCCTTTCCATTCCTTGTTTCTACTCCTGCGTCACCAATCACCCAACCTCGTCGCAAAAACCAGTGAATTGCACTTCTCGAAGCCCTTCGAAGTTTGCCCTACTAGTGTCTGTACATATCTTCCTTGCTCCTGCACAACATTGAGTCATGGCTCGCAGCAACGATTGCTGACTTCGGCTCATTGGGCAATTTTCGCAAGATAGAGGGCCAATTACCAGCTTCAGCGATTTTATGGCTTCCATTTGCTTCGCTATCCATACACTCGTGGAAAGATAGATGATATCTAAAAGTAGCGCTCCTGAGACTGTAGGACGGTTATATGTCATGAGGGAATAACACGGAAGTAGTCGGCGCAAGAATGATGGTGGAAAGGAGAGTGACGGTAGAGACTGACATGGCAAGAGTAGCTTTCGTTCATGGGACATATAGTGTATCATTTTGGGTTGTGGTTCGGTATCTTTGTCGTTTGCAGATTAGCCACCACCGCATCAAGCTTCTATGGTCTTTGGTATATTCCTCCATCTCCCGGGCCTCGCAACACCGTCACTCTTGCATTGTTATTACTGTGCAATCATCTCGACTGCGGTATGCAGGGTTTCCTTTCTATGTGCGGCCTCCCTACAACTCCATTCACATGCCACTGAATTCACCATGTGAACTCTCCTGGTATATGCTCCCGTTTTTCTCCCACATGGAAATGATCTCATGCGAAGTCTGAAGACTTACAGCACATGTTCAATGGCGCGATGAACGTGGATTGATTTTATAACTTGCACCGGTACCGAACGATTTGGTATATATAGCTTCTGCTAAAGATGCAACTCTTTTGACCAACGATACGACGATAGGTACATCGCAAACCATTGTGAATATGGAATCAGATCAGTTTACATTTGGAACATTCTGGCAAGCCGAACCAAGTTTCACTCTTTTCATGCGGTGCGCCGGCCAGATTGCTCAGTTCCCGGATCTTGTCTACTCAATTCAGCCGCAATCTACTGCCTCCAAGTGCACCGACTGCGTGAAGAAGGGTAAACCTTGCGACGATGTAAGTTCAAAGTTACCTTCGCTGGCTAGGCTCCTGCTAACCTCCGGCGAGGTCCCCGTTAGACTCCACCGACTGCTTTACGAGTTGGAATCCACGGCTGTCTTCTTTAAGAACGGCACTTCGTCCCAGAAGGATCTCGAGATCACCCAAGCCGCTTTCGATGCCGAGAAAATGCGTATCAAGCATGACACCAAGATCTCTGATAGGCCATCTCAGGATGTGCTCTGCTGCGAGACGTGTAGCCATGACCTCCGAATCCGCGTGAAACAGGGAACATTGAACCGGCCTCGTGGCACTATCACAGGGAAATTGATGATGAGGGATAAAATGACAGCAGCAGACAGTGTTAACAGTCAGATTTACCCTTTCTGAAATCGATTAACATCAACGGTTTCTGAGCCTAACACGAGCGACAAAGTTTTACCAGCGCAGCATATGCATGTGTGAACATCGACACAGTCAGCAACGTAATCTGAGTCCGAAGATCCATTTCTCATGTGGTGTGAGTTCTTCTCACTCGATGAGTCCCAGTTAAGGGCTTGTGAAAAACTATTTATATTAAAAAAATCCCGGTTAGTGTGAATAGAGGTAGGTCTTTGGTGAACAGAAAGTAAACTCTTTCGATTCACCGCTCGCTGATATTGAATCAAAAGGTGATGGGGTACTACAACATCTACCAAGCTTGGCTTTGGGTGCCGAAAAGCGTCGCTCTGTTGGGCTAAGAGTGTTTTGCTAGCCACTCGGCACTTCAAGTCAATGCTTACAGCTGAAGCTAGTCAGTGAGAAGTTTCACATATAAAATCCCGGACTTCACGGATTGAATCTTCCTTCTTCACACAGGGCTCCGAAACGAGATTGTGCATGCATGTTTGACCGTATCTTGCTGTAATTTTGCATCTCATTTGGGAATCAGGATACTGCGTTGAACTTACCATCGGTCAGTCGATGATTTAACAAGCGTAAATTTGCATGGTACGACTTCACTTCGCCCTTTCTTCGTGCCGAACATTCGAAACTTGTGGGGCTTTCCGCCAGCAGATGGGTTCGATAATGAATATCAGAATGACAATAATAGCCCTCGCTAGAAAATTGAAGAATTGGAGCGTGGCTATTGACTTGTGGCTTCAATATTTGACTTCAGTGAGTCTTGCACGAGCCTTTCCGTATTTTGTTCCTTAACACAATCATCGATCGCTTTCAAAATGCCTTGTTGCTCTTGGCCAGCATATTACAAGCCCCATGCTAAGTCGTACATTAAGTCCGATCATTTGCGTCTGCTAGTCAATAGAAAATTTATCTATCTTTCTCTAGTTAAGCGCAGCTTCGTTGAGCGAAGTTGGAACTAGTTCAAGCTTGATACAATAAAGCGTACACATGCTTGCATCTCATACCAGTGCTATAAAAGGTGTCAGTCATAACCATTTCTTCAAATCTAATAATAATAATCGATGTTCATCAAACATTGCTTCGTGTGAACGCCAGAGGTAGCGGACCAGCAGATCTTGTAACACTTCTGGCTTTCGGTGATAAATATCGCAGAATGCTTCTCGGGAAGCAGGGAAGCAGGGAGGCAGGGAACTTGGAAGTCATGATTCACAGATCTTTCACTGAGTACGAATCCCTCAAAAGTGTATACTCACTTAGCATTCGGGTTTTGGCAACAAAATCTCACTTGACAGCAATTACAAAATCAAGCAGGAAGTCTATCTTGTCACAATTTGAGAGAAGGTGCGAGTCTTCGAAGCCTAGTTACGTTACGCTATGTCTTTTGCAGTTGTTTGACGAGATCTTACTTCATCGAAAGACAGCGATGCTACCAGGTGTCAGGAATCTTATGCGAGGATCATCACATCACGCCAAAAGGTCCGGCTCAGGCAAGCCGTTCAAAAGTAACGGCCCACGGATTGATCATTGGAAATTTAACTGAATTCTGATAATTAGAGCCTTCAGAACTCGTACAGTGGCATATAGTGTATCAGCGTCTCGTTCATGCAATGGCTGAATCTCCGCCTAAGCACCACCAAATATCGGCCCATCTCTGTCCACTTCGCCACTGAAGTATTCGTTTCCATCAGATCGAGCTAGCTTATCATACGAGATAGTTAGATCCTTGTACCTCCTCGTGCCATCCGCATATGCAATCTCAACATAGAATCCGACAGCCAAGAGCGCCCGATCCCAGTCGGCCTGTACAACGCCAACATGAAATCTCAAAACATCGGTAATCGCAACCGACTTGCTGTAGACTATTTTGAGAGATCTGATAGAACAGTCGATGGTGTAATCGCTTGATGAGATGTTTGAGAGCTGCGAAATGCCACCGAAAGAGTTCAGCTCGGTGCCAAGCTGGAGCTGGGTTCGAGAACATCCGATGCCGTCGTCGTTAAGGCCTGTGGTAGATACCGAGACAGATTTCCAAGGACCGAGAGATCCAGGCACTTCGATATCGAACAAGTAGTCACTCACTGCTGTGTCCGGAAATGCCCGGCTGTAGATCTCAGTCCGGTTGATTGGCCCGTAGGCCAGAGTAGATAGGAATGTTGAATTCGAGGTTTTGATCTCAAACACGTACTTAGCTACCTCTGTCATACTTTCTTGATACGTCTCATTCAAGCGCGCTGAGATGTAGAGCTCTCCCACAATGTTGCTGTGCCAAGATGGCCATTCTGCCCAAGTGATGGTGAAGATACCAGTAGTCTGGTCGAAGGCCGTAGTACCAATCCGGGTTCCCGATGATGAGAGAGTAGCTCCTGTCGCGACTGATACAATTTGTGGTGGAAGGATGAAAGTTGACTTTGTGCCCTCGTAGATGCGGGTCGTGATGTTGATTTGAATCGCGATGGCCAGCCATTCGTTGGCGTCTTGGAATTTGTCTGTGTATCCGTTGCGGGAGAAGACGGTAATGTCTTGGAAGACTGCTGGGTAGCCGGTTGGCGAAAGACCACTCGTCAGTGTGATGGTCTTCACGGCGCTTGGCACCGTCGAAGTCGCTGTCAAAGTCGAGGTCGAGGTCGAGGTCGAGGTCGAGGTTGAAGCTGAAGCTGAAGCTGAAGTTGAAGTTGAAGCTGAAGAGGATGTGGTAATGCTGGGTGGAGCCTTGATTGCAAGACATGAGCAAGCCGACGAAACCCTAGCAGGAATCCCTTTGCACTGGGAGATGTACGTTGGAATATCAGCAGGTGCTGTCAGAGTTGCTGTCGTATATGTAGTACAGAACGGTGCTATGATGGATGAGGATCGGAGCATTTGACGTAAACAGTTGTCCTCGTTACATTTCATGGTTGACGTGGGAAAGCGGCTTGATGACGGGCTTGTGGCGGATATCAATGAGCTTGATGTCGTCGTTGTGCTTGTTTGAAATGTCGAACTTGTGAAGCTGGATGATCGAGTAGAGCTAGGTGTTGCAGTTGATGCGCTGGTGGATGTCTCTTCCGGGACTGGAGTGTCCCCTAGCTGGACTCTGAACATATCAGATAGGAAGAGCTGCCAATCAGAAGGATTACTGGCATCACCAAACATCTTCAGAGCTCTTGAGAGAAGTCTGTACTTTCCAGATGGTATATCAGTTCCATTGCCGAAAGACTGGAATCTGGTAAACCCGACAGCGTTGAATCTGCCGATGAACTGCATGGGAAAATTCGAAAAGCCACCATAGACATCGGGCTGTGTTCGTAATGGTCCTGACCAGTCTTTGGAACCACTACCGGATTGAAGAGGATAGGAAAACTGGTCCATCGTCCAATCTTCGCCGACGAGATCAAGCGAGAATTCATAGCTTCCGTAACGTATTGCGTAGTAAATTTCGGGAGAATCAAGCTGAGCAGGGAAGTAAGGGCGATTCTGCCAGTCGACCCTGGGCAAAATGTCAGTGGCGGATTTGTTTTGAGTTCTCGAACAACTTACGGGTACAGGTAACCATCAACGTTGTCGTATCGAAAGGCCAGAGGGGCACCTTCAAGTGGGGTCCAATCGTACGTGGACACCTCCACTCCCATGTACGGTACCGATACCAATTCCCCATTGTCACCCCCAAACAGTACCTTGCCACTCCACAATGGGCCCAAAGTACTGTTAAGAACGCTGTCAGGTGGTACAAACGTTACATCAATATCGCCAGTTGCTCCAGGTCCAATCGTGATGCTGTCTGGGGCAAGAATGGATCCAGAAGCCCCAGCGATGACAGGTGGGTAGTATGTGCTTGGGTACCACCATTGATCACGAGCCTCAATGGTGACAGCACTTTCATGTGAGATGTTATATGTCACCTCAATGGCTCCATTGTTGACCAAAGTGATTCTGTGAGTGCTGATCCGATTGTCTGTATCATTGAGGGAAATTTTGCTATTTGACGTAACGACTGTGGCGTAGCCAAGTAGTTTCACTGCGTCTACCATTCCCGCGCCTTGTTGGGCCAGTGATGCAATGCCGACAGCATTCTTTCCATTAGGACTGGTGACGAGAGATGTCGCAGTTGTATGAAGCCTTTGCGAGAACTGGATGTGGTCTTTCTTGACGTGCGCATAGAATAGCGCCGCAACTCCTGCTATGTACGGAGTTGAGAATGAGGTGCCAGATGATATCGCAAACTCGTTCCCTGGAAAACATCCATACACCGCTCCACCAGGCGCCGAGATGGAGGGGCTGAAATCGTTCTCGAATGTTGGTCCCCACGAGGAGAAGTAGGACATTTCTCCAGAATTGGGACGATCAGATGAAAAAGCTGCCGTATCTGCATTCTCGATGATTGTAAGATTTAGTGTATACCCTTTGCTGATCTGATCGATAGCCCAAGGGCCGACGCTGCTGTTTGTCACAGCCCAAAGATGAATATTCTCACTGGGCGAGAATTCCTCTGTTGGGTAATAGAATCCTTGATCATATGTATCCCACATAATAACATATCCGAAGCCACTAGTGGAAAGTGTGTTGTATCCTTGGCCATAGCATATTCCACGTGGCAGGAGAAGTGCTTCATCATTGTTCCCAGATGCCCCGTAGTTACACGAATCGCTTGTCCCAACAGTCACTTGGGTATTAACGCTGCTGTTCAGCTTTGATCCGTCGACAGTAACGTATACCAAATCCAAAGCATTTCCTCCCGAAGATTGAAGTGTTGCTGGCCATCCCAGCACTTGCTTAGAATTGGTTGATCCTACTGCGATTGCATGTCGACCGGAAGCCGGTGAGCTGGCATAAAATACACCAGTCTCTCCAGAATTACCAGCTGCAATAACAATAGTCCGATCTTGTCCAATACGATCGGCAACCATGGACATGAGCGAGTTGTGATACCCGGTGTCGCTGCCAATAGAGACAGAAATGATGTCGCAATCATCAGCGTCAGCAGTAAGCATTCCCTTCATCACTAGGTCATTGGTGGTCGATGAAGAGCACTCAAAGACTTTATACCTGATGGTCGGTGAGTCAGCACAGATTCTCAGCCTCACAAATTTTTTGGCGAAGGCCGTGAACTCATACATGTCCCGAATAGAATGGAAGAGAGTGGCCAGTCTTTCCGATGTCACTTACATGAAGACCTCTGCCCCAGGTGCAACTCCTACAAAATCTTTGTTCTGCCCGACGATAATAGAAGAGACGAAAGTTCCATGGCCAACGCAATCTTCAAGATTTTCGTCGCCAGTGATCATATTCTTGCCACCTGCAATCCGCCCATTGAAAGCAGGGTGGTCTCGATCAACTCCCGTGTCGACAACACATATCCGTTGGCCAGCACCATTGAGACCCTTCTGATGAAGTTCGTCCACCCTTGTGCTGATGTGTGGATTCCACTTCCGGCTTGAAACGCCAGCGTCAAAGTCGACATCAAGAGTGATTGGCTCCACTGGCCAGACATTTGTTACTTCTGGAATGGTTCGTAGGTCGGAAAGAGTTGAAGAATTATCATTCGGTATGTCGATGGAGACTCCCGAAAAGCGTACCGAGGTAGCGGAGAAGTCTTCCTTGATTTCAACTGCGTATCCCAGATCCTGGATCTGAAAAATGATCGCTAGAGTCGAGGGGTCTGAGGAGTTTCCATCGCGTGCCGATATTGCAGTGGAGGACAACTCGAGAATGTAACGTCCCGGAACAACTCTTGTATTGGATATACCAGGTGCACCAGCAACGCTTTCCTTTATCCATCCGTGAGCTCGATTTAGGAGCAGAGTCAGAGTGCATAATGCACGCGGAATGTGAGATTTCATCCTGAGATTTACTGATCAAACGAACTTGGAGGCTATATGTCGATGAACGACCGGAAAAATGAAGGAAGACAACGCCTTTTATAACCAAGTATCGACCTGTTCCTACCACCAACCTTTCGGACATTCTGCAGACTGAGGTAATTCTTCTCGAGTCACTACTTCGCAAAGCAACTCCTTGGCATGCAGCCGGGTGACCGATGAGGCGTAGTTCAACACAAGGTTCGCATGCTTCGGGCCAAGGACCTGTCTTGGAAGGTGGAGAGATTAATTCATCTTTCCCGCGTGTACCACGGTATCTCAACCGGTCGGTTGGTGGTCGAGAGGCTTAACACCATACACAAAGTCTGTCGCGCTCACCTCTTCTTCATTCGAGAAGCATTCAAGTCGAAGGTGCTAAGTAGCTAGAGGCGGAACAGAGTTTGTAAAGAAGCCAAAGAGGTTATTTCCTGTCAAGACTCAAGATACTAGATGGCACCGTACCCAGAAAATCGAAATCATCTTGTAGCAAGAGGGATCGAAAAAGTGACAAACTAGTCTAAAGTACCTACGGGAAGTTCGTTGAATACGAGACCCATAAGATAAGATCCTGCACGAGGCCAAGGTCCGTGGCCTGATCTGATAAGATTGCGGTGCCGATAGCGGTGGAAGGTGGAGAAGACCATGCCTTGGCAATGCACGCCCCCAAAAAATGGAAGTCCCTCCAAGCCAATTCTTGAAGGCTAAGGCTAAGATTCTTATGGGTTTGAGGTACCAGTGACCTGCGTATAAGCTCGGCCGAAGTTTCCCTTCGCGATGGTGGCAAGCCTACACGGGAGAAATCGAAACCATGACTCGTGCCTACTTCAAGAATGCTATGGATTTCGACAAATTATAGTGTGTGGTGTCAGAAAGGCAGTAGTATTGAATTGGTCAAATCTCTTTGAACCGTGCTTAGCCCTGAGTATCAGGCGTTCCCAACTAGTGGATCTTGCATTGTTTACTCGATATATTAAGCGACGAAGGGTAGGAAAAGCTAGTACCGCAAAAGCTTGGCGTTCAGCTTGGCTAGCTCGAAAGACTTTCTCGGACTGGGGAAATAGAAGCCATGCATTGCCATATGTATGTACATCCTCAACCATCTTTGCTCCCCTTGAGTCTCGCTTCTCTCAAGCTCCAAGGTGCCTAAGTCGTTTTCTTACTAAAAATTCCAATTCTCATCTCCGTCGCCCGCCAATACCGCCTGCTCCTCCACCGCCTTTACCATTATACCCTCGACCAAATAAACCCCCTTGTCCACCATTGCCCAGAGGACCTCCATATCCTATATGCTGTTGCTGCTGAACATCCTCATCATCAGCTTGGTTGGGATTATAGTTGGGATCAAGCACGGAAAGCCTCTGTCTTCCTGGTTGCCCATACTGTTGGTTCAGGAAATCGCGAGTAGCTTGTGGTAGGCTGAAGTGTCCAGATGGATCGAAGGGCGAGCTTCCGAGTCCTCCGCTTCCCGAACCACCCGTCACTTTCCAGGAGGTTGCTGGCCCTGACAGTCCCGATTGCTGTGATCTACGTTGCAGAGGTCTCCTTTCCCGAAATTCCCATCGCACGCCAGTGAACGGCGGAGGCATCGGGGTTCCATGCACAGGACAATTGTGTGGATCCTGGGCGTCTTCCATGTCCATTCGCCACCAAGCGAAGTCCCGCGTCATGTCCATCGTACGGCCTTTACCTTCTGCAATTAGCTCGTGGGTCACGAGGTGAGAACCCCCCATACAACGGTAGCCATCCAGCCGTTCCTGCTCCCCACACGCCTCTTCAGTGTATCGTTGCCATGAAAACCCCATGGGACAGGACCCAGCATGAGCTTTCAACTTCTCAAACGCCCACTGCTCTTGCTCTTCCAGCTCTTGGCCAGTCAACTCCATGATCTGTGTCTGCTTTGCCGCCATTTCGATGTCATGATTGTCCGTGAAAGCCGTTTTGAAGTTGGCAACACTCTTGATCTTACTGTCCACCTTCTTACTTTCATACTTTGCCGATGGTTCCACCTTGACACTCTCATATTTCGACTTCACCGCGTCGGATTTATACACCTCCGGCTTCGCACTCTTCTCAGCCTTCTTCTCCTTCTCGGCCTTCTTCTCCTTCTCAGACTTCTTCTCGACCTTCTTCACCTCCTCTGGAAGCTCATACTTGCTCACAAAATCCGAAAAGTCCGGCTCTTCCGTGTACTCCTCCTCTTCTATGATCTTCTCCACCTTCTTCTTCTTCTCACTCTTATACTTCACGCTCTCAACCTTCGCTTCACTCTTATATTTCTCACTCTTCAACCTCTCACTCTTCTCCTTCTCTTTCTCCCTCTTTGACTTTGGCGCTCGAATCTCGTCCCTAAACATCGCACTATCCAACCTCTCACTCTTCCCACTCTTTTCCATTTTAGAACTCTCATCCTTAAAGTACTTCGACTCCAAAACCCTCGGTGACTCAGATCGATCTTTCGTAAACATGCTTTTCAGCAGTGACGTCTTCTCTTTCTTCTCGGGTTTCTTGCTGCTACTACTGCTGCCGCCGCTTGGTTTACGAGACGAGGAGGGGCGCTCATCGTCGGAGTCGGAGGAGGGTTTGGATGGTTTCTTGGATGAGGAGGACTTGGTGGATTTCGACTTTGAAGAGGAGGAAGATGGGGATTTGGAGCTTTGTGCCATGGTGAGTGATTTCTTTATGTGGATTTTGAAGTTGGAGGGAGGTTATGGTTGTCAGCCTCTCGAGGAGACGGAAACTAGGTAAGGCTTTATAGGAATTTCGGGAAGAGTTCGCCTCCAGTCAGAAATCCTACGTCCCTCGAAAAATGACCTTGGCAGTGTCATTCACAACTACGATTTTCTTTCCCATTCATCGCGTTCTCTTCAGAGTCACGTTCTCAAAGAGGATCGAACGACGAGACACGCGGCAGTGCCAAATTAGCAAACACATTCATCGAAACACCGCACATCTCCCAGCGTTGATCCCAAATGCCTGATTGGAGTATGAAAAGTGACGACTCTCGACTCAAAAGTCTGAAATCAAGCATAATGAAATGAGTGTCGGGGCCGATGTCTAGTGACATCGCCCTCGCGAGTAACGTGTAATGAGGTTGAGGTTAAGCTCACACCAACTACACTAACCGAGCCAAAAGACTACAATGTTCAGCGCAAGCTGAACACGCTTAACTCGTATTACATAACGTAGGCGAAGATCAGGAGCTACCGGGCGCCGGTAAGCAATTCTGTTGGACCTTTTGAATGTTCGATTTTCATTAATGTGCACACTAGCAGTGCTCAGCTGAAGAGAAGCTCATTTGCTTCATCGTAAGAGGAGGTTGAGGTAGAGTGTTCGATTCATATGTACAACTTATAAACTCAAAACAGAATTTCTTTTTGGAGGGAGCAAAATCGGGTTGATTTGTCCAATGGTACTGTTGGCTATCAGGGCGGGGAACTGTTCGTGGTTCGCATTCCAGCCACCTCAGTCTTTGGTTAATGGCACGGCAGAAAGTCACAGAAGCAACTTCGAAGCTTGTTCTCAAGAAGCAATCCTCTTTTCTCCTCAACGTTCAAATATAGCAACCGCCTCCTTGCAACGTTATTGAGAATCCTGACTGCCAGCACCACCGAGACCTCTCCCATGCTCAGTATGCAAACCAGTCTTACGATCCTTTCGACATTTCTGGCGGCCATTTTTGCCAGCCCCAGCTCATCTGCATCAAGTACCTTGCAGATATTCTGCATACACTCGAC
Organism: Cadophora luteo-olivacea; assembly: GCA_026120085.1. Taxonomy (NCBI): domain Eukaryota; kingdom Fungi; phylum Ascomycota; class Leotiomycetes; order Helotiales; family Ploettnerulaceae; genus Cadophora; species Cadophora luteo-olivacea. Next base: position 420,522 of record JALRMC010000028.1, read on the forward strand.
GTTTTTCTCCTCTTACTTTCAAATAAGTTGATACTAGAAATCATCAGCCACCTCGTCATCCGAATAACAGACGAGAATGAGTGGATCGGAACCCGAAATACCAAGCCAGCTGCTACAATGTATCAACATGCAAACGTATCACCGAACTGGCGACACCAATTCTTTACAGCGCTATCAACGACAAGCATTGTCGCAACATTTTCGCGCTATGGCTCTGGACTTATAATAGAAGACCGGAGATCGTGAAGTATGTCAAGAGGCTCTCATCTGAGAGTGAAGCTTTCTGGACGAAAAATTGGCTCTGGGAAGCGAGTTTAACATACTGCAAACCTTGGATCAACCAGATCCGTACTCATGCCCGGACATCACATTTTAAGCTAGATGGTGGTCGAGAAGTTTCGAATCCAGGATCGAGAGGGGAATTGCGGGGTTGTTTACCTCACTTAGCCGACCCTTCCAGCTTGTGATGGTGAAGGGCACGAAAGTATATCCCGTATGCACAATTGCTCATTCAAACCAATTTCGGACAACGCTGTAGACATAGGAAGAATATTCTCTCAATTCCGTCCAAAATATACGTCACATGAGTCTAATGACGAATTGAAAGTCATACTTTGCCCGAAGAGGGGAAAACGTGCCTCCACGTGTGCACGAGCGCCACATACCGAAAAGGCATAGAATCCTGCCTGGCCACCTTCTTTTCATATCGACGTTCATTTCTTCATGTAATACACGAGGACTTCGAACCTGTATCGTTGCCGCTCATCCAGAATTGAACACGCGACCAAGTGATTCTCCCGTTCCACGTTACGCCATTCATTTATTTGTGCTCCACCATTTCCACAGTATTTCCTTTCTCCTCTTCAGATACAACATTCTGTTTGCTTTTCAGATCAGAGTGCCTCGGCCGATCAAATATCCAAGCAATTTCTTCCAGCGAAGGCCCCTTCGTCTCAGGATACAGCCAAAATACAACACCCCATTCTACCACAACCCACCCGATGAAAATGGTATAAAACTTCCAGTTCATGTCTTCCAATCCGACGGGTATGGCGAATGTGGACAGAAGAATGAAACCCAGTGTCCAGAACTGAAAGACCGCCATCCCACGAAGACGTAGGTTGTAGGGCACGATCTCGGTTATGTATAGTCCGAGGTTACCGTTCAATCCCAAGTTGTACGCGGGAGAGAACAGGTACAGAAATGCAACCACCGCGTAGCCCGCAGAACGGTTAGAAGGATTCTGAGCGAAGACTGCGCTACCTGCTGTGATTGCGACCAAGCAGACGAGCACACAGCCCAGACTCCAAAGAAACAAAGTTCGACGACCTAATTTGGCTGGAAGAGTGGCGAAATACAATGCAGAGAACCAAGAGAGCATTTGCGACGTCGCATTGATAAGGGTCTGCTGTAAACTGGTCCCCAATCCCGCTGATGTCAAGATCGGGGCCAAATAATAAGATATGAAAGCATTGCCAGACATCTGACTGATACAGGCGCACCATATCAGGATGAAGAATCGAAGCCGGTTACCAGGAGTTCGAACAAACTCGAAATAATTCTTCCACCAGCTGCCACGATCGTTTGCGCGGTCTTCGGCGAGTGTATCGAGGATCTCATGATACTCGAATAGTACCATCGGGTCTTCCGCATTACCCTCTGCGTGATACTTCGCCAGCATTCCCAAGGCTTCCGCTGATCTGTCGCGAGAAATGAGCCATCTTGGGCTCTCGGGAACGAACCAGATACCAAGGAGTTGGATCACTGACGGCAGCCCTTGCATTGCAGATGGGATCCGCCAAGATGCCGTGCTGTCTATCCGGAACGTTCCAAACGTGGTCCACGCGGCAACGATTGATCCTAGGGCATACGAAGTTTGAAATAATGCCGTTGCAGTAGTCCTGTGATGTGGGTGTGCAATCTCCGTAATGAGTGGCGCACCAGAGGCATTGATCAGGACGCTGCCAGCGCCAATAATGCCTCGTGAGACGACAAACATTGATATGTTTACGGCCGCTCCTTGTAAAGCTGCTCCCAGACAGCAGGTCAACGCACCAGCTGCAATTCCTGCTCGTCGTCCATAGCGATCACTAATCGTAGAGATGAATGGGACTGCTATGAGGCCGCCGATGGGGTATGCACCGTTGAAGAGACCAAGAGTGACACCTGTAGGTTGACCGAAGTAGCTTCGCCACTTGTCGACAGCTTGTAAGCCATTCATCATCGAGCCATCGAATCTGTATGAGTATCATCATCAGTATCTACTGAGTTCAGACATGAAAAGCTGAGGATATACGAACCCGAGTGTGAAGATTGACAAGAGCGGAAAGAAGAGGAGGAGGTTCAATGTTCGGAGGTTCTTGTACTTCCACCACTTCGTATGGTCGACTATTCCTTCGGGCATTGCCATAGAAGCTACCTCCCGCAGAACCGCGGTCGCATTACCTCCTTCCAGTGATGCTGAAACCATGTTCGGTATGTTGACGTGGACTAACAGATGTTCTAACCAAGGGAGGATTTTGAAGAAGTCGAAGCCGTAGGACGACTTTTTCTGGAGAGAGATGGAACGCTATGCATTTATATCTCATTGTCCCAGGAGTCGCTATTCTCTCGCCATACTTGAAAGTTTTGGTGTACTCGTCTGCCAAGTCTACTAAGGAATTCAGAACTGCTCCTCATCGGCAGCAGCTCACCCGGTGGCTTTGAAGAGTCCATACCTTTGTAACGATAGCACCGGCTGTGGTATGTGAATGTAGTTAAAGCCCCTCAAGGAATCACAGACAACGTGCAATTGAAATGCGGGGGAACCGAAGAATACCCATTAGGTATATCGTCCCCATTAGGTATGCCGTATTCGTACTCACGCTCTCGGAACTGCGCGGAACTAAACCCCATTCTCCATACGCTCCCCGCTTCCCCATGTGCCGGCTTGGATATGCAGTCTGCTTATCGTTCATCGCTTGGCGTCCCAATCCACGGTCTCTTGACCATCCCAGAATCGGTGTTTGTATTGGTCGGATAATACTTAAGTCCTTGATGATCTATGATCCTGACGATTGCGAGCCCATGAGACCACCCAAACAGAGCGGGACACTTCCGCAGTCATTGTATACCATACGGAGTAACGATTGGCAAACGTTCTTCAGTCTGGCGAATGATATATCACTCCACGTTGGTCGTCGCTGTGCCGTCTTTTATGAGCCGAAGTAAAGCCAGCCGAATTCAAGGTCAACATCAAGCTTACACATACAATACAGATCCAACCAGAACCTAGCAATATGGTCATCACAATATCGAGAAAAAGCCACAGAATTTCAAAGTGCTCCTTTTCGGTACTCTTTCCACCGAACACTGGGTACTGATGTGCTCAATCTGATCGCTTCAAAGTGAGGGGTATGCTTAAAGTCTGGGTTCACTGCCCGAGCCAAGGTTCTTTGGATCCTACCCCCGATGTTGAGCCGTTTACTCGAGTACATCGACTAGTCATTGCATTGTGATGAAGTCATCGATAGATCGAAAGCAGTCATAATAAAAGTGCCTACTCGATTGCCATCAAGGGGATGACAACGATTCTCGTTACAAAGTTATGTCCTGTTCGGGAAAAAATTGATTCCAATTAGAAGAGGCACGTGTTGTCCGATGCTCTGGCACAGTATTGATACCTGGCAATTCCCGATCAGCTTCGACCTCGAGCTTGGCCTGAAAACAGAGCAGCGAATCAAATCTGGGACCCTGGGACCGAAAGCGCCAGCATCACATTTTGAGGTAACGTTGGTGCGTTCAATCAGTTCCAATATTCGAGGTCGGAAGCAGCCATGTCACTTCACGATCGGTCTTGGGTCTGGAATTCAGACTGGAATGAAAGCCCAAACGAAACTTCTGCTGGGGGCTTTGTTCATTTCCAAAAAGACGTCGACCTCGAAAATTGCCCTTCTCGACCGATCTTGATTTCCATAACAGCTGACACCCGATATAAACTCTACATCAACTCAAGATTCGTACACTATGGTCCTGTCAAAGGCGACTCTCAGGTCTGGTACTACGATGAGCTCGACATCCAGCCGTACATGAAGGCCGGAAAGAACATCATCGCTGTTCGGGTCCTTCGTCTATATCATGGAACAAGATTTGGAACCAGTTTTCCCCGAATGCCTTTGGGAGGTTTACGCATACAGCATATTCGAGACTCTAACGATCCGCCCATCAGTTTCAGTATTGAGACCAATGGCAGTTGGAAGTCGGCCCTAGATACATCTTCTTCCTTACCAATTATTGAAGATGATATGTTTCTACACATTTTCGAGGCCGTTGACAGGAGAAATAATTGCAATTTGCGATGGACTTCTGCGAAACCGCACAAGATCTTCAACGCATTTGGACTTGTGTCACTATGGAAACTGTCACCACGTCAAATCCCATTCGCGAGACTCCGTCCAGTCGGTTTCAGTGCAGTTCACAACATTCGTAGCACCGGTATTTCAAATGCTGCTGAAGCGGTTGACTGGCAGGCATGTTTGCTGGCCAAACCCAGCAATCGTACTCCTGTTCATTTAGCCGCCGGTACCACTCACCATGTTGAACTCGAAGCCAGCCATCACTTGACAGCCTTTGTGTCCTTTATCTTCGAGCGACCCGAGAAACCTGGGGCCGAGATCAAAATCACGTACTCCGAGTGCTACGAAGACATTCCAGATAATTCCCAGTTCCGTCAGAAGGTCGATCGTCGAGATACATCCAAGAAGCTTCTTGGCCCATTCGACACATTTATATTGGGTGACAGAGTGTACGAACAAGATCCATCGTCCGCTTATCACGAGGCAGGAGAAGACATGGTCATATTTGAACCTTTCCACTTTCGCACGTTTCGGTTCGTCGCTATAGATATCACAGTCAACGCAGATTCAGACCTCATCTTCCACGGCCTTGAAATGACACAAACAAACTATCCCCTTGATATCTTAGCTCGATTTTCTCCAGGAGCTCAGGATATAAGTCTACCAGTTCGAAAATTGTGGTACACGAGTATCCTCACACTCGAAAATTGTATGCATGACTGCTACGAGGACTGCCCCTTCTACGAGCAGCTCCAATATGCCATGGATACCCGCAGCTCAGCACTATTCACATACTATCTTTCTGGGGACGATCGTCTAGCGCGACAAGCAATCACGCAAATTCGAAACTCTTTTCAACCTGATATCGGACTGACAGCCAGTCGTGCTCCCTGCGAGCATCTTCAAATCATTCCCAACTTTTCACTATTCTGGATCTGCATGGTAGCGGATCACTATCTACATTATGGAGACATGGCGTTTACATCGCAATTCCTACCGGTCTGTGATGCTGTTTTGGACTCCTTCAGACGCAGACTCGATCCAGATCTGGGACTTGTGCGCTGCTACGAGACTGACGATTTCTGGGATTTCGTTGACTGGACCGAAGCTTGGAAACCTCGAGGCATCCCACCTGCGGGAAAGCGTACTGGATTTCAGACTTTCTCAAGCTCTTTGTATGCATACACACTAAATATTATTGCTCCCGCTGTGGAAGAACATGGGAGGAAAGGTGTTGCTGAAGAGTACAAGCAAAGTGCTGCTGATGTTGCAGCATCCATTCGGCACCATTGTTTTGACGGGGAGTATTTCACGGATGGTCTGGCCGGTTCCGCCCCAAACAGCGAATATAGCCACCAAAATCAAGTATGGGCAATTCTGAGTTGCGCTATCACTGGTGACGAGGCACGGCAGCTGCTATCTAAGACTTTATCTCGGCACGATCTCACAACACCTTCTATAGCCATGTCATTCTATATTCTGCGAGCACTCTCTCTGGTAGGTGGAGGTCTCTACGACTTGCACTTCAACGACTTCTGGGCGCCTTGGGTTGAACAGCTTTCCAACAACGTAACTACCTGGGTCGAAGACAATGTGTCGCAGCGCTCGGAATGCCATGCCTGGGGTAGTGCTCCTATCTACGAATTCATGGCAGAGGTCGTGGGATTGAAGGCCTTGGAGCCTGGATGGCGATCTATTTCTTTCAAGCCGAGACTAGCTCTTTTCGAGACGATGGATTCCAAAGTGCCCATCCCGATACGTGGAAGCTCAGGCATGGCGGTTGCCCATGTTCGTTGGGAGCGAAAAGGTGATGAGATTGCGAGTGTCACGATAGAAGTGAAGAAGGGAACAGAGATTCTCGGGGTTCCAATAACATTATCTCACGAGTGCGATAAGAACGAGGTTGTGATTAGCCCCTTCACCAGGGATATTCCCATCCTGTAGCTCGACTGAAGTAGACAATGAGATAGCCGACTCTTCTCTTCTTCTATATGTATATATATATATATGTATACACACCTAAATACCAGGTGAGATCAAGATGCTTTGGACGTGTCAACTTCACCTTGCATACTTCAAGTGACTGGGTTGGGGTTGAAAAATTATGATTGATTTGATGTCTTCGCGACTCGGTCTGGTCAAGTTGTTCAACGGAGTCGTGGCTTTGCATTCTCTTTAAGTTGGAACTCCACAGTAACAACGATTCCTCCACATCCGCAACAGCATTCTTCAAGACCTCAAATACAATTCCAGCTATCAGCGTTATTTGGATCTCCTGAACCCCGGTAATAGTTCCTGGCCGGCCATTTACAGTGATTCCTCTTGAAAGCGATGCCGGATTCCAATGTCCCGTTCACAAGCGCGATTCCAGTGATTGTCTCAGGAGCATTACCATTCTCCACCCACTCAACGATCCTCATCAGCACATTCTCCTGTGGATTCAGTGACACAGAGTTTCTCGCACTATTCCCAATATTGGCCGCACCTGGCCCTCCTCCACAATGAGCCATCCCCGAGACAGTAAAGTAGCGGTAAAACTCATCGAGCTCCGCAGACGGTAGTCCCATTGTATCTGAAACATGCTGATAGTATCGAGGAGAATTCTCGCTGGAAATGACTGGATCAGCAAGGCCGTGGTAGTGGAGAAGCTTCCCTCCCTTCTTCTGGAAAGCGGAGAGGTCACCTTCCCATGTCTCAATGTTGAATCTGTTCATAGTGGAAGATAGAACATAGTCTGCCGGAGTCAGTGATATAGGGTCCCAGTCCGGGTCGTTGAAAATGGCGTATTTGAACCAGTCAGATGCTCCAAATGGCTGGCCGGAGAAGTAAGTTTGTGGTGCACCGAGGAGCTCGGCACCTGGCTGTAGGCGTGGATAAACGAGATCCCCATGTGCATCTAGAAGTGGGGAGTAGATGCTCTTGAGAGTCTGGAGTTGCGTTGGAGTGAGACAGCTGGTGCCATTCTTTGAATTACCGCAAAATAAAGCTTCGGGGTTGTAGTCGCAGAGGTCTGGGGACTCCATAATCCCGTCTGCTAGGCCGTCGTCGTCGTCGCACTGATCCATGATATCTTGCGCAATGATTGGCCACATGTCCAAAGGGATGAAAGTCGGGGAACCAGGAAGACCCGTCAGCGGCAAGAATCTTGAACTCCATGATGTGAGATTATTAAATGCCATCGCAGGAGCCCCAGCGACAATACCATCGAAGTCATCTGGGAAAGTCTGCGCCTCCTTCATACCCTGTCTCCCGCCAGTCGAGCAGCCAAGATAATAGCTTTTCGAGTGTTTCGATCCGTAGAATGAAGCGCAGATTTTCTTGCCAATAACCACACCGGTATGAAGCGCCCGGTAAGCAAAGTCCTCAACCACGTCCGCGTTGTTCAAAAATGATGCGCCTGTCATTCCATCGTGGCCATTGTTCGTGCCGACTGTTGCAAAACCTAGAGATGCACCATACTCGATATCTTCATATTGTATGCAGCCGCCGAGACCGCCGTTGCCAGTACTGAGGAATCGCCCCGTCCAATTCGCAGGGAGCCATGTTTCCATGGAGATGCTGGAGCGGTTCGAGGTGGCAATTGTCAATTGGACTCGGCAAAGGTTCACGGAGACAGACTGGGATAAACGAGTGCACGTGGGATCACTATCTGGGAATTGTAGAGTTGTTCCAGCTGTGACTAGGGTCGAAGAAGAGACATTGCCATTGGGGATGGTCAGGCGAGAGGCTAAAGCCCTACAGTCGGAGCAGAAGTTATCAAAGGTGTTAGCCACTGATTTCGAGAAGACACCATGAACCGTGACAGCAACTACAAGGAAAGGCTTTGGCCACATCGTGAAATGCTGTATAGGAGATCAAAGGGACAATGAGAAGGAGGAAGCTGTCTGCTTGCTTTCTTACTGCCTTGAGCCTATAGTCTTATATGCAGTTTGTGGTCACTTTAATCCACGACTGTGGACCTACCGGTACCCCTCTTTCTGGAACACGACCGTGTTCATACAAAAAGTGGCGCGGGGAAATGTCGGCTCAACCCGTGTTTTGCTTCTAAGCGAAAGCCATTTTTGGTAACACTGCCGTGCTGCCAAGCGACGATCCCCTCCCGATGTACCTAGGTATGAGTGGATAAATGCCGGGAAAATTGCTTGCAAATGCCCTTAAAAATACCGTCGGTGAGCCTGGGAAGCTTGGATAATTCAGTCGGAAGCGACTGCGCTGTATTGTTAGAGACTTCGACAGGTGATCGACGATCATCTCTGTTTGGGAATCAGTCCAGAGATTCCCCTTGAATGTTTGTACGGGTGCTGAAATCCCTATACAATTGAAACAAATACCTTGTAAATTTTGAGCCTACCATCATTAACACTAACCATGTTAGCTCCCCACGCATGAGTCCAGTCGTTTTGATGGGCATTCCGAGATCATTCCGTCACGGATCCTGTCGACTTCTTGGCAAGCATTTTGCTGGAGCCATAGGGCTGATCATCGGGATACCTAGCATCAACTACCAGCATGCGGTAGATCGCATCCACCGTTTCAAAAATTGCAACCTGCTTACCGTGGGCGCTCTTGGCAATCAGTATCAGCACGTAGAAGCGGCAGTTCTTTGAGTACGAATCGTGTGTTGCAGAACTCGGGAACCAAAGGTAGTCAATATCTGTTCCAATCAACGCTCCTACGAAATTGAAAGTCTTATCAAGTAGTACACACAGTCATATAAGAGGTAGTCGAAAGCAAACGACATGCAAAGTGTGAGTGGCTTGGAGGCTGCCAACCTCCTTCATTATGTACAGCTACTGAGTTATACCAGGCTTCGTCTTAATGCTACTCATGCACAGTACTAGTCAAACTAACACTAAGCTATTTTTTGGACCATATCCAAGCACTCCCAAGAGATAATCGAGTTTTACATTTCGAGGCGCAATATTTATCACGGATGATGGAGGCATGAACTTCGACGATACAGCACGTGGTTGAATACTCTGTCGCAACGTCTCACGATACCCAAGTATCAATTATACTTGAACTTCCTGTCTTCGGGCCATATCATCTCATGCAATGGCATTGCGAATATCTGGCTTACATAGACTTCTCCTCCAACTGTCGCACAACATTTCTACCGTTGACATCTCCGCTATCATTGTACCAGAGAATGGGCATACTAGAAGTGAAGCCAATTCCAGGAGTGATGCCGATTCTTGGCCACGCACCCATGCCAGGAATCACGCCAGTTCAATATGGCGCCGCCTCTGGAGCATATCCAACCCCGTTTCATCGATCTGAGCCGGGGTATTTACAATGTAACGGATGGAGGCAGCAATTCTCGTTGTGTTTGAATTTGGCAGGCGGTAGTGGATATCTGTAACGAACTTTGGACCCGCAACAGCTTCTGTGGTGGACGATGGGTCGAGGGGACCCGCAGTGCTCGGGGTCGTGGCAACAGTAATCTCTGTGTACTCTGGGAGCCGACTTTGGACTCTCTGTACTCTTCTTTTCGGCTCTCTTCTTCTTCGTCGCTTTGTCGATCAACCTTGCTTGCTCTGACTCTTTCATTGTTACCTTCTCTTCAGATTCGTCCGACACCTGGACGCTTTTTAATTTCTCAGTCTCCTGAGGCGTTGTTGATACCCCGGCTTGTTCTATTCTGGCATCATTTTCCATTGTGACACTTTCCGACTTGGCTTGGAGAGGTGTTACGAAACCACACTTAGAGCAGTGGATGATAGCGCCAGCGACGGGGTCGGTGATTTCCTTGCGGGACGGTGAGGTTGTTTCGGGATCAAACGTAGCGACTTCTGTGACTCCAACACAATCGCCTTGTTCCATGTTGATGTCTTAGCTTTGGCCCAATATCTGGTCAGGTGTTGATATTAGGAACTAACAGGCATAGTGGAGAGCTTGACGGTTCATATAGTGGCGGTAAATAGTGGCGGAAGGAGCGTCTCTTCGGTCGCTGATGATTGCTTGGATGTCAGCTAAAATGCGGTTAATTGTAGGTCGACTTGGGAGCATAGAGCGAAAAGAGTTGACATTCCATATATTTCACCTCATGGTTCAGCGCCCGCTGACTCAAATCAGTCGAAAATTGCTGAGAGCGTGACTTTTGGCACGCCCTCCTTGGAAATGCATTCCATTTGTGAAAGGGGGTACCAACTAACTGGCTAGGAACGACCATATCAAAACATTTACGACAAAGGTGCTTCACATGCAGAGTTTGTATCCTAGCCTCAAGCACATCTCTCATTTGTCGAGGCTAATCTGCAGAAAGCCATGCTCATCACGCCCATGATCCATCACCTCCCAAAGACCACCATGCTCCCTCCCTCTACTGCTTCACTTGCATACCTCCAAGCTACATCCTCTTCCGGCCCTTGACCCAAGTAGCTTTCTTCATCCGGCACTGCTCGTTGTGTATCTTGCAGTTACATTCGTACTCGATCACTAGCTGTGCGCCGCTACTGAATCCTGTGGTTGTCGTGTTTCCGGAAGATGAGGAACTAGAACGAGTCCAGGAAGAGGCAGTCTTATTTCGGTCTTGTTCGGACATAATACTGCGTTTTGTAACTCTGGCTTCTAAGTGGAAGACTGGGCTTCGGTTGACTGAGTCTCTATTTTAACTTAGAGTTGATGGGAAATCATATTTGGTTACGGGTATGAGGATGAGAGCTCTTATAGTTACCAAAATTGAAGTTCTGTCATTGCAGTCATGAACACATGTCTAATCACTTTCCTGGCTTTGTCCATTCAGCACCAACAATTATGGAGGAACAGTAGAGGAACTTGAAGAAAGTGGAATATTGTATTAACGTGAATAATGGAGATGAAAAAAGCGGAATCTTCCCAGATTGAGGCGTGTCATGTATTCTAACCTTTTGACAATCACGTACATGAAATTGAGAAGATCACGACTCAATAAACATGCTACAAACCCTCCCCCTACCGATCCTGAGCCTACACCTACCACACGCCAATTTTCGCCCTACTCATCGTCTCTACTCCCTCTTCATTCACTAATCCTCCCAAGGATTTCTTCATCCTCCCCCCCTCCCAAACCCAAACCCATACACTCCACCACCACCAAAAGCAGCACCATACCCATACCCACCCCAACACGGCTTCCAAACAGTCTGCTTCAATATAGATACATACGCATTTTGATCCAAACAAGGAATCAAACCCAAGGAGTGATTCCGTCCACAGCGGCACGGTGGTCGGAAAATTGGTGTAGAATAATACTTCGCGGCTTAAATTTGCGCCCACGCTTGAGCTTTTGCTTGTGCGAGAACGTGTGCTTGTGCTTGTGCGAATTGCTGTGCGAGGGAGAAGTACGTTGGGGAGGAGTAGGTGTGGTTGTTGTAGATAGCGTTGCTGTTGAAGATGCCGCTGTAGTTGGGGGGTGTGGAAGTAGGGGCGTGGCTGCACATTTTGATATCCTCAGGGACTAGGACTGGTATGCCGTTCTTAGAGGTCTTGAGGTTTGGGGCGGAAGTTGGATTCTTAGGATAATTATTTGTGTTTGCGTCCATGTCTGCGTTGTTTCTTTGAAAGCGGGAAGGCGACGTTTCTTTTCTTTTATCTGAGGTTTGGGAAGTGAACGGAAAAGGATAGGGGAGGAGGAGGAGAGCATGGGTGCTGACGGGTTATATACCCGTATCATTACTGAGAGCATGGAGTCGGAAGATCACATGATTGCTTTTCGGACGTGTGAATAGCACCCCTAAACTCCCAAACCAGAACATCATTCGCAGTCATGACAGAATGCAATGTTCGGTCACGATGAGCCTGACTCGATTTGTCTCTGAACCGGAATTCCTCAACGACCTTCGTGAGCATTCTCACTTCATCATAATTTCGATATACCGAGGAAAATGCATGATATCATCTTTATATGCGAGTGCATGTATATGCAGAGGTTTACAGTAGGACTGATTTCCAGATTCAACCATTCAATCCTACATTTTCTACAAGAAGAACCCAGCGATCACGCAGTGTACTCCGATGTCTATGAAATACATGCAACACCTGTTTTTAGACCCGTGTATTATCAGTCCTGTATGCGCCTGCAAATGCTTGATTGCCCCAACGCCTAAGTCAGAGCATGGTATGGAGAATACCCAGTCGCATAACCAGTCAAAAATGCCATCGCTGTAGACAAGAGCGAAATGTCAAAGCAATCCATCCCGACCAGAGCAAATTCGTATCATTCAATCACCGCCCTCCAAACATGCCTATGAGTCTCCAGAAGGCAAAATGCAAATTGCAAATCAAAGCACCGCTCCAACACCACCCTGATCAACAGCCATCCCCATCCCCTCGCCATCCAACCACCCACTCCCAACCACAGCCCACCACCACTCTCCCACACTCCACCCCTCACCTCCTCCACCCATTCCCTCCTCTCCAAGTCTCACAAACATCCCCACCTCAACCCCCCATTCCAGTAGCAACCTCCACTCCCAATCCTCCAACGTAACCCTAAAGCTCTCCTTCAACCCATTGATATTGACTCCAGCCCTCAACGCAACAACCTGCCCCACAGCAGCAAGAATCTTATACCAGACCCGCCAGATCGGCTTCCCTGTCAAGCCATACCATATCGGAATCTCGCCTTGCTCACCACCGCGCGGCGGATCCCGGAACAGGATATTCGAAAGCACAGGGTTCGAATCGTCGAAGATATATTCAGAGGTAGGATAGATATCGATATGGAACCTCAATCTCTCCTTCGGAATCTTCTTGGTTTCGTACCCGCCATCTCCGAGTCCGAATCTATTCATGGGGATATCAGCTCCCACGAAGCGGATACGGCCGTGTGCTTGCAGGGACGTGAGACACATGACCGTGCCCTCGTTGGCGAAATAATCTGCTTTGACGGATTGTACGCCCGAAGCGAATTGTGCGTCCATCCAGCGCTTGAAGGTCACGGCTTCGATGAACTGGCTCTCTTTCATGTGCCGACGGAGCGAGGTAGACCATGTATCGTGGATCTCGTACACGCGCCCGTTCTTAGCTTTGTTGGCAGCGCGCTTTTTGACGATCTTCTGCGACGTGAGACTGTCGAGGACGTCGGAGAGGAGGGACTTGTTGAAGGATGCGAGCTTGTTCTTGGCGAGGTCGCGGCTCCAGTCTTCGTTGGGCGTGATGGCAGCGGCGCGGACCCAGGATCTGCAGACGGCGAAGTCGTCGATCTCGTTGTCGAGGCTGCGACGGTGTTTGCGTGGTTGGAATGGAATGGCGTGCGAGACTGCGGCTGAGGCCATGATGCGCTTGTAGACTGCGGTGGTGATGCTGAAGTAATTCTCTCTCCATGGGCAGCCATCTTCTTTAGCTTCGCGGAGATCGTAATCCTCGACTACCTCTTCCCTAGTTGACGGGAGGAAGATGGTCTTGTTGTTCATCGAGCAATCGGTAGTCTTCATCACCCACTCGACGAGCTCGGCCCAGGGATATTCAGTCAAGCGCGCGTAATTGATGCGTGGGATTTCGTTCTCCTGGTACGCAACGAGGAATTTCTCACGGAATTGGTCTTCAAGTCTCAGAATGGCTGGCTTCTTTCGCAGGAGGATACCGTTCCAGACTTTTTTCAGGAAGTTCAAAGAATACTCGGGGAACATCTGTGAGACGAGGATCCAGTCGACTTGAAGATCAAGACCACCTGTGAGGATACGGATGACCATGACAGAGACTGCGAAACGACTCTCCATGTCTGGTAACATGATGTTGCTGCCCAAGTTTCTCGATCGCTTCAAAGTTGACTCGTTGGGTGTTCCGATCTCAACGCCAAAGTACTTTCCAGCTACGACAGGATCCTCAAAGAGATCGACGAAGTCCATGGCTAAGGCAGTGTGCTGTCTCACATAGCTGTACTTTTCGCCTCTGTCAGCCTTTGCTTGCTTCGCTTGTTTGGAATCCTTCCGTTGACGCTTGCGTTTTGGCTCGTCGACCTCCTCGACCTCAGCATCTGATACCAAATCGACTGCGTCTTCGATATTGTAGTCTGCGCCATTGTATCCGGGGACACCGAATCCAGGAATCCAAGAACTCTCTTCCTGCAAATCGGAGTATGGAAGGTCCTCAACGGTGAATGCGGTAGCGTCGTCCCATCTGAAACTGTAATCTGCCGGTCGATATGTATCTAACTGTTTGACGGTCCAAGAACTGTTACCAGGCTCCTGGTCCTCACTGACAAATCCAGCGGCAATGAAAATGATGCCACTGTAGATTGGCGAGTAGTTCCACTCCGATGGTCCGTTTGGCGCATCCAATCCATACTGTGCTGGAATGGTGTCCAAGCCTGGGTTTCTCGGACTACCAACAGCCAATTTCCTGGGCTCGTAGAAATTCAAGATTTCGACCTCTGTGAATTTTGGCTTTCTGGAGGACTTCCTGGCGGGGAAGCTTATTGCTCCAGACAATCTTGGGTCGCCAACATTCGGCACGAAGACTTGCTTGAGGAAATTTTTCGAATAGCGACGAAGTGGCTTACCTGTCGCCCTGGAGATAATTCCGCTCGGTACGTCCTCGTCAGAGTCAAGACCCGCAAATCGGACTGACGCAGCACGTCTCTTTCTCTTCGGTGCGGGCTGCTCATCAGTTTCGGGCGACATGGCAGAAGATGCGCGTCTCTTTCGCGAGGCAGCATATCGAGATACAACTGGCAGACCGGTTTTCTCGTCGATGGGTCTGCCAGATTCCACCGCCTCAAGGAGACGTCTAGATGGTACTGCGGGAAGGTTGACTCGATTCTTTACTGGAGGGTAGATGATAGGGCGATGGCTATTTTCAATACGATTGAGGTAGAGGTGGTGAGTTGGGTTTCCTTCTGCTCGGCGTGATGGTCGTGAATAGATAGGATTGACTCCATGACCAAAGGGCCGGACTGACCACGATCCATCGGTGGCTTGCAAAAATGTGATCGGCTCAGGAAGACGCTGGCGTCTGGCGTATCTGGACTTGCTCGTCTTATCGTCCATCATCCAGTCTCCATGCGGGATAGGAGTCTGATCCCAAGCACCAGTCTCGGTATTTGGCATGTATGCCGGAGCGGTTCCCCAACATGCTCGTTTGGCAACAGCAATTTCCTGGTCTCGACGTTTCTTGTCCTCATTGATCTTCAGTCGCTCGGCAGCTGAAACATACTTTGTCTTCGTCTTGATGTGCCATGGATATGGGTTCTCACCACCAGCTCTAATCTCGGCGAATCGTCTTCGCACACCTTCGGAGATCTTGGCGTTGTGTCCTGCGTCTCGTCGTCGCTTTGGACCAACGCCAGTCGATGTACGGTCCCGCTTCTTTGACTTCTTGGTTTCAGAAAGTGCAGAGACTGGATCTTCTTCGTCATCCAGATCCATATCGTTCTCGCTTTCTTGGCTTTCAACCTCTGCTTGGGCATCTTCCATGAAGTCATCTGAGTCCGAATCATCCCCAAAATCGGGAATCGGAGACTCATCTCGGTCTTCTTCCTGGGAATCCGCCAAGACAGTCAGGCTTGGAAGCAGCCGGGCAACAACGGCTTGCAACTTGCCAAGTGCAGAGGGTGGCGGCGCTAGTTGAGAGGGAACGTATGCCTTTGGATGGTTTTCTTGGACCAGCTCCTTGATTAAATCAGCACGTTGCGTGCCCATATCAAGGCCATTCGCTGTAAGAATGCTGCGAGTGATAGATCTGGGATTGCGGTTCCGGTCTTTGAACTCGAATACCACTCTCGTGAAAGTCTTCGATGCGACAAGGTCATCCACGGCCATATTACAGAATTTGGATTCCGGGAGGACTGTGGTGAGAGGGTGTTGCTTCAACCAGATAGCCACACTGACAAACCATACACTGTTCTCAGCTGGGAACATACCCTCATTCTTCTGCACCAAATGTGTCACAACTTCTTCGTACCACTTGCTGTTCAGTTCCTTGCAGGTCATACTAGTTGCAATCTCGTAGGCAGTAGTCAGTTGAGAGGTTGGGGTGATTGCAAGGCCAAAAATCTCTTCTTGCCCATCACGAATGCGATCAGCAAACTCTTTGACGATTTGATCAGCAACCTCGGCTTCGCGATTCAGAGCTTTGTATATTCTTGAAGTCTTTGCCGGGGCGGGAGCATTCGAATCAATTTTTCCATGCTTCTCGAACCATTCAACCAGAGACGTATCACTATCTTCGTCGGCATCAAGATTTCCAGTTTGCTTTTGCTGTGACTTTGACTTCTTGGCTGAGCGCGGTGGACGAGGTGTTTCTGAGACGCTAGCAGATCGACGTGACTTGGCATACCCAGATGTTGCATTGTTGCGAGCCCAGTTGAAGATGGAATCATCGGAATCACCCTCTGCATCTAGATCGACATCTTCGACTTGTTTCGACTTTCTTGCAGTTCGTGTGGAGCGAGGTGCTTCTTCGCCATCGGAGTCGAGGAATCTCTCTGCAGTGACCTTTCTCGCCGATCGGGGAATGAGGACTGGTTCCTCTTCGCCAGTAGTTGATCCAAAATCGTCTTCATCCTGTACATTGCGTGCCTTGGCCTTTTTCTTTCGAGGTGTACGTGGAGCTTCCTCTGTAGAGGCAGGTTTATCTCCCTTGGACTTTCTCCGATACACTCTCTTCCCAGTATCGGCCTCTGGATCCCAATTTGGGTTGCACTTGGTCTTGGCCTTGTTCAAATGGTACTCCAAGCCGTTTGGATTCTTGAATCTGTCTCCGCAAAGTTCACAAAGGAAGGGCCGCACCTTTGCTGCCTGGGCCTCGGCGACGCTGGCAAAATCACCAGCACTAAACTCCGAAGCGATCATGGCCGTGACAATCATCGTGCGCATCTCTTGTGCAGCATCAGTCTCTGCTGCGGCATAGGTGAAGCGATATGCTCTCTTCCTATTCTTCTCATCCTTCGTCTTGATATGCAATTCCATTGGAAACGAACCTTTTGCAGACATGATTGGGTTTCCGTTGATATGGAATACCTTCATGCTGGCAATGGGCATCTCGGGTGGAAGCTGAGCGAGGGCAAAGAAATCCAAGAACTTCTGATCTGGTGAGAGAACCAGGTTGCCGACAGCTTCTTTGTAGATGCACGGGAATTTGGTGGCTCCATCAGCAACCTCAACATCCTGAGCTTCCGCAATCTTGATCCTCAACCTTTCGTCTGGGTCCGGTCGAACTTTTGTTGTTTTCGGTGCAGCGGTAGGCTTGGACTTCGGTGTAGTGATAGCTTTAGACTTTGCCCCTCGACTTCCGCGAGCCTTTGACTGGGATGGAGTCATCTGCGGTGTTTCCATCATGTTGATCTCTCCGCCAGCGTCCAGGGTTGTAGATTGAGCCGGTGTCTCGGGTACATTCTGCTCAATACCATTGGCCATCCAAATATCTGCTTGCTCGACTTCCGTGGTTGGAATGATACCAGGCTGAACAAAACTGGGTGTTCCGTATCCTGACATTGGGGCATCGTCAAGACTCTGACTTTGAGGTGGGGCCTGATGCATTGCAGTCTGAGGAAAGAAATCAAGCGGTACCATAGGGCAAGGTCCGTTCAAAGCAGCTGTACGGAGGCTCTCGAGAGCGCTCGACATGTTACCAGAAGTGTTTTGAGAGGCTCCCTGTGTAGGCTTGTCCTGAACTAGCATATGCTCTCCTGCTGGAGCGGGGATGGAAGAGAGTTCTGATATACCACTTGCGGCCGAGGGAATGTCAGATGCGTTATCAACCAGCCCGCTTGACGGGACGGGAGTTTGATCTGGTGCAGGTTGAATAGGCGCTTTATTTTGACCGCGAGCTCCACCGCGACCACCGCGTGTTCCTCCTCGGCCTCCTCTGCCACTTTTAGCTCCACGAGCGTTTGATCTCCCTCGACCCCCTGCACCCTGTTTACTTCCGCTAGACGTCGAAAGATCTCGTTCCATGAAACTGAGAAAGTCTGCAACATCACCAGGGGTAGAGCCATCGCCTCCGTCAGCGATGCCCATTTCCGCCTCGGTCGCGTTTGTAACTGATTCAGTTGGACGAACTGTCTCCTCGACTGTAGCACTTGACGTAGAATCTGCGGACTGCATGCTTCCTGAAGTCTCCGCAGTGGCTTGGATGAGTGCAGGCCCCGTCGAAATATCTTCTTGAGAATTAAGTAGCGTACCAGTAGCGGGACTCGCAGATGATCTTTCCGAGTTCTGGCACGCTGGAGCGTATGGTGATCTGTAGGATAACACCTTATTACTGGACTGGAGAATCTTCAGAGCAGGAAATTTCTCCTCGGATACGTCTGAGGATTGTTGTTGTCCTGGGGCAGGCGTGGGCTGGACTACAGTTGTGGGTAGTGCAGATTTGCCAAACGAAGCAAATGGGGTGGTCTGGGGCTGAGCATATCCGTGACTGGATCTCGACTCGGCACTTGCATTGGCTGCGACAGGGCTCGAAGCTCTCTCGACGGGTGCATAAGGGCTCCTATAAGTCCGTGCTGGAGGTGGTGTGAAGGCTGGCAGATTCAGAACACCTTTTCTGCTCGGAGTAAAAGGAGGATGGGGATCTTGTATAGGTGGAGGTGCGGGAGCGCTGGAAGTAACAAATAGGAGATGATCCATCGGAGGCGGCTGGGGGCCAGCAGTTTGTGAGTCTGGGTTGCTTTCTGCTATCTGAAATGTTGTGGGACCGTCGTAATGATCAGGGGAGGGAGACCCATAGGGAGTCTGGGAGTCGGATGGGGTGAATGAGCTTGCGCGATCATTGTGGTTGAAACTCCGATAATCACTGTTGAGTCTTGCCTCCTCAGCACCGTCACGGGTCCAGGCCGTTGACCAGCTATTGGGATTTTCAGGCACAGGCGGAAGATCTGCTTCAAGAATTGATATGCCGGAGTATTCGCTTTCAGAATCGTCATTCGGATAGCCCTCACCCCATTCCTGAGCCAGAGATGGGTCAATTTCGCCTTCAGTAAGGGCACGCTTCTTGACTACCTTCTTCCTTGTTGTTGACTCTACCTCCACGTCGGCTTTGCGCTTTTTGTTCAGTTTGTTCAGTTTGGGAACTAAGCCTTGCTCAACCGCATCATCCGCAGAGTTGAGTCGTGCTTGTGTCACTACTGGCATGATTCGTTGTTGCCAAGTATCCTTGCCGTTCGCCAAACGATGTGAGTCCTTGAGCTTTTGTAATCTGAATACTACCAAGGTGGAGTGTTTCTTCTTCTTGAAATGTTGCGGCTTCTTGACCTTGACGCCTGGCGGATTGATGTAAACTCCATCCTTGCCATCTTCCCAGTCCATATCGGCCTGAGAAGTGAAAGTTGCTTCTGGTAGTAGCTCGGCAGCACTGAATCGACTACTGGAGCGACGCTGTATTGGCTCTGTAGGCTCGACTGGATCGTCTTCGTCTAGAGGTTCCGGAGTGGGTTCCAATGGAGATGTACATCGTCGATTAGGCCGATCGGGAGATGGAGCGACTTCGGGAGGGAAGAATGGAGGTGGGCTAAATGAGACGGGAGCTTCAATGGAGCCTCCATTCATGTATTCATTGAAGCCAATGCCATTGTGAAGAGAGAAGACTGGGGGGGCGACGGAGGCTTTGGGCGACGGAGAAAAATTCGAGATGGCATTGTCGTCGGCTACAAAGGCAAGTGATTCTGATGCTTCCTGTCGTTGGGATACAGGTGTGCTCTCCTTGGGTACTCCAACGCCTGAGTCCACGACGATTGTATCGGGGTCCGCAAAAGTCGTGGCTGGTTGGGCTGGGCGGCACTCGTGGTCAACGGCATCTTGAGACGGCTGACGGCTTCCATGAGACGCAGGTACATTTGGCTCGTTTGTATAATCTACTTGACGCTGAGATACACTAGAATCGACAACAGCAGTATCGTTCTCGGAACTTGTCGGTTGTTGAGTGACCAGAGCTTGTGATTGACGTCGTGTCTTTCGAGGTTCGGCAATTGTAGCGTTCTCAAGGGACGCCTGCTCGTGCAGAGGCAAAGAGCTTGAAGCAACCTGTTTTCGACGGCGAGTAGCACGAGATGCGGAGGTGGAAGGCGTATTCGTGGATGAGGGTATGTCCTGGGGAGTCATAGGACTGGGAAGAATACTAACCTGCGATCGACGCCGAGTTGATCGAGAGGAAGCAGCGAGGGAACTGGAAGTAGGTGGCTGGCCCGATGTGAGAGGAGTCGATTCTGACACATTCTTCTTTGCTTTTGGAGGGCGACCCCTTTTCTTGGGAGGCGTTGGTTCGGGCTGATCATTCTGCTTTGTTGCGTCAATCAGGTACTCTTGTGTCTCTTCGAACCGAAGCTCACCTCAAGTTGCGTATCAGACTCGATGGAAGTGACCAGAGCTTTCGACGTGGCTGCAGCTCTAGTCACATTCTGCATCACTGCTCGGATTCGTACATCTCCTTGGCCCACAAGCAACACATCCGTCATGGTCAAATTTCGCAAGGGCGCCTTGGTCTCGTCGATGAAGTGGACATCGGGTCTGAGCGTGAGAGCCATCCAGGTAGCATTTTTTGCATCTTGATCCGTAATGGAAGACTTGTCGAGGAGGTCGGAGAGTTCATTGATGGAGATGCCTGGTCGTGATTGTTAGCTTTGGCCTTGGTAAACCACACACCACACTGAGGGCATTAAGCGCCGAACCGACTACATAACAGCAGGGAGAACTGAACGACTGAATCTCTTGCAGATGGCTCTACTCTCCCCGGGAATTCCTCAGCAGCTCACTCGAGCAAAGCAATTTTGGAGATAGTCACGTGAGACGACTCCAACCCCGCCGAACAGGCGGGAGAGTGGGCACGAAGAATGACCACTGAACCAGCACAGCACGTTGAGCAATGCTCTGCACACCCCCAGCTTTGGCAGGTCTCCATCGAGATCAGACAACCTCCAATTGCGTTGTCGCACCAGCTCTCCACTTTCACGCAGCAAAAGCCACCTGGACCCAAGCTCTAGGTGTCGACCAAAAAGTCATCGACTCACCTTCATGTGCAGCCTTGCGCAGCTCGCTCAGCACCAACGCAATCACCGGATCAGGACTGTCGGACATGTTGATACTTGTTCGTCGATCATTCTCGACAGTATGAGTACGATTCGCAGGCGTGTAGTAGTCGTGATCAAGGTTGATGTGTTATCGCCGTTGGTCGAATTGGTCACAGAGCTCGATATTTTTTGATGATGGCGGGGTCCTGAAGATGCCGAACGGCCTCACCAAGAATTGGGCTGTGGCGTCTTCGCTTACTGGACCAATCACGTGCTGTGAGATCACTTTGCGCTAGCGGCCGCGGAACGTCCGAAGCCATCAATCCAGCTCTCATCCTCGACCTCACAGGTAGTGAAGTCAGAGTGACATTGGATAGGCATCTCGATTCAATCAGGTCATGCCATTCTGTACTGTACGCCCCAACTCATCTATTGCAATTGATTCCGCTTCCACGGCAGCTCGAGATGTACTGCTTCGAACCATCTTTCTGCATATCACTGATTCACCGAAACTCTCGACTCACAGCCACCTGCACCTCATATCTTTAGCAACAACGCTATCTCAAGTCAAGCCAACAAACTCCCTTGAAAGCGCCACCATTCGGTACAAATGCTTTGCTTTAATGCTTACACCAGTGTCTATATTTGCCGTCCTTCCTTGACAATCAGCTCCATGAACCTTCGGAGCTGCAGAATCTGATGGTCGCTCCTGAATTTCAATCACTCAAGCAAATGATCTTGGGCAGCCACCTTCACAGAGCTCACTGAATAGCGAGCCGACCGTTTCTAGGCAGCCTTCCTGGGTGAGACATTATCTTCATGAAACTTTATGTCATTTTCATTCTCTCTTATGTTCCATTCAGTTCCAATCAAATTCATGGCTATCTTCCGTTACAAATCAAAGTCAAGCTTAGGTATCTTCCTCTCATCGCTCCCCCTTCTATGCAGTCTCAACGTGCTGCGAGCTCACACCCCCGCTCCCCTTCAGCTCTTCTCTCTTGTGTACCACATTCTCCGCAATATCATGTCTCACCTTCTCCTCCTCAGTTGGGTAAGCATGTCTCCACATACTCCACAGTGGCCTCTCAAACAGATCATCCATCGACTCGATCGATCGACCCTTCAGTTCCGGCAGACAGAAGTAGATGAACACCACACCGATATATGTCCAGATAGCGAAGAAGAGGTATGTACCGTACGACATCTTGAGAAGCATCGAGGGTGTGGCTTTCGTGATGCCGTAGTCGATCATCCTGGTTGGAGTTAGCTTCTGGCGAACCTTTAGAAGAACGTTTGGCGGGAGGAGGTCAAAACATACCAGTTCTCAAAAAGACATAATGCCATGCACACGGCTCGAATGCGCGAGGGGAAGATCTCAGCCGCAACGACATAGCAAGCGATCGAATGACCCATCGCCCAACCAACGGCGTACATATAAATCGCAATAATAGCGAAGATGCCACCACCATGGACTCCCTTGCCGTTCGGGTTATTGACTGGGTCCGCAATGCCCACGAAAAGACCCAGAACCAACATTGCCGTTGCTTGGATCGTGGCTCCCACCAACAACGGAACTCTCCGGCCTACCCGATCTATGATGAACAGGACATATATGAGCGTAGCGGCCAGTTTGACAATCCCGTATATGCCGGTCGTGAGAAGCGTGGATGAATTGCCAACAACACCAATACTCTTGAAGATCTCAGGAGCAAAATAGTTGATTGCATCTGTGCCTGTTCCCTTGTGGAAGAAAAACAGCGCCAGAGCCAGACCAAGACGTCGTCGATTACTCGCACTCCCGAAAATCTCCTTGGCGATGGTGATATACGAGTGTCCTATCGATCAGTATCAGCACCCACTCGTCATCTCAAGCTGTCCAGGGCGCCAACTCACCAGCTCTCAACTCCTGCTCCTCCTCAACCTGCGCAACAATCTCCCCATACTCCGTCATAACATAAACATCCTCCTCCGGCAACCCTCTTATTCTCACCAAGTTCCCCAGCCCCCTCTCCCTCCTCCCATGCGCAATCATCCACCTCGCACTCTCCGGCGCAAACGCGATCAACACCACGAAAATCGCCCCAGGGATCAACTGCACACCAAGTGACATCTGCCACTGTCCATTGTCGCCACTATTCGCAACATACTTCCACCTCTCAACTGCATAATTGATCCAGAACGCCAGCGCCAATGCCACAATGATCGCAAGATTGTACAGCGAGACACAAGATCCTCGAATCGATTTCGGAGCCCATTCAGCGAGGTATTGCGGCGTAAGTGACGAGGTGGCACCGACCGCTAAGCCAGCGATGAAGCGACCAGCCATGAACACGGGGTAGTTGGCAAACATTTGCATCACTGCTCCACCGAGGAAGGTGATGCCGTACACAAGCAATGCCTTTTGACGACCTGCGACGTCGGAGACGGGTGCGGAGAGGAGGGACCCTGCTGCTCCTCCAGCGGCCACTATGATCCTTGTCAGAGAGACTGTGCATTGAGAGGGGTTGGGGGAAGACGTACGCATGGCAGCTATATCACCTTTCTTGGTCGCCAGCTCTGCAAGTTCCATTTTATCGAACTCGAAAGCATGGGAGAATGACGGTAATGTCAAGACGCCGCTATTGATCGTCAATTTCTACATCGGCAATAAGCAATACAAAGGAGGCACCAACCCGATATTTCCTGTATCGAAGCCTACGAAAAAAGACACGTTAGCATTGTATACCGAGACCATTGATATAGATCAATCGAATAAATGAATGAACGTACCATAAAAACACCCAGCCATACACGCCCCAACCACCAGCAACAAAAGCCTCCGATTAAAGATCTCCTTCGGATCAGTCTTATAATCCGGCGTCGCCCATGGCGAAGCTGCACCACCCATCTCGACAATTGGCTAACGTATGTGGTCTCTTGAAAGCCGAGAACCCAATACACACAAAGTCCAACAACTTTCAATCAACAAAGAACAAGATCAATCAACACAACACGAACTAATCCAGAGAACCTCGAAAGTCGTAGGTAGTAGGTAGTATCGTTCAAAGTCTGAACTTCCACTGTTATATGTATCATCACAGCCCGGTATGTTCTCCTTCTTTTCACATTTTGACAAGTCTGGGGTATGGGGTGTAGCGCGGCGGGGTAGCGAATCGATTCCCCATACGGGGGCAACCATACGGGGGCAACCTGGACAGTGGGACGAAAGCCTGCGCAGTGTCAATACCGGAGGGAAGTGCGGACATGACTCGCTACATCGGAGTTGCGGGGTGGAGTGCGGGATGCGGGATGACATGCGGAGAATTTGCTTGATCTTGATTTGAAATGGAGTGATGGCCAGAGGTTTCATGGTGGAGAAAGGCCCTGTGAAAGGAGTGTGGCTGCTTGTTGGGGATGGTGAGGCTGGTGCTTGTTGCTTTGTTGGTGTGGTTGGCAACTGAAGTCAGTGGGACAGGCAGGGCGCTGGAGCGCAGCCCCGTGTACAAGAGCTATTGATCATGGGTGTGATCAAAGCCGTTGCGTGTACACGTGTGTGAATCTAGCACGTTTGGGATATCTGATTTTCATCAATCCATTCTAGAAGTTGATCCTTTCTATCACAAAAGCCTTTGTACTCCAATGATAGAACAGCACAGTGTATTAATCGCCATATTACTCTTATGTATAGAGTTTTGTAAGATTACCTTTAAGTACACCATATCAAGCAATATCCAACCCCTCATCATCATGAAAGACTGTAGTCCCCCAATCCGGCCTATTGAACCTCCTACCTTTCGTCTTGGAAAGTTGGTCTATCATTCGCATCTCCTCCTCACTCAACACCACACACCCCGCCAAATTCCCCCTAATCCTCCCCTCATTCGTACTCTTCGGCACAACACTCCACCCCCTCAGCACCCCCCAACTCAACAAAACATTCGCCACACCCACCCCCCTATTCCTCGCAATCCCCACCACAGCCTCCTCCTCATGCAAACTCCCCCCACCACTCCCCCCCAACGGCCCAAACGCAGTCTGATGTATTCCCCTCTCCCTACAAAAAGAATTCAACTTCTCCTGCGGCAAAAAGGGATGTATCTCCGTCTGGTTCACCGCCGGCACGACTTTCGCCGTTTTCAACAAAATCTCCAAATTCACAGTCGAGAAATTAGCTACGCCAATAGCGCGCACTTTACCCGTTGAAAGCAACCCCTCCATTTCTCGCCACGTATCCCGAAAATCCCAACCAGGGAGATGCTTATGTCGGTCTTCTTGACCGTAGGGAGCGTCGGTGGAGGGATCGAGTGTTACGGGCCAGTGCATGAGGTAGAGGTCGACGTAGGAGAGTTGTAAGTCCGAGAGGGATTTGTCCAGGGCGGAGGAGACGCGCGTGTGGTCTGAGGACCAGAGTTTGGTGGTTACGAAGTAGTCTGAGCGGGGGACGGTGGTGGTTTTGAAGACTTCGCCGATTTCTTGTTCGTTGTAGTCTACACGGTGAGTCTAGTGTTCTAATGTAGTGAGAATTGTGGCTTACATAGTGGTGCACAGTCCTATCATGTTAGTCGGAGGGTCGTTTTGAGATTTCGTTTAACTTACAAAATGTCTGTAACCAGCATCTAAAGCTAGAGCTACTGCCTTTCCTGCCTCTGCACACGCATTGTCAGAAGATGTCAGTTATCTGGTGAAAGTACAAATACCTCCTTTGGCAGCTTTCCATGTTCCAAATCCAATTGAGGGAATCTTTGCGCCTGTGTTCAAAGTGAAGTGCGTCGGGAGCTTTTCAGCATGAGAGGCCATTGTAAGCAATATATCTCCTTTCTGCGAATTGATTGATCTGGTAGCAATTATTCAATAAAAGTTTCAGTGATATCGAAGAAGACAATGTCTTGTATTTCTCAAATTGTTCAATATCGAATTAACGATTACCATGTCCACGTTTTGTGGTTAGCAAGTCCAATCTCATGTCGATCCAGGTACAGATGCCATTGCTGTCATGCTCCAGTAACCTGGCCGTGATCGACAGGCCTCCGGATGCTGTCGGGGTTTGTCCGTTTGGTCGCATGATAGCCCGGCTAGCAAGCCGTGAAAACTAACGTACGCTTCTTACTCCCCGCTTCCCCACTCTTGATGCTCTTCAGGGTCCATCCAAGCGGATAGAGAAACCTTTTCAGTGACACACGTATCAAAGTACCAAGCATCTGTGAAATAAAATCTTGACATATTAAGAGGTCAAAGGAGTGTTATGTGTTCTGAAAAAAAAAAAAAAAATACTTCTGAGCAATTGTGTTTTTGTCGCTTAATCAAATCCAATCACATCCACCCCAAATACTATGCCTTCAACAATTCTCCCACCAGCACCATCAAGTCCGCCTCATCTCGGCACGATTGTCAAATCCACGACAGAAGGGCGTTCAGAGTGCTATCTACCCAGCGCAACTGGTCAATCACATGCCTCGAACCTTCTCCGTCTAAAGAATGGCGACCTACTCTGCGCGTGGTTCGGTGGAAGCCAAGAAGGAATCCCAGACATCAGCACTTACATGTCTCGCTTAACAGCCGGATCAGACACATGGACACCAGCCGAGAAGCTGAGCAACGACAACACACGAAGCGAGCAGAACCCAGTTCTATTCCAGACACCAGCCGGCCCTCTCTGGCTACTTTACACGTCACAGCAAGGCGGTAATCAAGAAACAGCGATTGTCAAGAGACGCATATCGAATGATGGCGGCCACACCTGGGGAGATGTCGAAACTCTTTTCCCGGAGCCAGGAACATTCATCCGATCTCCCATGATTGTCCTACGAGACGGTGGCTGGGTCATCCCAACATTCAAATGCCGTGCTGAGCCTGGCGAGCGATGGGTCGGCAACGATGATATATCATGTGTGCGAGTCTCATACGATCAAGGCGCGACATGGACCGAGACCGAGGTCCCAAATAGCTACGGGTGCGTGCACATGGCTATCGTACCTCTGAAGTCCGGATCATACTTTGCAGTCTTTCGAAGCCGGTGGGCGGATTTCATCTACACAGCTACTTCACCAGATGGGATTCATTGGAGCGAACCGAAACCTACAGACCTTCCCAATCCCAATGCTGGTATATGCATCGACGTTATGCCGTCCGGACGTCTGATCGTGATCTACAACCACTCTTCTGCTGCTCAGAGTTCAGAGCGCCGCGAAGGACTGTACGATGATATTGGAGACGATGACGATAAGCGGAATAATCAACCAGCCAAGCACATCGGAAAGACAGCTTTCTGGGGCGCACCAAGAGCGCCGTTGAGTTTCGCAGCTTCGAATGATGAGGGGAAGACTTGGAAAACGAAAGTGATTGAGGATGGTGATGGGTATTGTATGACGAACAACAGCTTGAAGAAGCTGAACAGGGAGCTATCCTATCCGTCAATTTTTGTGCAGGATGATGGCGTGGTACATGTCGCGTTTACGTTTTGGAGGCAGAAGATCAAGTATGTTAGATTGACAGAGAGCTATGCAGACTAGGTCTATGTACATTATACTTCGCATTGACTATTTCCATTTACTTCGTACGGCTTCCAGTACAAGTTGTATTCGAAATGAGAATTAATTTTGATGGAATCAGTCAGAGCAGTGCTGTATATTTCAACACCGACATGCTGCCAAGTCTAGGAAAGAAGCATATCATGACATTAATTTCTAGTTTCTGAGACAGTAATTGCCTGTAGGAACAGCGTTAAAAGAGAGAGATTATCTTCAACTAAAATTTGATCTACGGAAACATGATAGGCATGTTCTTACACCAATTCATGTGCAAAACTCAGTATTTAAGCGAGCTGGGCATCAGGACCGTTCATTCTTTACTTTGATCTATGCTACTTTCTACCATTTACAGCTTTCAACCCTGGTCCTTTGACATCCGGTAACGACAATTCAACTTCGTTCAAGTCCTTCATCACAGATACCACCCATTCTTGCATTGCCTTCGGAGACGGCAGAAATGGCTTCCTGGGCCAAAATGCTTCCGGCTTCTTTATGCCCGCTTTCGGGCCCGCAAAATATGACGCTCCAAACTTGGTCGGCGCAATACCCTCTTTGCACGCCTTCTCTGCTTGAGCCACCAGACCCTGGAGCTTGACTGCCTCACTCGTCTTACCCTCTGTCCATAGCTGGTATAATTTCGAAACGCTCTTGGGAAACACATTTCCAATACCAGTCACACAACCAGAACCTCCACCAATCATACATGGAATCAACCAATCTGAGGAGCCTCCATATACACCGAACTGATCGTGCGAGAATTCTTGGGTCAAACGAGTGACTTTTCCAGCATTCCCACAAGTCAATTTGACGCCGACAATATTTGGATGCTGCGCAAGCTCGGAAAGGACATCAGAATTGAGGTCCACCCCATTGCAGACTGCCGGAAACTGGGCATAGATTAGTAAAATTTCGATTTACGCTGAAGAAGACTTACACAGTATATCACAACGGGTATTGGGCTTGCATCTGCCACATCTCGATAAAAACCCAGAATCACGTCTTTGTTTACAGCCTTGGCCCAGAAACAAGGCGGAAGCAAAAGACCAAAATCTGCGCCTGCTGATGCAGCGTCTTTGGCGAGTTGAATTGATTCTCGTGTGGAGTGACCGCTGATACCAGCCACCAAAGGATACTGAGGGAAGCCAAGATCAAGGGCAACTTTTCTGGCTTCTCGTATCAAGTCTTGTTTTTCGGATGGAGCAAGTAGTACTGCTTCAGCGGTTGTCCCAGCTAGGACGAGGCCAGCAACCCCACCACGAATGAGGTAGGAGAAGTAATCATATGAGCCTTTCAAATCAATTCCTTGGGCTGGTGTCGTGTCGTAGATGGATAGTACTGGACAGTAGACTCCAGGTGGGAGCGGTTTCGCTTTGTTTGCGATAGTGGAAGTCATGATGGGCCTGAAGATGCACGACAGGGACGAAGATGATAGAATCAAGACAAAATGGATGAGGCTGGACGAGAAGTTTCAGCCTTGTTGTCCTCGGGAAATCTGCTATCATTCTTGAATTTGTGATGTCAGCTCTCGATAATGCTGGTCCCGCAGTAGCTCTATGTGTGAAGCATAGGGTGAGACTGCTAGGATATGCCTTTGGTGGGGACAAAAAGCCGGAGGACATCATCCTGACCCGGACTTGTTGCCGGAACCTTGATCGGATAGGTTGCGCGTAAGCTGGACAATTCCTTGCGGGCGTATGCTCGCGGAGTGGTGATCACTCGCACTTCTCGGTCTACAGTGGGTCGCTTAAGTCCAAAGTGGGGGAATTTGACAAGGTAAACATGGAGAAGCGAGTCAACTTACAAGGATGACCGTACGGAAAACCAAGCCATGACTCGCCATCAAAAAAGTTGATCCAGATATCCGGGGACCATTGCGGAAATGAAATGAATATCGGAATTGTGCTTGCACGCATTTGTTGGTTTTCGTTCTAATGCCCCTGTTACCCCTCAATCGCGCCCCTCAATCCCACCTTTGCTCCATACCCCATCTCCACATCGTTTACGAGAGTATCATGCTTACAGGAAATGTCGCCCGTCATGTTCTTGAAGGTGGACTCAGTGTCTCCGGAAAAAATTTCTTGGGGGAGTTCCTCGCCTCGACTTCCATTCCGATTGACTGTCGCACATATCGCCGATGTTGCGAAATTTCAATCAAACATCACCGCTGAGATATCCGCGTTTGGCTGCAGATCAGACACGACGTTGGACTTGAGCGTTGGACTTGAGTACAGTCACAAAGAGGCCAGCCTGTCACGGTCGGCGGTAGTCGGTGAATATGAAAAGAAACTGGAGCCATGCGAATCCATCCTTCGATGTCTTGGAGTCGATGAACTGGCCGCCGGAATCAAGCTGCCGAACAGACAGCTCAGCACCCTTTACAACAAACGGCTCCAATCCCGTAATCACACACCCATCGATGCCGACAATGCCCCTCGAAACATCTAGGAATTCGACATCTCCACGAGGCTCTGGTGGTCAACGGCGGAGCAGTCCTGTCTCTGCCATGCAGGCACCAGGTCCACTTCACAGACGCAAATCACCTGAGAGGCAAACACTGCCTACCATCTCTAGGAAGATCAAGGCATGCACTGCCTGTAGGTATGTGATAAGGGTCGGTGCTTTTTTGTCTCAATAGAAAACTAATTGGCGGGTGTGCATTAGAAAACTGAAAATGAAATGTGACATGGATGGCGATCAGCCTCCGTGCACTCGATGTGAGCGACGTGGTCTGACTTGTGTCTTGAACAAAAGTCTGCAGTCTCTTTTAGACTCATCAGCTCAGACGCAGGCAATGCAGAATGACATTCTGAGTTTGTTCACAACTCTCACCGAAGTCTGCCACCACAACAACCTAAAACCACCCAAACCTTTGCAAATCCGGCAAACGAGCAGTAAACCGAAGACTCGTAATGCAGACTTGCATGACGCTAATTATGAAGAAGAGAATGAATCATGTGTGGCGTCCCGTCCCATGTCACCCTCTGATATGGAAGCACCTATAAATGGTTTCTTGGAAGTATCAGAGAATGCAGAGACTGCACCTGCTCAGCTAGTGGGGGGCTCACCGTACTCGACACACTCGAGGAAAGGGCCATCGGAGCCGGACTTGATCAGCTCTGGAATAATATCAGTTGAATTGGGAGATGTACTTGTCCGTCGATATCTCGACAGATTGGACCATTACCTCTACGGGATTGGAAGCGTCTATACTGATTTGAAGACTCTTCGAACCTCTCCGATTTTGCTGGCCGCTGTCTGCACGATATCTGCGCTTCATGACGAAGACAAACAGAAGGTGTACGAAGCATGCAACGAAGAATTTCAGCGTCTTGTGTCGAAATCACTATTTGATACAAGGGGACTGGAGTACTTACGCGCTCTTTGTATCGGCTCATATTGGCTGTCGGATGCCAGCAGAATACTTAACAGTGACGCATTAAGGCGCGCTGCTGATGTCAGGCTTCCGAGATACTTCTACCAGGTTACAGCAGCCACGGAACTCAACGAGCAAACGGTCGGTGACTTGCCCATGCCAGCAAAGGTTGATCGAGTAAGGCTGTGGTATCTTCTTTATATTTGCGACCAGCACCTGTCTATACTATACAATCGCGACCCGATCGTACATGGCAATCAAGATTTGGTGCTGGGATGGGAAACATTCCTGGAGTCCAGCAATACAGGTGATTCTGATGTCAGGATTTGCTCACAGGTAGCATTACTTCAAATCATGTCCCAAGTTCGGACAACATGTGGCTCGTCAGAGACTGGAGAGCCTGTGCCCAAGGCACTAACGACGTCCTTGAATGATTACAAGCGGCAAATAGACCGGTGGTATTTTCGATTCAGTCCAATGTTTAGTATGTACCCTTTCTTCTGATTTCGTCGTCTTTCCGAATCTTCATGAGTTACCAAGCTGCAGAGAGCTTTCTTTTGCTGACGAGACTGGTAAACAGAACCCAATCCCCAGATCGGAGACTTTCCACACAAAGGACTCACACTTCACTACCATTTCGCAAAGGTGTATCTAGGACACCACGTATTTCGTGGTCTTGTCATGGCCAACGGCCAGATACCATCCTACTTCCTTGCTACAGCGCTTATGGCGCATAGTGCTTCTCGCTCCATCTTCGAACTTCTACTGGAAGATTCCATTCTCAAAGAATCCCTGGTCGGCGTTCCTTTTTACTTTCATGTGATGATCAGCTTTACTGGCCAATTCATGCTTTCTTGTGCTCCACAAAGTGAACAGCTCTGTGTGGACGCCAAAGATGACATAGAGCTCATGCATAGGGCAATCTTGATGTTCAAGTCAATCACTTGCGTCGCAGCTCACCCGCTCCAAAGGATGACTGCAGCCCTCGAAAGAAGATTCCATGAATGTAGGGCTATGTTGGAGGTGGGACACAGACAAGAGCACCTGAACGGAGCTGCCAAGGATGATTCTCAGCCTGGAATGTTCCCGGCCTCTAAGCAGCCTGCCATAGATCGACAATGGGGCAATCGTCAAGTCAATGGCAATAGCAATGTGGGAGGCAATGGAGTCAGAACAGGCAGCCAGACAGATGATCGAATGGGCACTTCTCATGCTTTTCCGTCGGCGGTTGGGCGTCCAGTTGATGCTCCAAGCTCCAACCCAGACTACATGGCCGGCACGGACTCTAGTCTACCCAATCGTCTTGACATCGACTCAGAGACCTTCGGAATAGTTCCTCTCTCGCAACCGTACGTCATGTCGGTTGATACGATATACCAGGACTTTGCAGGTTTTGATTTCCCTGGATTCCAAATGAATTACAACACAGGTCCTACATAACATGTAGATGAATGACTTTGCGGGTTGTGAACAAGTACATAAAATTCATTTCCGGGCTTTCCTACCCCAAGAGAGGCAACGCGATGAGCGGATTTATCGTACTGTAACTGGGTGTGACTGAACGGTCAAGAGACACGGAGAATGCAGTCAGCATGACATGAAATCACATCAGAGCTCCGACCTCATACAGCTAAAGTCAACAATCTCCAGGTTTTCGAAGATGTCGCCCTGCCCCAAGTTTCGCTTTCCTACGAAAAACACCTGTAATCAGTAGCCAACGAATGCACCTTGGCTTTGCAATCATCCTCATCTCAATGACCAAGTAGTAAATTGTCACATCGCCGCTGAGATCGTGCATGATAGCTCATGACCATGTAAGCATAAAAGAGGTACGCAATGCAGTAAACTTTCCGGAGGCAGACCCGGATGCTTGAGCCACATCGGGCATCTCGCCGGTCATGTAGATCATGTGGGAAGAGCCGAGGCAAGACCGAAAGCTCACTGGGGCTCAGGCCAAAGATCAAAATTCTGATCTCTGCTTGCTGTTAGATTGGTTTTTACGAATATGCCCAGGCATTCGTTGCTTCTGAGCTAAGGTGACCAAGCACGGCTTTCGAAAAGATAACGAGCCTGCCAGGCTGCAATTCTTTGATTTAAGCGAGTTGTTTACGGCAGTGCCAGTGGTCGATGATCCGAATGTTTTCATGACCACTGCTTTGTCAAATAAAGAATGAAAGCACCGAAACAATAGCTATTCTTGGAATAATCGCGTAGGATTGTCATCAAACCAGTGCTCTAATGCTCCCTCACGGTGCCGATTACTTTCTATTGGGCAACTTGAGCGCCTCGTGTCGCAGGTTATTGTTCAGCAGCATATCAAAATTTCATTCATTACATTGCTTCACTACATCGCAACGACTCGAAGCGGTTCATAGAGCTCTTCTAGCTCTCGTAAATCTGAGTCGGAAAGTACGACGTCGAATGCCTCTCCGACCTGCTCGATCCTCTTCATACTCGATAGTCCAACAATTGGTGCACAACCTTTGCTCAAACACCAGGCAGTCGCCACACTTGCCATACTAACGCCTTTTCTCCTAGCCATCTCATCTACTCTATTTACGATATCCGCGTCTTTGCTTCCCTTGAACCACAGCTTGGTCTTGGCATCTGCTTCGCTCCTCCCCGAAACTTGAGAAACTGGCCTTCCGAGTATCCCGCGTGCCAAAGGACTCCATGGTATCAGTCCAACTCCTTCGGCGTTGCAAAATGGATTCATTTCTCTCTCTTCCTCGCGATACAAGAGATTGTACAAGCCCTGCATACTGACGAATTCAGTCCACCCATGCAGTCTTGCCGTGTATTGAAGCCTTGCGAATTCCCACGTTCGCATAGATGATGCACCTATGTATCTTACTTTCCCTGAACAGACCAGATCATGCAAGGCACGCATGATCTCTTCAGGCTGGCTCTCCTTGTCTAGACGATGAAGTTGTAGTACATCAATGTAATCGGTACCCAGGCGTCGCAGGCTTCCATCCACAGCATCGAAAATGTGCTTCCGACTCAACCCCATCTGATTGACCAGGTCCCCGTCATTAATAGCAGGAGATGGACGCTTGTCGCTGCCCTCCAGGACTGGATAGAATATCTTCGTCATAATCACGACTCGGCTTCGTGGGATTGAGTATTCTCGCAAGGCTTGACCGATTAACGACTCTGAAGCGCCATTGCTGTAAGTGTTTGCTGTGTCCCACGTGTTGATCCCGTGGTCGTATGCGGCCTTGAGGAGAGGAAGTGCTTCTGATGCGGGAAGAACCCACGGGGAACCTTCCCAGGAGGGCGAACCGAAAGCCATACATCCGAGAATTATACGGGAAACTTTGAGACCGGACTTCCCCAGTCTACGGGAAAGTTTAGCGTGATGCGGTTTTGTGATTTCTGAGACGAGGGCAAGAATTCGAACCTTTGATATTGCATTTTGTAAACCTTCTTGGGAACACCATCTCCGTCTTTACCACCTTCACGCCCTTGAATGGGGATATTGAGCGATGCCATCTTCAACAACAAACATCAAATAGCTTGCTTGCGTTCAAGGAAAATATTCTTGCTGCGATAGTATATGGCCTGTAGGGGGTGTAATCACTCGAGTCCAAATCCTTTGGAAAATAGTACACTCACGAAGGACTTTCACCACCATACGGCATTGAGCCCGTCCTCGCGTGCAGTGGAGTAATGTGATCGGGACTAAGTCCGAAGGATGGTTGCGGGGTATTTGGTGGGCCTGAATTAGCGATTGACCCCTGACTCGGTTCAGATTATTTACTGTATCGGCACGGAGTGGTGCCGGACAACAATAATATTGCTTCCATATCAAGTCAAAATTGACTTTTCAGGTACAAAGGAGATTTGCTTGTATTCAGGCTGAGATATCAATTGTTTCTATTGTTCACATTATTTATTCAAAAGCACCTTGATGCAACAAAGAAATTTCTTGGTGCTTCCGACTATGAACGTTCTCATCACTGGAGCTGGAGGCTTCATCGGACAGGCTCTCGCTGCTGCGCTTCTCCTGCAACCCTCAATCTCAACTCTCACCCTCACTGACATCGTTGAGCCACAAATTCCCGACAAGCATGGCAACACAACAACAGAGATTCAATCTGTCAAGGCCGACCTTACAGACAAGACTACATGTGAAAAGTTGTTCACACCACAGCTCACTACTGTCTATTTTCTCCAGTGAGTGCCCATCGGTACTAGCTCATCTGCGGGATGATGAGGATGTGCCGTCGGACTGTTGTGGAATGCCAAAGCTGACCTGATTTACAAAAGTGGATTGATGAGCGGCGCAGCAGAAGCCAATTTGGATCTTGGTCTCCGCGTCAATATTGACTCGACCCGATTCATTCTCGACGTACTTCGGAAAGTTAAGCCAGGTATCAGGGTCGTGTTTCCATCAAGTCTAGCAGTTTTCGGGCCATCAGAAGGCAAGCTGGTGACAGAAACCACGATGCCGCAACCTGGGTCATCTTATGGAGCCGAGAAGTTGATCTGCGAAGTTCTGTTGAACGATTTCTCGCGCCGCGGCCTCATTGATGGTCGGATCTTACGACTGCCTACGATTATTGTGCGCCCGGGAGCGCCATCTGGTGCCGCGTCATCATTCTGTTCAGGCATCATCAGAGAGCCTCTTAAGGGAGAGAAATCAATTTTACCAGTGTCCAGAGATCTGAAGTTATGGGTTTGCTCAACCAGAACCATCATTAAGAATTTGGTTTATGCCAAGGATATCCCGGCGGCGAAGTTCGGGTCTGGCTCTCGGATTGTGAATCTACCTGGGTCGACAGTGACGGTTGATCAAATGCTCCAAGTTTTAAGAAATGTGGGTGGACAGGACGCGCTCGCTTTGATTGAAGAGCGGAAAGATCCTGCTGTGGAAGATATTGTGGCAAAGTGGCCGGCACAATTTGACACCAGCTTAGCGAAGGATTTGGGATTCCTTGAAGATAGCCCTCTATCGCGGACAGTTGATGAGTACTTGCAGGACTATGCAAGTTCCAGAGCATGATCAAATTAGTTTTGGGGTATGACTGAGAATAAAGTACCTTCAACTTAAAGTATTTTTTAATTCGACGGCGAGGTCATGGTGTCGATGCATAATTTTGAAAGATTTGATCATCACAAGTAGAAAATGCTGGTGTCTGACGAAAACAGTAGCTTTATCAGACAAATAACATCGCAAACATAATCCCAACAGCGAGTAGGTCAGCAGAATACAAAATTATGAACCACGAACTGCCCCTCTTGAAGATATCGAATAGATTCACCGTCCATCAGTCCATGGATATATGCTTCTCCAAGGACTTGATGATACCCTCCTTGCGGCCGAACAACAAGCGGTGTGCTGCAACCAAACAGGATCGCAATCTTGTCACCCACTTTCAATTGACTGACAGCCGTACCAAACATATTGTCAGGACCCCATCCCATGTATCCATTCACTGTAGTTATAAATCGTCTTCCTTGACCAGTCCGGTTGCTGCAGCAATATGATTCCGTATAGTCGTACTCACTTGCTGTCTCCGGAATCGTATCTGTGAAGTAAGTGTCGAACTCCTTCCCAAACAACATGAAGCTCCGGTTCGCAATACGCCATCCGCTCCATCGGAAGTAATAGCCGATCTGGTTCGCCAGCCACTTCCAACCAAAATCATCGAATTGTCTTTGTGCTGCTTCGAAGTCTGCTGGAATATTCAGAACAGCAACGTTCCTGTCGCTTGCCCTGTTACCCCCAGCCACTCGGTCAGCAACAATTGTCCTCCACAAAGCTTCAATCACCCCGTCAGATGTTTGATAGGCATTTTCGGCGGACTTAGGTTGCTGAATCGAATTTTCAGCCCAAGAAAAATACCCTTGCTCTCTTGCCGCAAGCCCGTCGACCTCATCGACGATGAAGCCTCGACAAACCAGGTACATGCCATTTGTGGAAAATTCTATCTCCATTGAAAGATCGCCACTTGCACGATATGGAGTTGCTAAGCCATTACCTGGTGGTTCGCCGTTGGGTCCCCAAAAAGGTCCCGAAAGGCTAGCCATGATTCTCCCGTGTCGTATTCTGCCGTTCCAAGTCCAGTCGGGTGCCCATGACGGAGAGCGCATCTGTCCCCAAGGATTTGCCTCTCGAAGAACTTCCAGGTCCCCTTGAACGGTAATGAACGTCTTCGCAATGGCAGCATACACCTGTGCTGGGGAGAGCGAGTAGTCAGGGGCAATGGTCTGTGCCACGGCTGGGTCCATCATACCGACGAGGCCGTACACCTTGTCCCGCGGATCTTGAGCTTCGCCGGACTTAGCCAAATCTAGAAGCTGTCCAAAGCTTGGTCGGTCTTCTCCTCCTCTGGATTCGATCCGGCTAAGGCCCCACAGATCTCGAAAGACGAGGTGCAAGCTAGTAGTGCTCCACGCAGGGTAGTCCCGCCGTTCTGGATACATAGTCCTCACTTCCCGATCCGTGATCCCATCTTTGGTTGTCCAAAGATACTCGAAGAGGAAGCCAATGCCCTGACAGAAGGATTCCCACTTCACGGACCGATTGCCACAGTACAAGACTGCCGATGATGAGCCTAAAACGATCTCCTGGATAATCCACAATCGTGACCAGTATGGACGCTTCATTATCTCATGTAGAGCTGACCAATTTCCAGACCCCAAGTAAGTTGGGTCCTCCCTCAATCTATGTTCCAATTCTTCGCCGACTCCTTTTGACCAGGCCGTACTCAGCGAATCGATGAGGTCAAAGGCCT
Source organism: Cadophora luteo-olivacea (assembly GCA_026120085.1). NCBI lineage: Eukaryota > Fungi > Ascomycota > Leotiomycetes > Helotiales > Ploettnerulaceae > Cadophora > Cadophora luteo-olivacea. The sequence goes on from JALRMC010000028.1 coordinate 458,402, forward strand.
TTCCACTCTGCTCATCCGGTTTCCCAAGCCATCCGATCACCGACCTCGCATTACCATAAATGGCCCTCATCCTCTTTATTTGTTGCGATCTCTCCTGCGCGTCGGCTTGATTAATGCAAATTGCATCGACCCATAACAGGTATTTACCACTGAACTCGGCTCTCGAACTCAAAGCACGCAATGCATGTTCTAGATTTCGTTGTACTCTCAACTTGTTCCCATTCAAAACAATCGCCTCGGTGTCATGGGCCTGTCCCCAAACATACGAGAGGGCCGCATAATCACCCCAGGTGTAGCGATGGCTAGGATGGTCCGGATTATGTCTGTCCTGGATGATCTCATTGTGGGGATCGGGCGCGCTCACGCTCTCCCATAAAAGCGCTAGTCTTCGCCCTTTGAAATCTGATTTTGATACGATTGAATCGTAGGATTCTGTTGTAGCCCGCAGCGACACGGTTTCTATTGTGCACTCGACGGGGAAGCTTCTTGAGGCATATGGACGTATGTGAATAAGACGAATCTCGTCTCTTCCTTCACTAAGCGGAGAGTATCGAAGAGCATTGTCCATGTTTAGACTTACTGAGAGGCTTCATTGACAGATGGCGCGGAGCCATTGTCTCAAATTTGTCCTGCAGCTGGCGCTTATTTGCCGTCGATGATTGGCCCGAAACGCTGCTTGATTTTGCGCCCGGAGCGCAGTACTGAGTTCGCCAAGAATACCCCTGCCAATCTTGCCTACTCTTAGATCTCTTATGGTGACATTTCTCCTCTGGAGCTATTCACTTATCTGAATTATGGTCACTTACAAGGCAAAAAGCGTGTAGACATGGTCCGACCACGTGATCGTCCTTGGTCAGCCTGCGTTGGTGCAATTGGATGGTCAGAACTTGGTGAAACAGTCTACCTCGGCTCTGTTTTGAACTTGACATGCCTCTGAGTCTCAGAGATCTTAATTTTGTCCGGATGACGCCCCTTGGACCTGTTGTTGGCGACATGACGCGCTCTCGCTTAAACGTAAACAACCCAGGAATGACTCGTGAAACTCCTGATCATGCGCACCGTATCGTCTGGCATATAGCGCCATCTTGACTATACCGCTAGGTCTAACTCTATCGATTTCCAGATTTTTTAGTGCTTTTGCATGGTAAAACTGGGGGTTTAGATCGCCACTCTTGCTCAAAGCGCCAGGTCCCAGACTGCCAAAGTACCACGGAAAATTTATGCCGCCATAGCGCTATAGTGCGGTCGATACGGCACACAGGGAGTTAGTGGAATGATTGTGATACAGGTAAATACTTCTCAGCTTATATTCACGTTGCAGACATGTTTCAGCCTCCAGTCATCCACTTATTTGGGCCTTCTGGATGGTTTGTGCCAGATGTAATCGCCCATGCGTTGCTTGCGAAATCCCTTTCATGAACATAAATAGGTTCAGTGAGAGGAAAGGGTATCCCTTTCATCTTCAGCAGTTGGCTTCTGTATCGATTGAATCACCAGCGAGCATTGAGCGAGCCGCCGACTATTCTATCGTATTTCATTCACCGCAGCCTGCTAGTGACCATTACACCGGAAAGATCTTCTTGGCAGCAATTTACGGTAAGATCGTTGTACTGCCACTCAGGATCTGGACAATTGCAGTTTCCGACTTGCCTTGCTGTGACTTCGACTGCAAGAACCAACACAGAAGCGAACATTATATCAGTGGAGATGAAGAGCATCTTCATGGACTTCAAAAATGGGTTGGCGTGATTGTGAACATGACGTGCCGTTTAGATTGCTATTGATCTACTGGAATTCGGAGGAAATTAGCTTGACTGCGAAGGTCACGCCACAAAATAGTCTGGATACCTTGCTTCCCGGGGCTCCAACGTCAGATTCTTTTGGATTCGTTGATATTGCACATCGATCCGCTACTTAAGACCTTACCTGGTCCTCCTTTACCAAATTTCACGCGATTTATATCATTTCGGCTGCGTCTTGTGTTGGGATTCATTATTCATGGGAAAACAATCTGCTCAGCTTCGTATCTTTCCAACTTGCAGGTTCCCTCAAAAGTAGGACCTCAGGTGAACCTGAGCTTCGGTATGAAGCCCTCTCGACATTCAAAACAACCAGACGGAAGCCCACAATATCCCCAAAGCTAATGAGTATCTGTCTACTTAAGACACTGTATTCATTCAGTTCCAGCAAAACGAGTCCCAGGATCCGTAACGTTTGCAGCACTGATCAAATTCGTTTTGGGCGATTTTTCCTATCCAAGAAGAGCACTAAAAGGTTCTGGTGTTAGCTCACGAACTATCCTTATCGCATTCTCCATGAAAAGTATCCTACCTGGTGATATTGGCCAGGGTGATAAGCACCAGTAGCTGTTTCTTCGCAGCACGCTTCCGTCATATCGTCATACTGACCCTCCGAATCTTGGCATTTGCAATTACCAACAGCCGTGACGGTCGTTGTCAACGCTAGAAAAGGAGCGATGAGTTGAAAGAGTCGGATGGGTTGCATGTTGATGTTTATAGGTATTCGAGGCTGCGTTTATACTGTGTAGGATTAATTGATCACTGGTATGATCATTGAGCTGAGGCAGATAGTCTAGCAGCCTATATACTTTTACTTCCGAGCTGAGGATTGTGAGGGGTGTTACCAATGACGTGTCGCAGCTCAAAGTTGCCGGGCAGTCGACACCTAAATCTCTAATTGCAGCACAAGTTTGTTGATCTTGGGCTCTCGAGGCACACGTATGTAACCTCGCATCTCCATGGGACAGCAAAAAAACTAGAAAGATTGGAGTCAAGCCAAGACAGATGATTCTGACTCTTTGTTGCACAAATATAATACTCGGGGACCTGCCTTAACACTTGTGACACTGTGAGCCCGACGATCCTGATCGATCCCAATGTTATTGACCTCATATTTCAGCAATGACATAACAAGGATGTCCGAGAGCACAGGCTCTGGTGGTTTCCAAGCGAAGAGCCCTCGGGAAGCAGGGTTATTTCCGATTCGTTTGAATGTGATTCTGCAAAGATAATGCTGTTACAGGTTGAGAGCCGGGAGAAACACAGCAAGAATCGTTCCGAACGAGATTATCTCGACGTGACTTTTGATGTTTCGCTCTGATGACAGTCGTTGACTAGTTCTATCCTCATGCATAAGTTATGTGGTATAAAGATGAATTCAGTGAAAATAGAGGTCATTGTGCGACAACCGGTGTGTCTCATCAACCTATAAGCTGCGGCCCCAATCGAGCAGTTCGGCCCTTCAGCCGCGGATATTAGGTGGTACCTTCATTATACCTGTCGCACAATTTAGTTATGTTTTGATTGGCTCTTCCTTGATTGATCTTATCAGGCTACGGTTAAATCTCATCTATAATCTTTTCAAAGTCAGCCATACGTGATGGGATACAGTCAACTTTGAAACGTAACAAATTTCTCACTGCTCCCTGATCCGGAGGTGGAAGGTCCTAATTCGGGTTCCAACGATAATGCCTTTCCAGCTTTAGCCTCGAGTCGAGCTGATGATGGAGCTATGTCTTGCACAAACATTGTAAAATAGCGGCTTTCATCTAAGCTCCAAATATATCCTGTCTTCGACTTTCTTGCTTCCCGATTGCACTTTGACATGTACCACGAAGATGAAGAGTGTGATGGCATGATGCAGTAGCCATGGGTGACTCAGACATAGTGTTTGATAAGATTTCGATCATACGTCTCACGTACACTTTAGAAAATGGGACAAGAGGTGTCAATATAAAGGGTAAATGAGCTGGAGTAACCTCGGGTCCAACGACATGTCAGACAGGCCAGTGACCACGACATAGCCGAGGACGAGTATCATTGTGCTAGTACCTAGCAGAAATACATCCTCGCAGATCCCCAGGTCCAAAGCCAATGTCAACATTTCCATGCTCTCAATTCCAACAGTACGCATCCCCCATACGCCACTTATACTTGCAACAGAATCTAAATGCAGTCGAGTCCAAGTTTCGTGACCACGACGAGCACTAGAGGTAACCATCAGTATCTCCACTCATCAATCAATTAGGACTTTAAAAACTGGCTTTCCAAGAGGGAACCATCCTCATACCTGATGATGTTGATCTCCATGGTACGGTGCAGGATATTCTTGTCCGCGGCAGCAGTTTTCCGTCGCCTCGTCGTTCTGTCCATAACCATCCTGACATTTGCAATTTCCGATACCACTGACGGTAGCTGCGAGAGCCAGGAGAGGAGCGATTGTCTTGATGATGGTTGGGAAATGCATGATGAGTGCAGCGTTTCTGGTTTCGAGTCTAGATCGTGAGCTTGAGTTTGGAAAGGGTGATTTGGGGGTCAGGTTGCTGTTGATATTTGAACAAATTCACGGATATTGGAGAGTTGCTTCATTTTGTAAACATTTGGTACCCGAGGATACTCTCAATGGCCTCCTGCGATCAGCGTCCCTATACACCTAGATTTATTATTGTTGCAACTCAAATATGTTAAGCGAAGCCAGGTGCCACCACTGTGTTTTCGTGACACAATTGCAAGTTAAGTAATCCAACAGGAAGATCTTCTTAGAATGAATCACTCTGACTGGCTCGTATTACAGTGCTGGTGTAGACCCCTTCCAGTCGAGACGATCAGCATAAATTAAACAAGAAGCGATCGACCGATCTTGAGCTTCTTCATCACGATATGCAAATCGTATGGATGCGGCAAAAGAACGTGCGTCTGAGGAAAGTGCACCTTTGACGACATAAACTAGGACTTCCACCCGGCTTTCGTGAACGTCACATGTGACACGACATGTATGCCTCTCACATTCAGTATCGACATGACCGTAGAACTGTGGAAGAGAAGTCGCATGTAATCCGAACAGTGATCCTTATCGAAGTGAACTTGTAGCCTGCATATACGAGACTTTGTAATGGGAGAGAAAAAAAAATACAATCGGGCGCCATCGTTACGACATTTTTGAGCCACTGCGATTCGATAATATAAACCAGAGGCTGTAATGGAGCAAGTCACATCACGATTAGAACATTGTAGCATTCAATAGAACAATAAAGCCACGAGAACAAAAAAGCAACAAGATTGGATTTTGCTAAGTAGAAAATCTCATGTCTTCGAAACAAATCCACGATCGACCAAGACAGACTTGACAAGACAGCCCCGAAACCACATTTGCTGCCGAAGCGCGATCATGCGGCTCTCACCAGCAGTACGAGTCCCAAGAACCCAAAGATTTGCAGCATTGATCGAAAGCGTGCGCCGCAAGGGCTGACATCCATGATGAACACTAATAATAGCCCATGTCAGCTCTCGTGTTCTGTATTAGGACCAGATGGGGGTTTTCGGAATCATCTTACCTGATGGTGCTGATCGGGATGATAAACTCCGCTGAATTGTTCAGCACAACATCTTTCCGTCAAATCGTTATATTGACCTTCCGAATCTTGGCATTTGCAATTGCCGATGGCTACTGCGGTGGTTGTGATCGCAAGGACAGGGGCGACGAGGTTGAGGAGGCGAGTGAGTTGCATATTGATGTTTCAAAAGGACTTGGTTGCGAATGCAAATGCTTGAGGACAGATCGATGGCTGGAAGGATCATGGAATGGGGCAGATATATGGTGCCTTATGTACTGTTCTCACAAAGCTGGGCAGGTAAGCCCTATCGCCAGTGCCCTTTCGCATCGTAAAGATGCCGAGAAGTGGAAACACAGATTTCCATTTCTAGCACCTCTTGTTGATCACGGACTCTCGAGATACCGCATGTAACCCCACGTCTCACTACAACAAGCGAGTAAACAGGGTAAATGTAGTAAATGCATATTTGTGTGACAATCGTTGTGTATGAATATTAGGGACACTCCTCGCCGCTTGTGACACTGTGAGAGACGGATGATCTTAATTTCTCTTCATGTTAATATAGTCGTCATACAAGAGCATTACCAGATCCGTGTCGCCCGAGAATGTAGTTGGTCGATACTTCTATGCAAAGGCGACTTTGGAGACGCAGAATTACTTTGGCTCACTTGAGCTTGATTTAGAAAGAAAAGGTCGCGTGATCACTAAGTAGGACTGTGGAGAAATGCGCCAAGAAGCTTCCGGTTGGTGATTGTTCAAGTACAAGCAATCTCTCCCTAGCAGTACAGAGTGGTACTCTACTATGAAGATGGCACCCTTCATAGCCAACCACATCGTAGGATGGCATCTGCGTATCTTCAGCCTGGAATACTGCGATCCAAGCCCGATCAATGGACCTCTCCCGACACAAATGGCAAGATACCTACCTCTATGACGCCGGTGGCGCTATTTTGCTGTATAATTCTGTACCTTTCTTGGGACGAGGCTATCAGCCATTGGTTGCTCTTTACTCTTTATCCAGCCTTAATAGTCATAAATAGATAGAGCTTAGTGGCCCGCGAAACATGTCTCGAACAGAAGGTCTAGATTTGGCAACGATGACTGAGACCTGTTGAACGTACAGCATGCTTACTTGAGCTGATGGGCGTTGTTTTGCACTGGAAAGGCAAGAGACTTATGTAATGGTGGCCTTAGGGATCGATAACTCAGACATAATTTGAAATCGAAACCCCAGTCATACGTCTAACAAGACACGTTTTAATTTGCGGGACAGGCGGTGTCAATGTATAGAGGAGATCAGGTAGAAATGATCTCCGGTCAGATTACGGATCTAAACAGGCCACAGATCACACACACCATGTCCAAGCACGACTAGCACCATTCAAACGAATGAGGGTCCTCCATCTCGCATCTCTCCAGAACCGTATCCAATTTCCAATAGTGTCATATCCTCAATTCCAGCAAAAAGCGTCCTTTACGCCCCGATAATACCCGCAGCAGAACTTGAAATGCTCTTGAACCAAGCCCCGCGTCCACGAAGAACACTGCGAAGTTTTGTCAGTAAATTGAGCCCCAATGGTGCTGAGAGGGAGTCTGGAGGCTTCAGAAGGCAATAGTTGTACCTGGTGGTGTTGATCTCCATGATACGCTGCGGGATACCCGACCTGGGAACAACAGAATTCTGTAGCGGCATCGTTTTGACCATTGCTATCTTGACACTTGCAGTTGCCGACGGCAGTGACGGTGGTCGTGAGAGCGAGTAAAGGCGTAAGGGTCTTGAGGACAGTAGAGAAATGCATAGTAAATGACTTGGACGCTCAGGTCTTACTTTGAAAGTATTGATCGGATAGTTTTGGTTGAGAGGTGTCAATTGAAGAATCTCGAATGAAATGTATACTAAAGCAGGCGACGGGTCATTATTTAAACTTGTCATGAGTCCTACTTCTGAGCTGTGAGACTATGGACTTTGGAACCTGAGGCAGTGTGACCTTGACTTGGTTCGATATTACCTTGAATTGATAATCTCGCCGATCTCGGGATCGTGATGCGATTCAGCGAGTGGCGTGTAACATCGAGTTTCCTTTTTCGAAAGCAGAAGTATCACTGCCGGGCCCAGAATTCTTAAGTTAGAGAACTTAGAGTCCGGATGTTACATCTCGAGATGAGTACCAGTGACACTCCGCCCACCACGATGCACTCGAGCCGAGTCTGGACTTAGATATTGAAGCTCGATATTTGTCAAAGGATGATTCAATTTGCCTCGAGGGGCATCCAAATTGAAGCAATCCTGCGCAATTTGCTTCCGTGAGACAACCCACGCAGTGAATCATCACATAGATCTGTACTGAGCAATGTGATGATCTACAACAAAAGACGCATCCCGATAAGAAGGATGTGCAGGTTTCAGAAAAACACCAGAACCGATCTCATGGGTCGTTATTTGTTGATCTCACCAACACGCAACCCGGTAACACTTATGCTCTGGGTTACAGCTACTGATAGGAGTATCTACATTGATAATTTCCATCCCAAATGGCTTTGGAACGATCGCCTGGGTCGAGAAATATCAGTCTATATGAACATACACACCGTAAATCTCTTCTGAACTTCCGATCTCTGTCGCGAGGAACCGTATATTGTCGTTATCTTTCACAGCAGAGTCTCCAATATAGAAATTGAGGTTGATATACAGGGAGAAGTAACAGTTCCTGAATGTATCAAGTCAATTGTGATAGGATGAATATTGTAGGTCAACTTCAAATCATATATCTTCCTCTGATGAGAGACCCCGCCTAGGCCACGCCATCCTCAACCCCATACATTAATAGTACGTGGAAATCAACAATACAGAGTGAGCCCTTTATAAAGACACAAGCCGTCAATAGTCATTCCCACTCCCTCACTCTCCATCAGTTCCAGCAATATGCGTCCTTGGCGTAGCTATAGTCCTTGCAGCAATTCCTGAAAGAGTCGGAATTCAGACTCCTGAAAAAGGAAGAGCACTAGATGCAGTCAGGTCGGTCAACCAAAGGTAGTAATAATGGTATGCTGGAGTAGGAGGACCTCTCCCTGAACTTACTTGATGGTATTCATTCTCTTCGTACCTCGCAGGCCACTGCTCGTTTCTGCAGCAATACTTCGTTGCTGCGTTGTCTTGGGAGTTGTCGTCTTGGCATTTGCAGTTGCCGATTGCGGTCACGCTGACTACAAGGGCGAGGACTGGGGCCAGAGTCTTCATAATGGAGGGTAAATACATTTTGATGTGATTTTTGGGGAGTTTGATGGTTTTGATTTTGGTTTTTGAAATCTGAGAAAATTGGGAGGCTGATCTTTTGGACGGAGTTTGTTGTCGAGTAAGAGAGACCAGAAAACATCGTCTGTACTTGTAGACGCTCAATACATGATTCATTCATGAGTTACACCCATAGTTTTTGCATGCCGTGTGAGTGCTGCAATCCGTGGCACTTCGGGCAAGCTCTGAGAATGGGGCTGTAACACGGCTGTGTTTGCTTTCTTGATACACAGCAAGTTCATACGAAAACCTATAGCACAAGGAAGGCTCTTTGGTTATTGCTTTTCCGTGGCTCGGTTGCATTGTGAAGCCCTCACTCTCTTACCAAGTACCAAGTACCACATTGCAGTAGATCCTCGGCGATATCATACTCAAACAAGAGTACGAAAGTGGATGATCCTTCCTCATTAAATTGATCATTCAATCTCGGGCGTCGGGCCTCGACTCGACTTAGTTCACGCCTTGGAGATCAGTATCAAAGTTCAAGCGATCGTTCGATCGTTCGATCGTTCGATGTTGAGCATCGGGGCTATTGTCACTCATCAAGTAAAAGAAGTACACACAAGATTGTGTCTGCGATGTTCACCTCTCCGATGCTTTCATGTCACACAGATCGTCGGTGGTAGAGCATATCTGACTTACAACAGAGCAGCACTCCCGGCTGGAACATGTTCATATCGTACCGATCGTCGCCTCCAAAGAACTTTCATTCCCGGGAGTAAGGACACCATCCAGGCAGATTTCAATCGATCAATGAGCTCGCAATATCTTGCGACAACTGCAATGTTGGTAGAACAGCCAGCACCTCATCCCGAGATCACACCTCAAATTTGCGGCACAGCACATACAATCATTCGTCTTCCCCCTCTTCCTCAATAACCTCCCTGCCCTGTCCCTTCCCCTTCATCATCTCCCTGTACCCCCTAACAACATCCCTCCTCACCCCACCTAACTCCTCCCTCCTCCTCAAACTCCCACTCTTCCTCGGCACATCCTCAACCTCAACCTTCGCCCCCCTACTAACCTTAAACTTCTCCTTCGGAGCCTTCGTGAACGTCGGCGGCGCAAGCACAACATCATTCAACCCCGCCTTAACCTCCCCTCTATTCCTCCCAATATTCGCCCAAGGATCATCTTCCCCATCATCAATCTCCCCCAAAACCTTCTTCTTCCCCTTCCCCTTCTTCTTCTTCTTCCCACCAGCAGACGCACCAGAAGGAGCAGCAGGAACCTTCCACTTAACCTGCCCATCCTCCCCCTCATCCATCTCCTCCTCCTCCGCCAATTCTCTAGCTTCCATCCTCTTCTCCTGTATCCGCGCCTCCTCAGCCCGCCACTCGTCGTACATCCTATGCATGCGCTTCTCCGTCTTCGTCCGCCCGACTTTCAGTCCGAGCGGGTCCTTGCCGTTGCGTACGCTCTTGTTGATCAGGCCTGCGACGGGGAGCGCGGCGTCGACGCGTGCGGAGAAGTCGGACATGCGCTCGCCGGGCCGGATCGTGGGTGTGTTGTTGGCGCCGCCTTGAATGGTGTCTTTTTCTTTCTTGGATAGGACGATTGAGACGTCGGCTTCTTCGCCGTCTTCGCCGGGTGTAGACTTGGAGGCAGCTGCTACGGCGGCGATTTTCCGCTTCTTGCCTTCTTTCTTCGTTTCTTTGACTCCGTCATCTAATCCCTTGGGTAATCTCTTCCCCTGCGCAAAGGCCATCAGCCGCTGAAAAGCTTTCGGCGTATCATCGTCTGTGTCTTTGCGTTTGCGCTTCTTGTTGTTGTTGTTCTTTGCTGTGCTGGATTTCGAGGTGGAGAGTTCGGAGGTGAATATCCCGTTTGAGGAGGCGGATTTGGAGACTGAGAGAGGAAGGGCGAGGGTTGTAGGTGGCAGGTCGACGCTGGAAGAGGAGAGATAGTCAGCACGGCGAGCAAATCAAAAGATGGGAGGGAGAGGAGGGGGGAAGAGATATGGTGGTGGGGGAGTTGGGTATAGCTTCATCTCTGCGACCCTCCTAGAAGAATTGAACTTACGTCGATTTGTCAACCTGCCCTTTCCTCGTATGTTTGTGCGGCATATTGCTTTTGACTGTCTCCAATGGAATCAATTCCAATTCAATCCAATAGGTTACAGTGTCTCTCCCTTCGTCGCGTCGGTCGATCCGGAGTCCAGCGATATCAAGCTTCACGCATATTTCGTATCACAGAAAGTTTCAACTTTTTTGCGATTGAATGTCTGAGCGGTGAGCTATTCTGCCACCCTAGCCGAAGCAGATAGCCGTGCCGATGTTTCTTCTTCAGGGTCTAGCCTAGGGCCTTGGCGGAAGAAGGTTAGGGTTCTGACAGTGCAGGGTTTAGGGTCTGGAACGCTGGATATTTAGTGGGGAGATTGCTAGACTTTGTCCTGTGGTCGCTGGAGAGTGTCGCGAAGGACGGTGAGAGATGAGGGATTGAGGAGATGAGGAAACAAGAGCCTAACATTCTCGACGATGCGCGTTACAGGAAGAGGAAGAGTATGTAGTCTTGCGGTCTCGAGTCACTGATTTGAGAGACACTTCGGATGTTTTGTTGACTCGGCAGTTGTGTTGTTTCGTTTTCGAGCTGATCTGAGGCATGTCTCCCCGATTTGACGGGTCTGAGTATCTTCCCCGCTGGCTCCTTTACTCCCCCAACCATCAATTCTTGATGCAAAGTGCCGAAGGATCATATCTTGCAGTATGCGAAGCGCGCATCGCGACTATCAAATTGAAAGCTTCATCTTTCTCGTGTTGTTTCATTATTTCCACAACTTCTCAAGCCAGTTACAGCTTCACCGTCGCTGCAGCTATCAATCAAGCCCTCCACGTGTATCTATCAACAGGAGGGGAAGCTCCAAGTTCCAAGCATCAACCACCCCCACTTCAGCCCAGCATCAAATGTTCCACCAACCCCCAACAGCGCACCTGGGCGCACCTCCTCTCACCAAATCATAATCCAGTATCTTCGTCCGTGGTGGCTTGCACATAGCGGATTTGTCTCTTCTGTGGCGCTTTTGCGACAGTGTGATCAAAATCTGGGTGCACATCCTCTTGATTTGACTCATCTGGCCTGTCTGTGAAGATTCCCTACAAGCGAATGCAGAAACCCACGATGACCCTTCTGAGGGATATGATTGGCTGTATACATTTCACACTACATTCAGCGGTGTTGCTCAAGTCTGGCAGATGTCATTTTGTGGATGCTTGTGATGCTTATGGTGTGCTTCTTTCCACCAGCTGGATAATGGATTGGCGGTGGATGAACTCGCTACCAATACCAAGACACTGCATCGTTCATGATCACGCATTGGGAAGGAAATGCGTTCTTGCTTGACGATGGTGGGGATGGTGTGCTCTGGATTCCCTCTTTTCGCTTCCCTCCTCGGAGGTTTATTTACAAGGTTAAGTATCTAGACCCTCCCTCCCACTCTATTGGTAAAGTGCGAAAAAGAAAAGAGACATATATCTTCACATCTCCCATTGCGACATCTGCTCTAGACTCTGGCATCATCTTTGTCAACCAGCCTCCTCTTAAGTCGTTGACCGCTCATTCTCATCGGACCCTGTCTACGCAAGCAACTTCGTCCTACCCTCTCATATTCTTCCAAGTTGTCACCCGTCAAACATCATTCTTCCGGAAATCGCTCACTCACAAGGCACCACCATCGTCAAGATTCCTCTTACTCAATCACGAGTTCCTTTCCTTCCTAGACCCCAGTCAAATAAACTCTCGGCATCAAACTCCCGGACTAGCACTTCAGTGACATTCGACGCGTCAGTGGTCACAGAGACCAGTTGAAACGAAACGAAGAACATCGTATCGAAACGGTCATCAATCATATTGAATTGAGATAAAAGAGCCGATTCGAGGCGGGCCCGTCCAGAGACGTTTGAGAAGTGACATTTGGGAAAGAGGGAGCGGGTCTGGAATCGAGGACCTGAGGAAGTGTTGGAGAGGAGTGTTGGAAGACCGAGACTGAGCTCTCTGGTACACTTACGAACTATAATCCGCAAAATCCCTCACTCACTTACTTAATTCAGCACCACATCCAACCGAGAGCATTGTGAGGATACGATGAGATTTTCTTTCGGCTCAACTCGACACGGAAAATTACGAGGAAACACGGACATCACGGAGTACCCAGACTGCTTCACGACTAAGTTGGATTCCCCAGCGGCATCTTCCCTCTCTTTTTATTTAGATTGAAGGCTGCCGTCGTTTGGAACTTATCCAGTCTTGACTCCTGTTGTCAATCGATCTTCATTCATCAATCATCAAGCGATCTCTGGCCAAGTCTCGATAAAGATCTTGGAATCCTTATCATACTTCTCCATTTATTCTCCAGCATCCTCTTGATAGGACAGACCCTGCCAAGAAGTCCCAAATCCCTGGCTCTGATCCTGACCCGCCTGCCCGCCCCCACCAAAAAATGGCACCATCAGATTTATCACCGACGCCGATGCATCAGCATCAACATCATCAACGTCAACACCTCCACCAAGATCAAGTAGTGTCCGAATATGCCGGGACCACGGCAGCGCCAGCAACGCCGACTTCAACACCAGCGCCAACGCCATTGCCACCACTATCTCTGCCGCTATCACAGCAAGATAAATATGAAGATGGCGCATCCATATATCCTTCCTCATCTGCATGCTCGCCTCGGAAATCCCTTGCGCCATTCAGTACAGACACCGAACCGGACTACGAGCTAGACCACGAATTGCTTGATCTGGAAGATGGATATCTACCGGGTATAGAATCGGACACAAAAGGTGGACAGGACTGGTCTTGCGAAGGGAATGGGAATGGCTGGTGGGGTGTCAAAGATATTATGACCATGACTGTGCGTGCAAGAAGGAAAGGAAGTCTTGACAGCTCTAGGAATGGAAGCGTATATCGAGATGAAGGGAAGGCTTTGTTGCTGGATGGGAGGTACACGGGTATGAGGTGGCTGAAGAGGAGGAGAGGCTGGGTGAATTATTGTGTTTTTGGGGGGATCAGTGGGTTGAGCATACTGTTTGTTCCTCCTTCTACTTTTCATTTCTCCTGCAGCTGCCTCTTTTGTGTTCAATCGATCGTCAAGACACAGCTGACAATACTCCCAGCGCGATACTCCTAGCCACAAACCTTATCCTTACCCTGATTACTCTCTACACCCGCCCCCAAGACCCAGATGATATCTTCACTCACTGGGGTGGCCTCAACACCGGAACCGCAGATCTGGCCTGGTACCCAACAGACTTTACACGGGATATCCAACCCATACCCTGCCATTCACACAACGACTACTGGCGACGAGTCCCTTTCTTCTCCGCTCTCCGTCATGGCTGCACGGGCGTTGAAGCAGATGTTTGGCTATCCAACAACGACCTCCTTGTTGGTCACAATCGAGCAAGCCTGAGTCGAAATCGTACTTTCACCGCACTGTATATCGACCCTCTAGTCAAGATCCTCGAGAACCAAAACCCACAGACGGAGTTCTACAATGGGACCAATAACGGCGTATTCGATGTCGATCCAGAACAGACCCTCACGCTCCTCATAGACGTCAAGACAGGCGGGAAAGAGACCTGGCCATGGGTGTTGAAGCAACTAGAGCCGTTGCGAGAACGAGGATGGTTGACTTTCGTGGATGGCGAGACAGTTCATAGGCGAGCAGTGACGGTCGTAGGCACGGGAAATACACGCTTCGACATCCTGACTGCAAACGAGACATACAGAGATGCATTTTTCGACGCCCCACTAGACACCATGTGGGAACCTCCACATTCCTCCCCCTCACCACTAAGCAACACCCCTCCCTCTGCCCTCTCTCCTCCAGACATCAACGACCCTTCCCCACCCCCTCCCGAGAACCTCCCCACCACCGAAATCAACAACAACAACAACAACAACAACCCACCAACAGGCGACCCCCACGACCTCGGCCAAGGCCTCTCCGGCACCACCCCCACCTCCTCATTCACCACCCTCAACTCCCACTACGCATCCGTCTCCCTCCACAAAGCCATCGGCACCATCTGGCGCGGCCGTTTCACGCCCAAACAACTCGACATCATACGCGGTCAGGTGCGAGGTGCGCATCGACGCGGCTTGAAGGCGAGGTATTGGGATTTGCCGGCTTGGCCGTTGGGGTTGAGGGCGTATGTTTGGGGGGTCCTTGTTAGGGAGGGGGTGGATGTGTTGAATGTTGATGATTTGAGGGGGGTGGTGGGGTGGTGGTCGTGAGTGTGGGAGAGGGGGAGGGGATGGGATGGGTTGGGGAGGGGAAGGGAGAGGGGGCGGTTATACCATGGGCTTGGAGTTTGAGGTTCATAGGATTAGGGAGATAGATGTTTATGTCGGCGTGGATTCTAGATTTAGATGTTAGAGCTTTTTAGTACGTTCTTTGAGATACCAATTTCACTTTCACATTCAACATCAACAGTTCACGCAGAACCACATTTCCGATATCTCATCCTTTCTCTTTGCTAGAAACATGTATAACACGCTGTCCCAAGCTAGCACGAAGTGAATACAGAGGCAAATTCAGGTCACAACGAGAGCACTATATAATACATTGCGTGTATAACTCCCGTCAACTCCTCAATTGTCAGCAATATATAAACGTCGCCACCCACTCTCTCTCTTTAGTATGCGAAACAGCCATGAAAAACAAGGCGTGGATGGGGAAATGAAGCATAGCTGCTTGTATCTTGCTCCAACTCACGTTTCTTGTCGCTGTTTGGCCCGAAAGGAAAAATGAAGGAAAGTAGGATTTCGAGAACAAGCTCCCAGGCCGGTGTTGTTGCAGGCGCTCGATGTGTGCTTGCAGTGTGATCGATCTATAATTGCCATTTCTTTCTCGCTGTCAAGCGGGAGTTTACTGTCGATATCACCCGATCCTTTGGTTTTCACGTAGAGACGGGAAATTCAATTGAAGGCTGGAAATACTCATAGCACAGCTTTGCCCTATTTTTGGGCGGGTCATGGATTGGGAAAGTATAGGACTTATAGTCCTTCCGTATTACAAGTGAAATTTCTCGAGAAGGTCGCGCTTCGACTCGAGGGCCTTGAAATTGCTCATCTGGTTGCAGTTGCTGACGTGTGCAATGTCTGTGGCTTTTCGTAATGGGAAGGAACTTTATAAGACAGTCTAAAAGAATAGGGATTTGGAAAATGAAAGGAAGTATTGGAAGAATTGGGACAGAGTGTTGTTAGCTCAGGAACCATGATTCTGGAACAAAATTCCATTGTTTCTCGCCCGTTGAATGGGCTTTGCACGGTACGGGTTGAGTGAACGGATATATATTAAAACATTTCTTTTCCTTTAGATTGATTCTATTCATGGTCACAGAAGAGTCTCACACGACTACCTATTTCGTGACTTCAAGTCTATCCTGTTTGAGGGTTTTGTCGCGATGCGCTCTCAGCTTGCTCCAAATCTCTTATTCCTACTGATGATTAGGTCACTCGAACTTATTCACATGTGGCCAGCGTCGTCGTCAAAATCCGTGTTGTCGTCATCTTGTTGGAGTTATTTATTGGTCCGAACATGCTGCCTGGGTTGATTCAATCAATGTGGCGCTGCGCATGGCCAGCAAGACATCCCCAACCAGAAGCGACAACCAGAAAGCCAGGACACTGGGAACATATGCAATGCTGTCCAATTATACATAGCCATGGCGCGTGTGACTGGCTGCTTCACTAGGTGTGGCTTGTCGCCTGCATGATGCATCGTACTTTTGATTCGGCTAATCCGCCAATCGACCTTGTTCGTCCAAGCCTCTCGTACTTTTGCGTCACGGCTGTGATGGTAAGGCTGTAACGACCGCTATATATCTACCTCCGTTTCTCCCCAGACTTCAACCCCTCAAGTCTCCAAGTGATTGAGCATTTGATCACCACGCCCTTATCATTCTTCTCGACTTCACATCCCCCTTTCACGCTAGCCTCGCTTGTTTGTTTCCTTCGTTTTGGAATCCTGTTCCTGCCAATACCTCCTACTCACCATGGACCTTCAACTCCCAATCGAAGCTCAGAGGACAGAGTTCTCTTCTCAAGACATTACGCACCGCTCTGGCCCTACCAAGACAGAATGGGACTTTCGTCGACTGCATATCACACGCCTCTATCGCGATGAGAAGCTGAAGCTGAAGGACGTCATGGCGGCCATGGAGCAAGAAGGTTTCGTCGCAACGTAAGTCACTATGCTAATCTCTCATACCATATCAACGACCTGGGGACTAAGAGATTCATAGTGAAAGGATGTATAAAGACCGTATAACAAGATGGGGTCTTTGCAAGAACATCAAGCGGAACGAGGCTGTTGCTCTCATACAACAAAAGGCCGGCCGCGATCTCATGAGGAAACAGACAACTATCGAGCTTCATGGCCAGCCTGTTGGATTGGGTCGTTTACTTCGCCATACTAAGGGACAAAGGTTGGATAACACAGAACCCACGGACTTCTCGATACCGCCCAGTCTTCAGTGCAAGACTCCACCGCCTGGGGGCTTGGTCTCACGATTTCCGCCATCTGCCGGGAACATATCTCCACCGTGGTATAGATATCAGTCTCCCGATATGATCCCAACCTCTTCAGGCAGTTTGTCTTCAGCCATACAGTTGCTGCCAGATATGATGATCTGGTCTCATCACTCCAGCGAGGACACAGGCAGCAATTCCAGTAGCCTTACCATGGAGGAACACTCCCAGATGATGCTGCTTTGCAGTCATGGCCGTTCCTCCATCTACGGTTCCAACATCTCTCGGCCTATATCACCACCCACAAGTCTCAAAATTCCAGAGGAGCTCTTCCGTACTATCAAAGAACACTTTGATTACATATGGCGGGGTGAACCTCTAGCTTACGACAGATATGGTAACCTTCTTAAGAGTATCAATGATATTCCTGTGCCTGAGTGCTTTTTCGACTTCAATGATCACTGCCGAAATGCAGTAATTTTGAAGCAAAGAGGGTCGTTCGATGACTTCCGCCGCTTACTGTCAAAGGCCTTTGGACTTGTCCCTGATATCCTTCGGTCTGCACACACACGAGCATTAGAATATTTCTTGGACGTCTTTCTCTACTTCATAAAGTCTGGTATGATGGAGGTCACGCATTTGCTCCGCCGACACATTGCACAAATGGGTGCAAAAGTCATAGGAGACCACTTACCATGGCGGCGGATCTGTCGATTGCTCGGGACGGTGGAGCCCGAAATTCTTCAAGAAACAGCAATTCGAGCTTGGGCGTGCAATAATAACGCTCTACGCGATGGAGTTGGTCGTTTCACAGAGTCGAGTCTCCTGGCAGAACTGGCGTACATTTACAGTGCCTGTGGAATAGACAATCTAGTTGAGGATGAACGACTTCTTCGAAAGCTCCTTTCCGATTTCGAGGAGCAACCTGGTACAAGTAGCTCGCTAGTGACGAGAATTACAATTAGCCTTGGGTACAACCTCTTGGATCAAGGCAAGTATATGGAAGCCGAAACTTTGGGGGAAGAGGTGATGGCTGCGTCGCAAGCCGAAAACCCGGAACTCTCCCTAGGATTCCAGGTAAACGCGCTGGATCTCGTAGCAGACTGCCAATACCACCAGGGGTTTTTTCTCTCAGCGGAGAAAAATACTCGAAAGAGTATCGAGCTTATTGGACAAGAATGGGGAATGGAACATCCGTGGAGACTTCGGCTCATGACATCGCTGGAGGATTGGCTTCGAGATTGGGGGACGCTGGAGGAAGCAAATGAGTTGCGCTTGGAAATAGAGGCCGTGATTGGATTTGATGAAACGGACTTGGAGGCAATCGAGGACTGAATAATTCATCTATCTTGACTGGGCAAGCAAGCAAAAAGGACTTGGAGCGATGGAGTAAAGGATTAGACAATTGCCCTATTTTCAGATAATGATCGGCTTTTTGACCGCAAGCTCTCGTGAGCTAGAACGTGTATCTCATGCTTCAAGAACGATCATGACTAAGTTCACGAAGTTACATCATTTTGTCCCAGAAGTTACGGTTATCTTGGTGTTGCACATTAGGAAGGACGTCCAGTGAGGAGGGTACTAGGCGCGATGGTCGGGCGAAAACCATACAGATTAGGCTCCAACGTTCCGTCCAGGGTAACCGTGGGGTAGTTCCACTGGATTTGTTCGAGAAGGTAAGAGGTATAGTACAATGTAGAGCCTACAGTTTCAGGTCAACATGTGGAAATCAACCGGCTAAGGGTTCTGCCATTGCTCCGCGAGGCTTACCAAGAGATGTACACAGCAACGCGAAGCATCCCGGATCCTGTCAACCAAGGGAGCTTTTCTCGAGTAAGGCTATGAGGTCCTGCATTTCAGTGGCTCAATCCCAAGCATTGGGATTAGATCTCAAAGACACCGAGTGCACATCGGAGATGGTAGCGCCTTTACAGACCACAATCCTCCACCGACTCCAAAGGATAAATGGCTGTACAGCCCACATGAATAGGATCTTCGATACCAAGGTGTCTCGAGACTCAAAATCCCACAACTCGCTCACCTGCACCCTCTCCGTGACAACTGAGATCATCCATCAATTCCCTCTCCCGACATGGATCGAGAACCTCGCCGTCCGCTCTGATGGAACCATACTTATCACTCTACTCACAACACCTGAAGTCTACCCGATTGATCCTCAGGAGCCAGGCAGCGCAACAGCTGTCGCCAGGTGCCCCAAGGTCCGTGAATTAACCGACCTCATCGAAGTCGAGCCCAAGATCTTCTACGTCCCAAGCGGAAACTTTAAGTTGTCGAATTTTACCAACGAAGATGGATCGCACGAGGTCAGGTAGACATGAGGTCTTTCGATACGGATGCTGACTTCGTGTTTGGTGGCAAAGTTAATGCTTGGCTGGCGCAGAATATGCAGAATATGGAAGCTGTTCGCAAAGCTGGAGGAGAAATGGTGGGCGCTGCCGGTGACGCGCATGATTTGGCCTTTCCGGGTAGGACGTCTTGTCTATTTGGACGAACAGATGGTGATAAGCATATTTTGTTTGCGGCTACCACTGGTGGAATGGCTGCTCCGATCAGCGAAACGGTAATGGAAGACGGGGAGGTCGTTGCCATCGACACGAGCCTGTTCAAATAGTGGCTGGAGAATTGTTGAGGTGTTGAATTCCTGTTCGGGTATGGCAACTAGTCTATTAGTCGTGATGCTTAATTTTTACCTGGGAGTCCTCTTCCAGGATCCCAACAATCGTCAAATTTGGCGCTTTGATCAGTCTTCTCATCCTTCTCGCACTTTCATCTTCCATGACCACAAGGAGAGTCTCCGGATTTGTGACAATCTTAAAGATTTCCAGATCCGACATTTCCCATACTCCCGTGACTGACTCTCGCCCAACAGTGTTCATTTCGATGCGAAGGAACACCAGACCTTCCAACGTGGTCAATGAATTCCAAGTCTGTATCCACTCCCTCTGATACCGGTTGCAACGCCTCATGGCCTGTTCAAACTTCTTCTCTTGGCAACATTTTCGAGCTTCTACTGAGAGTGATGGTGGTTTGGGAAGAGTCCAACAAAATGTGAATGAGCGAATGACATTCCACCTTCGACGCGGAAGAAGCCTGGGGAGACCGCAGACTACCTCTGCTGATCTCGTGTCAAGATAGTTGGACTCATACAGATATCTGATGCTCTCCGCATATCTGTGCTGTCAGCTCGGGACTACTAACAAAGTGACAGTGCTCACGTTTGCGCACAAGTCAAGACAAATCCGTAAACCCCAATCGTCGGCCACTTATTCTTTCCTTTCTTTTGTAGCCAGGCTTGACATCTCAATCGGCAATGTTCACTCTCAGCCCAACAGAGTGAACCTCTCAATCTCTTGCCATCACTCTCATCGATCCATAGATGGATGACCATACCGCCCATCAAACTTTTCCAAATCAGGTCTCTAACTTCTCTGGGTAGAGAAAGCAAAGGGCTGTTCAGCTGCACAGATCCAGGATGCTCAAGTGTTGAGATATCTCGAGACCTGATATCACATCAGCAGAGAACTCATCCAGGTCGTGGGCGAAACCGTTACTGACTGACTACCAAAAAGCCTCAATCTCGTAGTACTTCTGAGAAGGTTAGAAATGAGCCGAGGCTGCCAGCCAACTCCTTTCGTTCTGTCGGTGAGAGTCGTCAACCTGAGCTTGGCCATAGTAGCATGAGATGGGACTCGGCTACCCACTTTGATCGGAGATAATTCAAGGGGCGAATTCCGGAAAAGACAAGAAGAACAAAGGGGAAGGGAGCATCGAGAAAGATCTGTGGACTCCAAAGTCAGATGCAAGTTCAGCTCATGCAGGCTGAAGTAAGCACAGCTGCAGAATGGACGCCATGCCTAACGTCAGGGTAAGATCACGTGAAATGAAACGACTTTGCTCTCTACGTCTTGCCGAAGCGACACCAAAATCCCCTAATCTTCTTTTCGGAATCTAAGCAATATGAAAAAGACTTTGGGACTTGAACAATTTACTTAGATTAGAATATGCAGATTCCGTCCCACATATTATTTCTCGCTTAGCGATCGCCTGGCGCTCAAAGTCTTCCACCTCTCACTTTCTCCCCTTCAATTCTTGAAGGTTCTTGCTTGCTGCTTGCATCAGCCCTCGAAGCCTATCTGTCCCTTTGCTGTCAAGGAACTCGACGATCCTCTCGACTCGCTTGAATTTCCCTCCAGCATTCGTTCCTGTTTCCCCTTCTTCAAAAGTCAACAGAAACATATATTCCCCAGTATACGACCAGTCCATCTCTCCATCAACATCTGAAGTGACCGCTGGCTCCCAGACTGGGGAGGCAGTAGTCCAGATCAAGACTTGGTTTGCAGTCGGATTGTCAATCATTTCCTTGACTCGGAATGGGAAGGATGAAAGCACGCCGTCGAAGTGTGATCGGTGAGCTGCGAACTGCTCGTTGGACATTGGAGAATGAGCGATGTCACCCAAAGATCGAGGAGCGAACACATGCATGCAAGAAGGTGTTCGCACCGAGATCATGTCAGTTGCCGACAATGAGGAGAAACTTTCGATGAAGGCAAATGCGGTTCTGCGCCTGGCAGCGGCGGAATCTTCGAGTTGTTTAGCTGCCATAATTGTATTCTTGAATATCAGATAACTGAGAGAAACTACTATTCTGAACAAGAATTGAATTGAAAAGGAAGGAATTGTAGATCTGTAGAATCGGATTTAGGCTGTCGATTGCATTAAACCCGACGGACTTTAGATAGAAAACAGGACTGATGATGGACCCCGCCAGTCTAGAAATTCTGACAGAGATATGAGCAGAGTCATACTAGCTCTGTACCAGCTTTTGACTCGTGGAGGAGCACGACATAAGCTGTTGACTTCAACATCACATTTAATGCCAAGGGTCAAGATATCGACACACGGCCACTGCGGTCAAGAGATGACTCGCTGATGCTGCGACGCTCCTTGCATGACATGCCTGTGCAACATAAGCCAGAAAGAAGATGAAGGATAAAAGGTTCGTGAAAACAGCAGTGGGATGTTGAGTTATTTATCTTGTGGCTTGAAAGTAAGTGCGCGCCAAGCTGTCAGCTCTGTTACTACCTGCCTCATCTGAATTTTGTCGAGGTCAATTCTTTGCTCTGTATACGTATCCTCGGTAACAATAACCCCGCACTATGCAAGATGTCGATGTTAATCTGACTTGATATCGATATCTGGTTCGATAACGGCTGGGCACATTATCCAGCTTCCTAAATAAACATGGCAAGCATTGGCACGCGTGAACTTGGGCCCTTGGCGACTTGGCGAGGAGCAGATAAGCCAGAATCCAGGAACACCCTATTCGTATCGCAACTCGTTCCTGGATCAAAATTAATTTCCACGAAGGAGGGGTGTTCTAGAAAGCGTACAGAAGGTTGGGAGTTGGAAGCTCGTCAGCATTCTCCACTTCGTGACAGCCAATCATTCCACAGTAAGCTCCACAAGCGAGAAAATGCCGCAGCTAAACAACTTCTAGATTCCGAAATCTAGCATGCCCAGAGAATTTGCAGATTGGCAACTTGGCAAACATACCAGCAGTATCAGTGGCTGGTCCACCAGGCAGCTGATGGAAATTCAAGTATATAAACGATGATGGCCTCGGGGGTGAAGTGGTGTACTTCGCCCGAGTCACTGCCTGTCTACATTTCGAGACGATGAAGTTCTCAAGGATCGTGCCCGCCTTTTTGGCTCTTCTGCCTCTATCTCAAGCATGTCTCCTCCCAGAAGAGTCTGAATTCGACGGCGCTGCACCTGTTCGTCGACAAACTACCAACACAGGCATCGCCATCGGAACAGGTGATCGCTTCCAAGGCGGTACCATCGCTCCCAGAGGACTCGGAACTCAGCCTGCCGGAACCGACCTTGGAACCCTCCTCAGCGTCAAGGAGATTCAAAGTGCTTTCAAAGGTCTCGCCAAAGTTTATGGCATAGACACTTTCGAAACACCTTTCAAGACCTACGAGAACGCGACGATATTTGGAGGCAAGATCGGAGGGAAGTTCCAAGGAAAATGTGACAACTCATTTCGCGTCTTTCTGAACGCTGCCATTCATGCAAGAGAACGTGGCTCATCCGACAACCTGCTGTACTTCCTTGGAGACCTGCTGTACGCCTACAAGAACAAAGTGGGTCTCGTCTATGGTGGCCGGACTTTCTCGTTCGAAGATGTTCGCAAGGCATACTCCGTGGGCATTGTGTTTTTGCCATTGAGCAATCCTGATGGAGTTGCTTGGGATCAAGCCACCAATTCTTGCTGGAGGAAGAACCGCAACCCAGCATCAGCCATCCCGGGAAACCCGAACTCCATCGGTATTGATCTTAACCGTAACTTCGACTTCTTGTGGGACTTTCCCAAAGTCTTCACTGCCACTGTTGCGCCAAATGTTGCTTCCAACAATCCAGCGGCACAAACATTCCACGGTATTGCACCTGAGTCAGAAGCTGAGACGAAGAGCATCGTGTGGGTCATGAATAAGTTCAATGCCCTTCGCTGGTTCCTGGACATCCATTCCTACATTGGTGTTGTCCTTTACAACTGGGGGTCCGATGACAGTCAGTCAAGTATGCCAGGGATGAACTTCATGAACGCAACGTACAACGAAGAGAGAGGTCTAATGCCAGATCAACCATCTGACGGCCTCGTTTACTCTGAATACGTGCCCAGCAATGACTGGAGGGACAAGATCTACGCGGCTATGAGAATGGGAAATGCAATGGATGCGACTACTGGACGACATTACGAGGTTGAGCAGGCAGCATATCTGTATCCTACTTCTGGTGCCAGTGACGACTATGCATACTCGCGTCACTTCGCGGATCCAAGCAAGAGCAAGATTCATGGATTCACGGTGGAGTTTGGGTTTGGAAACAGAGAAGCATCATGCGCTTTCTATCCCACCCCAGAGCAATATCACCAGAATATGTTAGAGACAAGCGCAGGATTCATGGAGTTTCTGCTTTCCGCAGAAATGATTGGTCTTGGAGATCGTGGAAGCTGTCCTGGATTTTAGACGTACATACAGTTGAAGAGTGAGATTACTATGGCTCACTTAAATAAAAAGTCTCGAAGTCACAACAGTTTGAAGTTCAAATTGCATCACATTGGAAGTTCACTTGATTTAATCGATGAGACGTGATGTTGGGACAAAGATTCTATTCCGAGCGAGGCACAGGGGCTCAACACCCGATATCATAGCATTAAATCTATCACTCAGAGTCATCAAGTTGCAGTGCAGTATCTACCTCTGCTGCCAAGTCGTCGAGTCTTATTTTCCTCTCGTTGTCTCTGTTGATAGCTACTTCTCTGTAATGCCCGGCTTGTTCCTGTAGACTAATGTCTGTCAAGAGAATAAAAGGTGTGTACGTCTCATCTTCAATACGAGAGGTGATGAACGTCGCAGGTCAGTCGTGGATTTATCCTTCGCTCTAAAGTTGATGATGTCGGCACAAACTTTAAGCCAGTTCTCTACTCTTTCGGCATCCAGAGTAGGTTTTTCTTGCTCGAACGTGAAGGCTTAAATCAAACAAGTTTTCTCATCGGTACTCCAATTGTCCATGCTGTAGACCAAGCTTCCCCTAGGATCAGGTTGGATGGTCAGGTCATAGACTTCTTTTGTTGATGTGCAAGCGAAGATCTTTTCTATCTCTTCTTCTCCGGTTAATGGTGCAAGATAGTCTGACCACGGTAACTTGCAGTTGTCATGCAATCTCTGACGATGAGACCATTGAGTACGATGATCGTCGACTGATGAATCCTCATGCAACCCATTGAGCTTCTCCTCGAATGACCACAGGAATGCCATCGTGTTTTGGACTTGCTGCAATTCAACGTGTCCCTCAGTTTGGGCGATGCGGACTTCCATCACGCAATCGTTCGAACTCCAGTCCAAGGAGAAAACGACCTCATATTCTTTCTCCAGCATCTGAGGGAACTTTCCGAAGGTCACCTATCGATTCTGCCGAGTTGACGAGCAACGGCGTCCAGAGGCAGACCCTACAGAATTTATTGTAGCTCTGGGGGAATATTTCTTTTGGTGGTGGCTTGCGTACAATGCAGTGGTCGAATTAGTTCTGAAGACCCGGATAGTAGTCTTTCACAGACGTGCATGAGTTAGGGTCCGAATCGAGTTCATTCCCGGTCCATGTTGGTGAGGCGGCATTTACGTACTACTCGGTATGAAACACCGACCATCTTAATCACCTCTTACAAGTCAAGCATGGAATTTTGTTATTTGAGAAACGAAGCTCTGGAGACTCAAGCGGCGATGTTTGATATACACTAGGCAACATGTGCGGGTAATATCAGAACCTAGAGATAAATTAACGAAACTAGTATGCCTGTTGTCTTACGTCACTGGTAGCAATCACTTGGAACGATGAGATACGGAACGAAAAATGATTTTGCTGGGGGGGACCATTTATTTGACAGTAGTGGTAGAAATGCGCCTCATCGAGGGGACAAAACAAGCTAGTACAAGCAGCAGCTTGCCTCACAGGAAGTCCTGACGATCGAGATAATGATCATCTTCAGGAAAGTAGCAACTCTCGCTTTCATTATCACTTGGCGGTTCTTCAAATGACATATGCTCCAGCTCATCGTACACTACATCCACGCTTGAGTCCCCGTTCATCTTCTCAGCAGTTCTCCGCTCAACGACTGTCTTGTAGTACTCCGCTTGCTCAGGTAGCTCCATATCGCTGATGATGCTGATGACGTTGTACTGAGCATCTTCTGCATGAGATCGCAGATAGGCAGGTACATCGATAGGATTGTCCTCACGGGTGAACTGTACCATGCCAAGGCAGAGCTTGATCCAGTTCCGGATGGCGGTAGAGTCTAATGTAGCTTCGTGTTGTTCAAATACAATACCTGGAGAGGAACCATACTTCCTCCTGATGGGAGTATACAGCTGGCGGAGGTCGTAGATCTGAGTTCCATACGGATCCGGATGCATGACCAGTCTGACCACTTTGTTCGATGTCTTACGAGCGTAGATCTTGTCGAGCTGTTCCAACGGAGTAGGTGGATTGGCATACTTCGGGTCTCCAGTCCGCGCAGCTGTGAAGCGGTTCTCTCCACGGCGGTAGATTGTCGTCATACTTCGTAAGCCTTGACGTCGAACCCATTGGTCGAATTCTGGAGCAGGCGGGGGATGTAAGGTATCAAATTGAGATTCGAAAGTCCAGACCAATGCGAGGAAGTTTTTGACATCTTGGTGGCTGTATCCACCAACTTTGGATATGATGACTTGGGGCACCATGGCGCCGTTCCAGAAGAACGTCTTGTGTTTCGATCTTAACATTTCGCAGACACGCTCGATTGCCTTGATTGCTTCATCTGTTGGATTCAGCCACGGCGTGGAGACGGAGACAGCATATCCAACCATCTCTGGCTTTAGCCGTTCCAGTGAAGAGACGAGGTTTCGATCTTCTGCCTCCGAAACCTTCCAAATATCATACTTGCGTTCGGTATGCTCGAAACCGTAAGGTGGCAGATCCAAAAGCTCATCTCGGCCCTCGCCCTCGGACTCGGAGTCACTTTCGTCCGGGTTGTACACCTTGCGCGGGATTTGCTTCTTGTGTACTTTGGTTGGAAGACCTTCTGCCTGGAGCAGCTTCTCGATTGCAACATGAAGCTTTGCTGCATCAGCGAGCGTTGGTTCGGCCTGAGATTGCACACCAAACTCAAGGATCATGCGAAACTGAAAAGCTGCCATTTTGAAGAGTCTGCTTTGGGCTTAAGCAGAGACGAGTGGGCAGTGATGTACAAGAGAGTAATGAAGTAGAGCTAATATATACTTCTGGAGGTGGAGACGACTGTTCTGCAAGATCTGATGACGACAATGAAAACATGGGTTACTTTGGTAGAACGCTTAAAGAAATTCGAGCCGGCAGAAATTGCCTTGTAAGTGCAACAGCGGAAACAAGGAGGAATCCTGAGAACAATGGCTGATTCGACAAAGAGGCTCTTCCACCGAAAGTAAGCTTTGTCAGGTATCGCGGAAGAGGATTTCGAAGTTCTACTCTCTGAGCTTGGCACAACAACAGAACAGCCAGTGGGGTCATGTGCAAACCTATGCATTGAAATCTACGCTTCTCTGGCACTGTTGATGCTGACGAAATGCGACCTTGATGATACTCAAACCTCGTGCTCAACGTCTGCGACTCGAGGTACTTTATGCATCTTCGCTCCGCCGTACTTAGCCACCATCTCAATCTGGAATTGTCAGACAGGGAACTTAAACGCAAGACCAGAACTTACGCATTGCTGAATTGTTTCAACGTCCTCCATACTGACGCCAACCCTTCTAGTACCCCGCAGGTGCCAAGCTGTCTCCAATGGGAGGTTCTGTATCATTATTCCCGCCAGGGTGACTAGCTCTGCCTCAACGGGCTGCAGGATCGTGTGGTCAGACAGGTAGAAGCCATAGGTTATTTGACGGGAGATGAATTCAAAATCCTTGTGGGCAGCGAATGGGCTTGTAGATGTGGACAAATTGTCTTTATAGATCGTGTTGAGCCATGCATTCCCTCTCTCGATAGTTTCTGGGCCAGCCTGCCACTTCTCCCTACCATCCAGCATCAGTGTCTGTTTTTGTCTTTTGCTTAGATACCATACCTCGAGAATGTGTAGTCCTTGTCCTCTGGCCTTTCGAGTTTTGCGAACGAGAACAAAGCTTCCAGAGGCTTGCAGACTCCTTGCAAAGCGACGTTCTTTACCAAAGCTTCTCGAAGCCGCCGAACCAGGGTTTGGCGACACTCGGGTGTGGAGAACTGAGGTTTATTGATCAGGTATGTGTAGAGGTATGCGGCGTGTTCGGGTTCGACTCCAACGAGGGCGGAAAGCTGGCAGATATCAGTCACCGCATTTTACGGAGCAGATATCTGCCAACGCACAACGACCAAGTACCAAGTGTCTTCACCAACAGTCTTATGTGGGAACTTCTTCTCCACTGCCTCGAACAGAGATACTGCTTCCTCCTTTGTGGGTTCGGCGGTGGTGGCCATTGTTCTTGATACACAGCGAAACGACTTCGAGGGGAGTTTTGTAGTAACTCTCAAGGAGTAAGGGGATAGGGGAGGATATAATGAAGTCAATTGTGTAGACCAGCGACCTAGAGAGTTGTTAAAAAGCAGAGACCATGGAATGGCCTAACTCACGGCTATTGAGTGGAATAGTCGCCTTAGATGGCACAAGTTGTGCGGCTACTGTTCTGCCGGGGAGCGAGCTTCGGGCCCTGTATAGAGAGATGCGCATGGAGAGAACAATGGACCAAGGAGAGAGTGTCAGCTCTTACGGATTGGGCACATGGATGTAGACAGGAGAGAGGCAAATATAGTCAGAAAATAGCGTCAATTGTGATACGCAAACGACGAATGTAGGACACCTGTCCGAGTCTGAGCAATATGAAATGATGCAGTTGTGCTATCACTGCAATCGCAAAAGCATCTTACCGCAGATAGTCTCAACGCGCGGGGAGCCTGACGAGAATGTAAACAAAGTTGATTTACACGTGATCCTCAGCGATCCTCAGCCTTGCGCTTGCAATCGCGGGGCTGAAACAGCACCCAACTTCTTGAGCTTCAGCCTCAGCATTTCTAACGTCAAGATTACAGCTACATCACAATGGCAGATTACACAATTAAAGCGATCACGGAGAGTCGACCTCCCGTGACGGACCCCATCACATACCTCACAATCCTCGAAACCCACATGTCCCCAGAGATTCTTCCAACTCTGAACGATATCCTTCAAGATGCCGAGTTGTCACAAAGCATAGGCTGGGACTTGATCCATCTTCTCCTTCCTATGCCTGGCTCGCGGAAATGTCTCGATACAATAGCCCGACTTGGAAATCCGAGAGAAGTTGTTCTGAAGGTTACGGAGTCTATGCAGCTGCTGGATCTCGACGAGAGGCAGGAGGAGGACGAGGAGGAGCAGGACAAGGAGAAGGTGGAGGAGGATGAATCGGAACCCTCTTCGACAGACAAGTTCTGCACGCTGGTCAATCTCCTTGCTATACTGCATCCGCGAATCAAGACGAAGAATCCCTCCCGTTTCCTGTCAACGTCCCTGATGGCAATTCTCTCTTCGTATCGCCCCTCAAACGAAGCCACACTCGCAGTCATCTCCTTCGTACACACAATCTCGGGCAAGAAGCGTCCTTCTTTACCCGGCCGAAAGTCAAGCTTGAATATACCAGTTGCTACAAGCAGTACATCTGGCCCTTTGGCTCCCGATCCTGAAGCACAAGACGAAGACCCGGCAGAAGCAGGGATCCAACAGAAGCTGCTACAATCTTTCGTTACCCATGTTTTGGAGGAATATATCAACACGAATACGTTGGAATGGGCTGCCAGGTTACAAGAACATTTCGACCCGCGCATGGTTGTTCCCATGCGAAAGAGTTTAGGAGAGACTTACAAGGATGATCCGACACTTGTTACAAGAACAGCCATTGTTGGCCAACTCGTCGTAAGTTCTGTGTTTGGGGGTATTTGACATACAAGGATTTCCGTGCAAACGGACACTTATATACGCCATAAATCCCCGTTGCACCCCTCTCCCTGTAGGATAAAATATCTGACCTGTCCAGGCTCTATCTCGGGATCTAGGTCTATCCGATTTCGCCAAACTCTTCGACTCTATTTACAAAACGGATTCGCATCATGCAGAGTACGAAACAGAATATCCATCTTCCCCTGACGAGATACCACTTTCTCAAGCTGGCTCACTCTTCCTCATAACCTCCTCGATCTTCTCCTCGATTCTTTTCGAGTCAAAGGTTGCCTTGCCGAAGCTCACAATCTTCCCTGATCATGCGAAACTCGTTCAGCATTTCATTGGTACCGGTGGACCTGGTACCATTGGGAGTGAAGAAAATGGAGTCATTGATGCGGTATTGGCGTTGGGCCTTTGGCTGGAGAACGACAACAATTTCGTTGCTGGACCCCTCGAGGACGAGGACTTCTTACAACATCTCCAGTCCATTTCTCTACTGTCCGCCAATACGCCCTCGTCCACTTTACGATATGCTGCGCATGTCCTCACGTCATCGATCTTACATGCACATCCAATGGATCGACTTCGACTGACATTCATCTCAGATACTTTGGAGCACTGCCCGTATGAATCCCTGAAAGGGTCCGCAGTCTCCTGGTTGAAGGAAGAAATTATCACCGCCCATACACGCGGATCCGAGAATGTTTTTGCCTCCACAGTTGCTCTCGCAGCTGCCCAGCCATATTTATTTCCAGATACCTCCCCACTTGCAGATGCTTCGGATGATGAGCTACTTCAAGAACTGGAGCAATCGTTTCCATTTCATATGGCTGTTGTCAATTTTCTCTATTTCATTGGCGGGAAGACATACTCTCATCTTGTCCCGGCTGGTATGCTGGGCGTTGCGGAAGAGATCTACTTGGGACCTCTAAGAAGTGCTCAAGAGAAGGGTCTGACAATATTGAACCCGAGCCCGGAAAGCTTGGCCCATGTTGGAGGGTCGAAAATGGATTTGCAACTCCTTGGAGATCGGATCGCTATGTGCTCAACACAGATTGAGGAGAAATGATTAACGATTTATGATTGATACCCAAGAAACGTTTGCTCCATTCGTTCTTGTGTTTGTAGATCCTGTACGTGATAGTCATCCGCCAAAAACACACTCATGGCTGTTGCTCAGTCGCTGAGTAGGCTGTCCTTGCTCCTGAAGATCGTATCTTGAGTCTTCGCAATTGTAATATCCTGACGTCAGTCTGGTAGACATGCACCTAAACACGCTTACGGCATATCTGCAGTATGATCCGGTCCCAAGACATTGCGTGGCGCATCGAGCATTGCTACCTGGTGCATATGGAACTCTGGCATAGAGACCGGGATTGACGAGGTGGGTGTTATGAAAAGGAGAAGACGTATCTAGCCTTAACAACATTTGACAGCCTAAAGAATCAGAATGACTTGAACTAGAACTAGATGACCGAAAAATAATTGATGGAGGTTCAGGTCCGTATCTCCAAGCGGGTCTTGGTACCCGGATAGTCATGGTTCAAGCCTCTTATCCTCTAACTTCGACCTTCTCTCCTAAAGTCCTGTGAAGCAAGGTTGTATAGGAATGCGTGGCCTGAGCTGAAAGACGACTTAGACTAGAATATTTAAGATTGGCTGGGAGAACAGCCCCGCAGCCCACGACCAGCCCATGCAGGAATCCGCCACACAATCTTCTGACTGGCCCGGGACCTATCTTATGATGTCGGAGGCTTCATCGCACCCCCCTTCTAGGCATACAAGATGTACTAATGTATGTTCCTGATCGATAGCCACACATTGATGCAGCCTCCGCGCTCACCGCGTCCGTTACTGGAGAAGAAAGTCTATTTTTTCTGCATTCTCTTTTAAGAAAGCATCAGGGCCCTCTTTCTACGCAGGTTGGTCATGCTGTTCTTGTTCGTCTTCTTCAAACACTGCAGTCATCCAAGATGGAAGTATCTCGAAATCTAATCAAATTTCTACATAGCTACCGTAGCAGGGAAGACGATGTTTGGACTTTGTCAAGCAGGTCGGTAGCGAAACCTTACATGGTATCGCACCCTCTTCCAGCCAAAATTACAGAACTCGAAATCTTGATATCAAGTAAGGCTAATCGCGAAGCATCTGCTGATGTTCCGACTAAGTCTCGGTCTTGGTTCGAGGCGACTATCATCCGTGGTTGTGGAGCGCATTGGTATGATGAAGCTCCAGATTGGACGAATGAAACCAGAGAAATTCCCGAAGATTTTCGTGATGACATTCGAGCCCGAGGATGGGACTTTGTTCCGAATCAGGACGTGGGACAACCAAGTGCTGTGGCATTCGATGTGATGGACGCTCACTATGGAAATGAGTTCAGTGGGTTTCGCAGATGTGTCTGGGCACAAAGCCTTGACGAGGATAATTCGCAGGGCACAGCTGCGCAGAAGTTTACCCCTCTCAATTTGATCGAGGAGGGCGACAGATTCATTATCTGGTTACGAGCCACGGTAAGTCGATTGTCCTCTTTCTCTCAGATAAGAAGTAGTCTTTCGACCTGACAACTAGTAGTCGGCCGGTGAGACCAACTCTGCTATCCACATGAGTCTTGCGCTGACAGTGCTAGCAAATGTAAGCTAAACCCCACTTGCTTCAAGTTTATGTCTGATTGTCACGTTCTAGAATGAATATCCCTACAGCTGCATTGTTTGGCTCCCCGTCCAGAACAAATCAAAGCGCGAGGCTGAAGCTGAAGCTTTCACTGTCAGCGAGACTGGAGGGTTCGAAGTGACCACTTTCAACGGCAGCGCTGGTTATTTCGAATCCGTCGACACTCCTGATGAAGTTATGATCGAGAAGTATGGAATTGGCTGGCGTGAAGGGAAAGTCACCGGAATCAAAGTTTCTCGGGACAAGGGATGGAACAGGAGTGCTGTATACGACTTTTCTGAGACCAGTTTGCCAGGGAATTGGCTAGATTGTGATCATGACTGTCTGTAGGTCTTATCCAAATCTCAAAGTTTAGAGTTATGGTAGTGCTTACGTGCATTTTGTAGCTCCGAAGACCATGGCCACAAAGCCGGATCATGTATCTTGCCATCCTTGGCTGTGGACGGTATCTTGCGGGGTGTTCCAAACTGTTCACATCACGAAAGTCTTCCTCCAAACAATGCGTCGATGCGCCATGTTTTCATTCGCAAAGGTTCAGGCGCCGACACGCTGCAACTCGTCTTAGTCCCTGCGCCAGTGACAAGCGAGATGTCTTTCGTAGCATTGTCTTATTGCTGGGGGGATTTGTCCGATACAATGCCGATAGATCTGATTCATCTCTGCAGACCTCCAGGAGAACTACTCGGAGATCTGTCCGGAGCTCAGCCCGGAGTCCAATTCCACCAACCTTTCAATATTACAGCGAGTTTGCACCATACACTCTGGGTTTTCAGGGAAACAGGACAAACGGGACCTTTCTGGATAGATGCTATCTGTATTGATCAGACAAACATGGAAGAGCGGGCCCAGCAGGTAGGGTTAATGGGGGAAATATATTCCTGCGCTTCGGTCGTCTACATATGTCCCCGGCTCAACCCCAAAATCATTGAACCTGTTTATTTGGCTAGCCAAACTTGCGCCACGAAACTGCGAGATGAGTATGGTGATCGGGTGACCGGCTTCAGCATTGATTCCAGCCACACTGGATTTCTGTCTGATCTTGCCTATAGCCTCATAGCCCAGAGTTCTTTGCTCGATGCTGTTTCCGAATTCCTCGCAAACCCATGGTTCAGTCGCGTTTGGGTCGTTCAAGAAGTGTGGCGATCTGCCTACAATGCAATCGTGATCATGCCAGGCGAAGCGAAGATTCGGCTCGTTCAATTTGCAGACATCATTGCAATGATGGTGTCTTTTGGAGAAGTGGAGGTTGGCATCTTGAAACCTTCAGTTCGTTTGGAGAAGTTGAAGAACGTTGTGGCCCCGGCGTTGTGGTCCAAACTTCCGAAACACATCCATGCTCCGGGGCAACGTGTGAGAGTCGTCGTGACGGATGGTGCCATGGGTATTCGGCTCTATGGAGGAGCCGGCGCCATCCAAAAACAAGAGTTCAATACATTGATGCCAATCTTGGATCTATTTTCAACGGCTCTCAAATTCCAAGCTACCTGCCCTCAGGATAAACTCTTCGCCCTGCTCGGTATGGGAGACGAGACACACAGGATGAGTGCCAATTCGGAGCTCATACAGGTTGATTATAAGAAGAGCGTGAGCCAGGTATTTCGCGATTTCTCCAGGTACTGTATAGAGAACCGCGGCGATCTAGAGCACTTGAATGTAGTCGGCAAAACTCTGAGATGTGGATTTGCAGGACTCGGTGTCCCGATTGTCCCTCAGGACCACCCATTACCTCCAGGCGATCATCCTTCCTGGGCCTTGTGGCATTCCACTAAAGCAGACTGGACATCAGAATTGCAATGGGATTCTGGGCCCCCGGGGAGCATAGTAAGAGGTGACGACGAAATATGTAAAGTGGACATCGATCTGTTTGCCAGTAACGACAACATTGACGAACTGACACTCCGGGGCCTCAGCATCGACGTTGTCAAGATAGTCATCCCGTATACCCTCAAAGACGGCACGAGCGATGAAGCATTTCGCACTGACGTGCCTGATCAAATTACCGTCCCTCAAGCCACGTTGTCTACCTGGAAAGAGTTACTACGCCAGTACAATGAAATTTTCTGGAGTGCTGTCAGTACCAACCACGGTCCCTACAAACACCCTGAAGAGCTTTTTGAAGCTTATATGTCCTCTATCATCGCTACCGACGAATTTCCAAAAGACTGTAGCCTCAGTGTACCTAAGTCCGAACGTCCTCGCCTGATCGATACCCCCGGGTTTGAGTGTCTACTGCACCATATTTGGGCGCAATATTGGGAAGAGGAACTTGACACGCTACCAACTTCAATAATTCAGCGATTGAAGCCATCGAAACAAGGCACCACCCCAGAAAACCAGCGGAAACGGTATTTTGCCACGAGTCTTCACCGAACCTCTGGTCGATGCTTTTCCATTACCGAGAAAGGCTTTGTTGGAGATTGCTCGCTTGGAGCTGTAGCTGGGGATACCATCGTTGCTTTGGCTGGGAGTCGATTGCCTTGCCTCCTCCGGAGGAGAGAACAATCAAATAATTTGAACAAGTGGGAGTATGTCGGTGATTGCTTTGTTCGTCAGTGGATGGATGGAAGCTTGGTTGAAGAGATTCAACACCCCCTACTGTTCGACGAGCTCTTCAATCTCGAATAGCAGAATTCTTCTTGCTTTTCTATACAAAGATTTTATTCGATTGACGAATAAGATTGACGAACACAGTCTTGTTATGTGATATGAACTGAGATACCGCAAATGCCGCTAGTCAGCGATAATAGCTATTTGGACGCTGTTATTGTGACTACCAATTGCTCTATTGTCTAATACAGCCATGATACACATCACTTCGCTAGTTTCTTTAGTGTCTGTCGTGTCTGTTGGCTGAAAATTTACAAACCATATCTCGCTAGGTATTTGTATCGACTTCAAGACGACGCTCAAGAGCTTTCAACCTGGCTCAAGCGCAGTAGCGCGTTTCTTGTCGCATGTCGTTGAGCGCGTCACCAGCGCGCGCTCCTGTGGCAGATGAATCCAAGCCAGTGAAAACAAGCGAGCTTGTTATCATGAATTCACAGATGATGACCAAAAACCAACAAAAACAGATGTTCGACACCGTGTCTTATTTATTCTAGCACTGTTTGGAATCTTTAGCTTCCTTTCTATTAATCTTGCAAATATTTCGACACCAGCCGAGATGGATGGCAGCAAGAAACATGAAAAGTGAGCATGATGTATTGTTCTTGATGCGTACTACTGACACAGATAGTGCTATCCAGCGACCGGCTCAAAACTCATCCTCTCGTAAGCAAGGAAGTGCCACAAATCCAAAGACTTCAGCGCCAACAATGAGTCCTTCCTACACCTTCCAAGTCAACCGTAGTGGAAAGCCAGTCAACTATCACAAACAACAAGCCGGTCGTTCTCAAGCAGCAGTGCATGAAAGTCCAAGCATGGGTTTCAAGTCTAACTATGGCGACACTTGTCCTGCCCCCCTCCTAGCACATATGAGCGCTTCAGGATCCGATGCCAGCTTCTTCACTGCACCCCAGCAAGGACCACTCCAGTCTCTAGGCTATGCCAGTCAAAGTCTCGGCCCTCGTTCCTTTGAACACTCTTCTCAGGCTTCTAGCGATACAGGTCCGCAGTATGCTCCAGCGAGCATATCATCGAACTTGTTCTATTCCCACAAGAGCGGAAATTCGAATGATTCAGTGCATCATCTTTCCTTCCCTACGGATCAGTATTCACATCAGTCCCTCTGGAACCCGTGTGGTGCCGATATGAATGGCCAGCAAGGATATTTCCTTTCCCCAGCTTCAACGCATCCACAACAAGCCTCCTCAGATCAGGGCTATACCCCGAGCTCATTCGGCGATGTGGACTACTCAGGTCGGGATATGCTCTTGCCAGACAGCTACAACGTAAATCAACAAATCAACGCACCTCGAAATCCACCAGTCCTTGACAGCTCGACTACATTTCCTCCACCCTCAGCTCCTCAGCCAATATCGACACGAGATCCAACACCACCTTCCGGCTACATGTTCAGCTCGGCAGCTGACCTGCAAGCAGCAGTCGAAAACGACCCACAAAGAGTCTATAACTATATTAGGAAACTCTACCGTGAGAATATCCGTCTCCAGGAGACGCTTGGTAGGTCTAAACAGCAGACCAAAGATGAGGAAGATAGAGACAAGCGACATGTGGCGGTTATGGAGAGAGCTTGGGATAATCTCAGTGCAGCTCTCGTGCAAGTCAACCCTGCTCTTGCAGGTGGCATTGTGCCCGGACCTGCTGTTCAGCGACACGGAGGACAAGCTAATCAAGCAAATGGTCACAGCCAAGCGAATATGCCTTCACCAGCACGAGGTAGGGGTAATACACGTGGTAGAGGTACGGGACGTGGTGTAGGTACTGGACGAGGAAGTGGTCGTCAAGGCGATGATAGTGATGGGCAGGAACCGCCAGCGGCCCCAAGACGTTCTACTCGACGGAATGCACGAAAGGACAACGGGGTGGGAAACACACGAGCAGAGGATAAGGATGGGGCTGTCCACGACGATGAGGATGATGATGGTGTTTGAGGAAATCTCAACACCCGATACACAGTGCTCAGCGGTCATGGATAGTCCTCTGAGAGTATTTCGGAGCAGAGAAGGCCTTTTTAGAATGACGCGGTAGCTCTGGCAAAAAGGTCATCAATTCGCCAAGATAGTGGATAAGCAGTACCTAGAACATTGAACCATATACTGCTTTTTGGTAGTCTCAGGTGTATTCTCCTTCTTGCTGGACTCTAGACAATTCAAGACCCTCAAGTCTGGCGGCATATCTCAGCGTTCGAGTACATCCTCCCACATCTCTACAACTCTCACGTTGGGAAGTTTCCAAATATTCCACTTCTCGGTTTTCAATCTTTCCATCTCTTCAACAATCATCTTCTTGACCTGGCTTTTCAAATCGTCTGTATTCATCGTCGTACCAACTTTCAAGCCCAGCTCCCAAGCACGCTGGTTCCACCCCTCCTCATTCCCCGCCACATCGGAGAAGTTCCAATTAGCATCAGCCTGCCTCACAGCCGGCAAGACTATGATAAGTTCTTCCAATACCTCAAATCCTTTCAGAACGAGCGTAAAGTCTTTCAAATCTCCGATCGTTTCCACCGCAATCTTGCCGAGACACTTCACTACCTCTGGCTGGTGTTTGACAAAAGCATTCAGTGACAACGCTGTGTGAATCTTACTGCTCAACCCCATCTTGAAAAACACCACGTCCTGTCTCGGATTGAATCTTACATGAACTATCTTCCGATCCCTTCGCATCACTGCAATACTTTGATAGTGGCGCTTGTAAACATGATAAGATGCTCTGCACACAAATGGCGCCGATTTCAAGCTCTGCATGGCTTCCGTGCGCACTTCGACATTTCCTGGTCCACTTGCTCGTAGAAAACGTATGAGAGCGCAGCGAGAGATATGATCGAATGGTGCGCTATATATGGGAATCACTCGTTGTTCTGTAAAGACTAGTCTCCAGATGTGGAGTTGGATTTCAGGCGGGAGGTCAGGGAAGAGCGTGAAAGTTCGTGTTGATGGAGCGCAAGGTGGGTTGGAAATGCCTGTTGGAAGTGGGGGTGGGGACGTTGTCTGGCTTAGTGTGCTGGATCTTGCAGTCTGTATAGACATGTCCCAGGGTCGATGAGACCTTCCAGAGGCGTATGTGATGACAAGGTCGGTCCTGGGTGGACGAGAGGGAGCAGATCCAGTTGCTAATGCGGGAGAGTAATTTGACATTGGAGCAAAGTTTGTGCCTGCGCTGGGTAGAAAGTGCGTTGAATATGCTAGCTTGCGCCTTTCCCTGCTGAACTCCTGTGTTGCTGAGACGAGGCTGCGAAGTCTTGGTCAGATAAGCGGATGTTGGTCCAGACTCGAACAGGTCGAGTGAGCGACCCGGTGCTTATCAATTGTATATTGGAAACAGTCTGGATCTTCCCTCATGAGATTTCTGACTTCATGTATTTGAAGCAAGTATCTGTTTGTTTCGAAATTGCAGAGGAGCTGCGCCGTGTTGCTGCCCAAGATGTGCCCGACTGGTAAGCGTCACGTGCTGCCAACATGTACAGCTCGGCCTCATGCCATTTTACTTGTTATCTAAAGTCAACCGTGAAGCCCAATCTGACATTCGCCGAGCCTACCTAAACCACGGCCTGACAACTTTGTACCAACGTATGCCACAATATGAACAATTGGTTTTATCGCCAACTCGCTCCATGGCCGATTCCGAGATCAAAATACAACGACTTAACACAACAGAGAATAGTTCGGTACCGGGATGTGTGGAATTGCGACCAGATGGTGATTTGATGTTGTCTTAGACGAAAGAAGAAGATCTGTACAAAAACGGATATCAACCAGCCTGAGCGTTTCCCTTACAAGCACAGTTCATGCAGCCTTCTGGTAAGTGACCTTTCCATGCCGAGCTTTGTAAGCCGGATTAGACTGGAATAATAGCGGCTGCGTGGCTTGCGCGAGAGTATTGATTCATACGATCAATGTGAGACCTCAACGCACGCCCTTCAAACGTAGAGTCGCAAGCTGAGCGAAGCTGGCGGTATTTAATATAATCGAGAGAGGACATGGAAGACAACATCTAAAATCGGGGGAGAGGTAAGGAGGAAACAGAGATCAAGAGCGGGAAAGGAGGTGACATACCGACCAATAGGGGACGCGAGAGACAACATGAGGGGAAGAGGACGTTTTCTTGACACATCTTCTGTTGCTTGCCCTGGCAATGGCAGTGATGGGTTCTCGACTTTCACTTGGATTTCTGTCTAGCCTTTCTGCTTGAAACCAGTCTCATATCGATCATCACAGTCCCTGCAAGGTAGTGGTTGAATGCCAGTATTGGTCTCAAGCCAGATCATTGGCGGTAACCACGAAACACATTCCTATGAAAAGGTTTCATGTAGATCATCAAATTTCAAGCCCATTCCAATTGCCACCACTCCTCAATATTCAACAGATTGCAGTAATCAATCATCGACCCATTTGCAATTCTTATTTGCACACTTGTATTCCTATGATTTCGCTGTCGTTAGATGGGAGTTACTGGCATCTCAAATGAATGATGACGGACTTTTCACACAAAAGCAACCATGTGCAGGGTCTATCACCTGGATCAATACAGATGATACTAACGGTGAGAATCTGGAATCGTTCTCCAAGGTTAAGCTAACAGGTCAGGTCGTATGCATTCTGTCGATTCTCCTTCCCCGTGGCCTTATCAGACTGAGCTCCGGCGCAGTTATCTTCAGCCTGTTGTTCTACCTCATCATCTACACCAACGACCCATCAAAAGAGTCATATCTCGCAGGCGTGTCTTGCGCAGGTTTAGTCATACGGTGGATTGACCTGGTAGCAATCCATGTACCGGAGAGAGACTTCTGGGAGAAAGGATGCGAGAAAAAGGATTCGCCCAAGACATCTTTACAGCGATTGCAGTGGTTCTTTTCTCTTTGGAATAGTCAAAGGTTCGAGATCTACTGATCTAGAAAGGCAAGCACTTACCGGGTTATAGGGGGATCGGGTGGAATATTGAACCGGATTGTATTCCGCCAGCTCAGACGCTACATCGCACGCAATTTGTCAAAAACTGCCTCCTTTCTGCCATTCGGGCATACCTTGGCTTTGATTTGGCTCAAGTTATCTTGAGAACATCTTATGCCACAGAGATAGAACCGTTCTTCGCGATGTCGCTTACGAAACAAACCTTCGTTGCTTGGGTAGCGGCATTTAAACTTTTCTATACCATCTCCTTGCTATATGCTATTGGTAGTGGGTCAGCTGTTCTAGTCGGAGCCCACCAGCCAATAGATTGGCCTCCAATATTCGGCTCCTTCAAGAACGCATGGAGTGTGCGGAAGATGTGGGGTTCTTGTTGGCATCAATTGATGCGTCGGCCTTGTGCTGAGGCGGGCAAAATCGTAAAGAGCTTATGTAAATTTCGGACCGGAAGCTTTGCGAGTAAGTATTCGCAGATATGGGTCGGATTTGCTGTGAGTGCTATGATACACCATGCTGGTGCGATCGTAAGCATGTTAGAGGATAACGGTCGATGGCAAGCTGTCTATTTCTGTATTCAGCCGATAGGAATTATGATTGAGGACGGAGTCATAGGCATTGCCAGACATTACGGTTTTCAAACAACCGGTAGGTCATATCTTTACTCTCAGGATCTAAAGCTAACTTTCAAGCATGGACGAAGATTCTCGGGCATGTCTGGGTCCTAGTATGGTTCTCGTGGAGTTTGAGATTTATCGTCGCTTGTCAACCAAAGGACTGGGTTGAGAACTCCGCTGTACCTAGTCTTATATGCGTATTGTTTCCAGGGCTCAGATAAGATGTACATTACACAATCTCCGTTTCGCAGTTGGTAGTTCTACTAGGCTGGCTCTCTCGGCATATTCTCGAGAAGATTTAGTTCGTGGAATAGAAAAAGCGAGATACTTGAAGTTGAATTATGACGGAACGACGAGACAGTCGATAATAGAAGATCGAATGATTGTATCAACAGAAGTAGAATTGAATCATAGAGAGAATAGAAAAATATATACAAAAGTCGAGCTTCAACAAGCATCAACACCCCTAGCAAGAACCCTAGAAGCAGCCCCCTAGTAGGTGACCTTTCCGTAACCAGCATTGGCAGTGACGCTGGATACAACGGTAGTGTAAGCAGCAGCAGTGGCAACATTCTTCCCCGAAAAGTCGGAGAAGAAGCCAGTATCACTCTCACTGAACGTGCCCGAGCTTCCAAATCCATTGACCTGGCACACGTGTCCCAAGTATGTTGAGCAAGCAGCATTGGCAGAGGTACTTGGAGCAGAGAAGACTTCTCCATCGATCGGCGACTCGGCAACAACTGGGATGTTCTGGAAGACATTGCCCTCAGCAACGACGTAAGCACCCTCACCGATCTCGAACGCGTGTCCGCTGTTGTCGTACCAGTAGTTGTTGACGGCATGGAGGAGGGTGTTTCCTTGAACCTTTGGTGAGCGGCCGGAGGTGTGGTAGATGTAGTTTCCTTTCATGGTGACCAGATCGTTGGAGCCATCGAGATAGATGCCCCAGTAGTGGTAGCCATCACAGGTTGCGGAGTAGGGAGTGACGCCGTTGATGTAGTTGTTGGAGAGGGTCACACGGTTGGAGGCGCTGGTTCCGAGGACGATGTGTTGACGGGCGATCAGGGAGGTGGTAACGTGGTCGATCCAGATCATGTCGGCGTTATCGATGGTGATGGCATCGCCTCCCCAGACATACTTGGGGTTGATGTTGGTGATGAAGATGTTTCTAAAAAGGGTTAGCAAGGACAGTATCATTCGAGGGAGCGAGATACATACTGGATGATAATGTTGCTGACTCCAGAGACCATGCGAAGACCTCGGCCCTTGATGACACCGAGCGATCCTTGACCAAGAAGAGTCTTGTCCGATGCGACAGTGATTCCGAGAACACCAGCATTGTCACTACGGTATTGTCAGTGACTGATCAAAGAATCGTTGAGGTAATTCTTACTAGGTCATGGTGGTAGTGGGGGCATCCGGCTCATAGTTTGTGCACCAATCGTCTTTGTTGATAGCTTGTTGGCAGGCGGAAGCAGTACCCCATGGGGAACATCCCGAGCTAGTGGTTGTGCCTTCGGAGCCA
Source organism: Cadophora luteo-olivacea (assembly GCA_026120085.1). Classification (NCBI taxonomy): domain Eukaryota; kingdom Fungi; phylum Ascomycota; class Leotiomycetes; order Helotiales; family Ploettnerulaceae; genus Cadophora; species Cadophora luteo-olivacea. Next base: position 500,407 of record JALRMC010000028.1, read on the forward strand.
GTGAAGTCAAAGCTTGACTCGTCAGTTATCGTCAAGCGAACATGGATAGCTGAAGCTTACGTCTTGGTGAGAACGATCACTTGAGGTGAAGAAGATCCAAGGTAGCTGACCAACTCGGCAATTGTGCTGGGATAGACGGGTGTGGCGGACTGTCCCGATTAGCAAGACCCTGGAAAACAAAGGGTGTATCTTACCCCGCCACCAGTGACACCCTTTGCGAAACCTTCAGCAGCTCCAGTGACCAAAAGAGCACGAGCAAACCCAGCATAAGCAGCAACAGCTGTAGAGAATAGGGTGAAGGACTTCATGATGAAGTAAAGGAATGTATGTCAACGAAGTGTTGAAGAGAAGGATGAGGAGAGTAATTCGGGAGCAGAACCAGGAGTATTTATCATCGTGAAGGCAGCACGTCGGCGATGTCCTTCGGAAGAATTAATTGCTGCTGAACCCTTTCCTGGATTTCGGGTATTAGCACTATACAGATGGAGAATCAATTTCTTTCCAGGATCATGAGCGTGGGAAGTCGATTCCACAATTCCCAGAAACAATCACACCAATCCGCTTTTCTTCCATCTCACCTCGGTCAAATTTCACGATGTTGAGAAAAGATGGAGAAGAGATAAGATAATCCGCCAAGAAGCCACGCAAGTCTTGTTCCGCGTGGATCCACATGCAGGGGATTCAATCTCGCTTGGCATGGGGTAGCGAGAGGCCAAGACAGGGGGGTAAACAAACATGTGGCACAACTTCCAATGAGATGGTTCGTCCGCAAGTAGCGCCGGAGTCATGGGTTTGATCAATATACTCCAGACGCTGGCGGAGCTTTTAAGCTTGTCTTGGTGAGCTAGTCGTAGATCTTGCGTAGAGCTGATGATTCGCCAAGTATTGCTTGTATACCGAATCCCGTCGGCGTACACTTGTGAGGCGTGATTGCACGCCGAAGGGAGTTCTCATTTGCTGAATCTATCGCAATTATTTTGTCATCTGGCTGTGAAGACTGTGAACTCGTCCTTTGCTTGAGCATACAGTCACGACTTCAGACGAGACTAGGGATTCTTGGTGAGATGCAAGCATTCTGCTACCGATGGGTCAAGCGCCGCTTCCCATAAAAATACTAGTTCCTCGGATCCTACCGGACCAGGCTGTGGTTCTTCCTCTGCTTTCCAAATTGCAGAAACAAGGTGCCGAAGTATCTAGTGACTGGTCCAAGCTGAGTGAAATTCCAATCCAAATAGCTCCTTGCTTTCCCATTCATGGCCAATACCCTCAGTATCATTGGTCCTGCCACGGCTTCAAAAATTCTAAATCATTGTGTTTAACACCCCTCTATGATGAGATCGAGTCGAACTTCTCGGCCTTTCCAGCCTCTATTAGCAATCATTCTTGGCCGTAATTCATGCCATTTCTCTTTCGCATTCATATGCCGGAGGTGTCCAGAACCCGCCGTCTGATCCGCTCAACATAGATATTTCAAGGCAAGGACAACTTGCTTAGCCCGCGTTCACTCATAGAGTCGGAATAAGGTTGAGCTGACTCGTGGTGGTGCATACAGCTGCGGGTCGTGATTCATTCATTCATTCGTGGGTAGATCGACTGGCTAGATCCCACCAATAAAGTAGTGGTGTTTGTGAGAGTGTAAACTCCACTCAGATCATTGTCGGCACCGTCAAGATTCCCTACAACGACTTGGACTTATGACCTCCGAAGTACGCGGCAGTAGCAGTTTTACCATGATACTTGAGCTCCCCATGTAGGTCGTGTTCGTGTACAGTAGAGCCCGTGACAGTGGCTAGGAGGGAAACACTCCATGTCAACTATGGAAAAGGGAAAGATTCGTGGAGAAATTGAGATTGGCGCGATAGATGGAGTGGGAAAGATCTGAGGAGATGCTGATAGAGATGAAGCTTTGCTGCAGAGACAACAGCAGCTAGGGTGATACAGAAGTGGACGTATGATGTGGGGTATCTATTCGGTTTGAATGATGCGACTTCTCTAGAGTTCGAGATGAGATTCAATGTCAGTCTTTGGACCGGACGGTGTAAGAAGTGTGTTTATCACATCCTACGATGGGTTGCTCCGTTGAAACCGCAGAAAGCCGTAGCATACAATGATTCACTGCCGCAATAAGTCAGGCTCAAGAGTAACCACGAGGCAAACGGACTTTTCGAAGAAAACACGCCTAGAGGATTACACAGACGTATTCCGGAATATGTTCATTGGTATCAAACGCCTCCATGCCCAGACGCCAAACTACCGCAATTATCCAGCCCGAGTGTATCCGCTCACATGTATTTACCACAGTCTTTTAAAATCCAAGCAAAACCTTCAAGAATAGAGCCACGAGGCAGAATGTGATAGCTCCGATAGCCCTATCCACCCAAACTGGCACACCATCGTTCGATACCCTTTGTGCCATTTGTGCCGGATATGCATTTGCAACCGCAGCTCTCGGAGCATTCGGGATCGATGCGCCTGTAGGTCTCGGGGCCGTCTGCGCAGGTCTGGCGGGCGGATATGTACTAGTAGAACTCGAAGCAGCAGGTGCATGATTTGGATCTTGCGCGCCGTCCAGACCAGTATTGACGAAACCTTCCGCAAGTGCCGCCTCAGAGTCGGTCATGCTCGAACGACGGGGAACCATTCCATCCTGGGGTGTATCCTGCTTCGATTTCTCCTTTTCAGCCTTTCCCTTCTCGCTCATCTCATCCTTATATCCCATACTCAGCTCCTTCGGCACCTCCACCTCCTCGACCTCTCCCTCCTCCTTCGCCGCCTCCTCGGCCTCCTTCATTATCTCCCCATTCGTCTTCGCACAAACACTACATTTCCACCCCGGCGTATTCTTCGCTATCTTCTCCCTCTCACTAGCACTACACTCCATACCACCAAGTTGGCCCTTAACATCCGTCTCCATGAAACTCCTCAGTGCGACAAGCGCGGTGCGAACCCCCCACGCTGGCATCCAGGTCTCTTCATGATGACCACTGATGCTCAGACATATCTCGCGATTTACTTCGAAGCGCCCGCTGGGTGTGAGGAAGCGGAAGGAGGGAGGGCGGAGTGGGTAGGTCGGCGGTAATACGATGCGACCGTGGTAGATGCCGGTGGAGAAGGCGGAGGAGGGGGGACCGCGGAGTGTGAAGTGCCAGTCGAAGAGGTCGGCGTCGGAGGCGGGTGCGGCGTGGAAGTCGGGGGAGGGAGAACTGGCTAGTTCTTGTGCTTCGCGGACTGAGGATTGTTGTTAGCTGTGATGTAGTGGCATGTAAGGGTTGTGGTGGGGGGGACGGGAAGCTTACGGATTCGTTTTATGGTGGGGGATTTGGAGTTGAATTTAGGTGACGCCATAATTGTGCAATTTTGGTAGAGATGTATGGAGAAATTGAGGCTGTTCGGAAAATGTGGAATGGGTGATTTTATTGGGAAGAGGAAGAGGAGAGGTTGGTGGGAAGGCTGACGAACTGGACAGCTATGATGATGGAAGCGATAAGCTCTTGATAAGGATTAGCGTCGTTTGAGATGACGCGCGCGTCTAGATAGGAAGCTCGACATCCACGAGCTTAGACAAGTTTTCAAATCTGAATAGTACTAGGATTTACAAAATTCCACTTCCGAAGGAAAAAAATGCTCTTGATCTGGATTTCAATACTGACTAGATGCAATGGCAGATGATGCCACTCTGAGAAGGAATCGACCGATGTCAACCGAGGTTTCCCGGGTGCCAAGGACGCTTGAGACGCGTATCTCAGACGACGTCCGGTCCATGACAAGAAGAATCTGTGGGGGATTAGATCGCTGTGAAGTACCACAAAGCAGTCCGGAGCACTAGGCTGCAGTATCCTTCCTGCTTGGAAAGTATTTCGATTCGGGAGCTTTCGAAATTTGCGTAGAAAAGCTCCTACCACCATGGATTAATCCTTCCCCTCTTCTTGCCGTTTGCTGCTTGAAAAGTCTGCTTTGTACTGCGTTGAGTTATTGTATTTGTATTATCTATGTTCTTTGGCATTCATAACCCCGTTTCCATTCTATGACATGGAATTGCTCTTTCTGTGATTACTGTGGGTTGGCTCGTACTTGACAGGCTCTTGCAGGGCACATCTGGCCTGTGGCTTCAATGGTCAATGTCTACGAATTGTCAGACCTTGCCTACACCTACAACTATTCTGTACATGCCTCTCGGTCTTGGGCCTATTGTCAGGCTGGGGACTATTTTGAAGGCCATTACATGTCCTTAGGATAAAGTACTTGGTTGCAAATGTCCCCCTTCATTCTACAGCTACGTTTCCGTCACATTTAACATACCCAATCACTTATGTGTATTCAGATTGGCTGATTTCGCTTGCTAAATCTCAGACAAGCATGGATGGATGTTCACCTTGGTGTCATTGCCGCCGCACATGTTCCTTGATTGACGCCCCTGCGGCCGCTGCCTCGCTCAAGTCAATTTCCTATTCGAGCGTCTCTAACTCAATGTCAACAAGCTTGTATTTGAACCATTGCATTATCATGTCTACCTCTGCCTCAGAATCAATCCTCATGCTTTGCGTCGCGTTGTTGTGGTGTTCTGCTTTGTCGTCGTGGACAATCTTTGAATGATTGGAGTTGATCACTTCGCTGTACTTGGCTTCCTGCTCACATTCGTTCCTCACCTTTGAAAGGTTCTTCTCCTTCGACACACTTGCCCTTTTGTTCCTTGACCAACCCCAATTAAATGCCTAGATCCTTCCGTCATTTAGAGCATTTCGATCGTGCATCTCATTCCCGGCAGCTGTTCTTGTAATCAATTCCACCTCGTGCCTGCCTAATCTGATGGGAGTCTGGCAGTCCCTGCGCACAGGCCACCACGCCGTCTATAAACCTTCGCCCCCCTCCCTCAACAACCAACCTTCTTGAACACCACAACATCAATTTCTTCTACGAATTGACGCCGCACTTGACATCCCTTCTTTTCTTCAACATCCATTGCCTCCTCTCATATCTCCAGTCACTCAGTCATATCAAACACTGGCAGTGCATTCGGCGGACCATGATGGCTTCTACCAGCAACGCTGTGGCTCCCACCGCCCCCGAATTCTGGTGCAAGACCTGCAAGCTACCCTTTAAGACCGATGGTGCCTTCAAGTTACACAAGGTCAACAGCGACCGTCACATTTGCTGCGACGTCTGCGGCGCTGACTTCAAGAGTGAGGAAGGGAAGAAGAGACACCGAGCTGCTGTAAGTGCTTCTCACTTTGCTGGTTCCTTCACAACATCTTCGACAAGTCTCCTTACTATGGAGCTCACAATCATTCTGCTTGATATTTCCTAAAACTTCTCATCCCCTCACCTTCTATCATCCTTTGTACTCTTCCATCGATACCCTGAATCAACGCTGACTAGTCCATGTAGCACCACGCCGAAGAACAAGATCTGACATGCAAGTTCTGCGGTCTCAACTATCCCCGGGTGGGTAGCCTTATCAATCATTATGAAGAATCCCAATGCAAGCAAGTTTCCAAGGAGGTCTTCAAGCAGGCGATCAAGGACATCATGGCTCGCGACACCGCGAAGAGAAAGGCCCACAACTTTGTGGATGTTCGCCGTTCTGGTGATTTCAGCGGTCAAGTCCAAGAACCTTTGCCTCCCCTCCGCAACGCATCCAATTCTCCTGATTATAATGATAACGGCAGCATCGGAAATGGACGGCAGACCGCTCGTGCGCAATACAGCGGCCCTCCTCTTCAAGGCAATGAATCTCAGCAAGGAGGCAGATACAACGCTTCTTACGAGGATGCCGTGCAGCAAGGTGGATGGGAGACGGCCCCTCAACATTCGGACTGGTCCACCACAACAGGATTTGGTATGTCAACATTAAACAAAGCCCAGCCTGTATACTGACTTGTGCTCAGAAACAGACACACCTCTCATCAACGTCGCTCCGGAAATCTCCATCCGTGAAGACGAAGACCTGATTTCTTTCGATGTGTCCGACGTTCTCAACTCACCATGGTCAGTTTCCGCCTCCGAGGTCTTGAAAAACGCACAAAAATACAATAGAGCCAAAGACTTCCCAGCTCTGGGTGGTAATGCCGTGTACCAACGATCTGGTCAGAGTGTACGTGCTACGGGTGGTCAAGACAGTCGAGGACCCGTTCAACGCTTGCCTAAAGATGTCCCACAAACTCCCGTTAATCCCAGTCTCCCTCGTAGCTTGAAAAACGGTGGAAATGTCGCTGGAAATGTCTCTGGAAATACCACCGCAAACACCCGAGCTGTCGGGCAAGCATCCGTACAACGTGGACCTCCTCACACCTGGGGTAAAGCCGAAGCTAGCACCACCAGTTCTACTGCTCGAGCACCTGCCAATCCAAATGGTCAAGCTACTGGTCAGGTCCATGGTCAGAAAGTCGTCTCAGGTGGGAGCGGCCAATTTAACAACAATCATGGACCGCCTCACCCTTGGGGCAAAATGAATACTCCAGCTGCTTCAACAACAGAAGCCAACGTCAACTTCTCTAATCGTGACCCTCGATCCAATCCCTCCACCCGTCAAGCTCCTCCTCAGAGCAATAGCTCTAGTGGTTGGGACAATTCTGCGAGTATCAGTACGCAGGTCAATCCAACCTCGGTCGCCGGTTCTCAGGGTGGTCCAGTGCAGAGTCCATGGGGGAGGAAGAACTTGTTTCCAAATGCACCACCTGCAGTCGCTCCTCCTGTCGACCTTTTGGGCTCCTTGAACATCAATTCTGCCCAGCCACCTAACAAGGTCTATAGATTGTTCGACCCCGCAGATCGATCATTCAAAGCCAGCAAGTTCTATGTTGATATCATTGGCAGATGGAAGTGTCCTCACCCTGGTTGCAAGTAAGTTAGCGAGTCCTCTCGTTGATGGTTACTTTGCTAATTAAGTCAGCGGTTCCTACAAGTCCCAAAATGCCTTCATTACTCACCTTAAGTCGCCCGCCCACTCTGATGAGAAGTACCAATGTCTAAAGTGCCTTCGCATCTATGACTCCTTGACTGCTCTCACCCAACATTCTGAGTCCCAGGGGATTCGCTGCAATGTTCGCGAAACCGATGACTTCGAATCGGTTGTTCGCGCAATTACCGCTGATACTACCACCACCAATGGCCGCATGGCTGATGATACCATTAGATATGAGATCAACCCCGATGCCGAGTTGTCCAAGACGAAGATGACCGAAAATTATCGTGCCGCCGAGAGAGAGAAGAACGAAGCCCGAAAGCATTATTGGGACAACAGAGAGGTTAGATGGTGATTCATTATCAGCTCATTTGAGGCCGGCATGGAGTGGTTGCTTGCATGCTACTTTTTATTTGATTCACTTGGTGAGGTTAATGCCTCCTTCCAAGCAGTCGAATATACCGACAAGTGAGGCTTTGCCCATTTGACGGTCCCTCGTTATTCTGCTTTGACTTTGAGGTTCGTTTCCTTCACGATGGCACTTATGTTTGTCAGTTTCGCATTTATGCTTTCTCTTTTCTCCCGATGAGCTACCCATCTAAATGATTCAGACATTGGTCATAATGTCAGCGGCTGTGACACGAGGTCCAGCCTGTATCTCGCACGAGACGTAGGTAAAACCATAAGGTAGCTAGTGAATCAAATGAAAGCACACTTTAGCTCTGCCTTACTGTGACTGATCCCTCATTGGGTTTCATTTAGTCTCAAGCTCTTGTCTAATACAAAAGAGTCTCTATTTCTTCCACTTCCATCACGAGCAAAGCATGTCTCAACAGCAACCCACTGCAAGTCGACACACTGAACGGGCCTCCAATACACCATCTAAGCTCGTCCCAAGAGCCTCTGCGTCTGGTGAGGGCGACTCCAATATCAACCCTCAGCTGCCTACCGTCGTGCAACCAAAGCCATTGTCCGCTATTGTTGAATCCTCCACCTCAGGGGTAAGTCAGCGACATTCACAACAAGAGAGGTCTGGTCTGCCAGTGCAGACAGAGAACAGCCAACCTGCACGACCTGCGATTACGGTGACGGAACCTTCAACACCTACTATGAATCCCGAAAGAGGCGAGCGAGGCACAGAGAGAGGGAGACAACCTGCTCCATCCAACCGACTGAACACTGTAACTGGACCAGTGGATCGTCGTCCATCTATGCGTCAGGACCAAGGGAACTCTCGATACGAGCAGTCTCGATACCCAACAGAAGCTAACACCGCCCGTCCTTCCATGCAGCATGCAACTACTTCGGAGAGTATGAGAAGAAAAGAAGCATCATACTACGCGGAAGAGGAAGAGCTAGATCAGGGGTCATACTATGGTCCAGCAGCAGCACAGCAATCCAGAACTCTCGCCCAAACCGAACAGCCCCTCGGACGCAGTAGACGCTATTCACCTCGTCGCGCATCTCCTCCTCCACCGCCAAACACCCAAGCGCCTCAACGCTCCGGCTCTCGCAGTCCACCTTTATCTGAACGTCTCACTGTCTTCCACAAACCTATCTCCGTCGCACCAGGCCAGCCTCCCAATATCCCACCCGCAGAAACCCTGAGTACAAGAGACGCAGACAGTATTTGTGACGATCTAGTCAGAAAAGTGAAGATCGCGCAGCTGGGCAAGATGTATGACAGAGCTGTTGAAGCTGATAGGAGGGGTCTGGTCGATGATGGATTATACGACATGGTGCTGGATTTCGTCTATAGGTTCTTGCCGATGGTTTTTGCGAATGGGGAGAGGTGCGTTTCCGCTTTTCCTCGTCCTCCCCCTGCGTCCACCTTATCCCCGTGCAAAATCCTCAGTTCAGTGAGAATTGCGTACTTGTCTATTGATCCTCTGTCTACAGTGATCCCATCATAATTAACCGCCGCCAAATCCTCGACCACCAACGCGTCTGGCAGATTTTCGGACCAAGAGGTGTAGGTCTCTCACGGAAGGATCGAGGCAAGAATAGACCGCATCCGTGGTATACGAGGCCGAAAGACAAGAAGATGAGTTTTAAGGATGTGGTCGGGGAGGTGGTGGATAGCATGTGAGTTTCTCCAATCTTTCTTCGTGCAACGGGGGCATGGAGTTGTTGTGGGTATGGGGTTGGATGATGTTATAGGATTGTGCTGATGAGGAGAATTATAGACCGAGAGTTCATATCGTGCCGGGGCCGGCGAAGAGGAAGAAGGATGAGGGGCAGGAGCGGAGATGAAGACTCGTGGGCAGTTGGAACAGATGGCGATATCATAGGGCTAAATGGAAAGGTATTTTGTCAGGTTACAGTGCATGGCTACAAGGACACATGAAAAGGAAATCCGCGCAAGGACAAATTGAGGCATGTTTAGGCAAAGAGATCAGCAGAGGAACCACGTTGGATATAGGAACTTACCCTCTCCCCAACGTTCTCGTGACATCCATATTGATTGAGATTATACCCAATTGTTCTTTTGGGTTCTTCACAAGTGCAGAGAAGAAGTCATTTCGGGAAGCGCTGGTGGTAAGTATTGGAGGGACTGCTTAGATGCGTCGACTTCCTCAATCTATGTATTCTTGTGCTTTGCTCAAAAGTCATCGTTGCTCATTTGATGTCCAAAAACTCCAACAGCCTTCTATTTGTCTAAACCCTCAAACCAGCTCTCATGGTAACTCCGCAGATCAATATCCGCAGGCTTCTTCAAATACGGCGTCAAGTCTCCTTCCCCTCTCTGCTCTTTTGTCGTCCATCCGTTCCCCAACCATGCAAATCGATTACCAGTCTCAGTCTTGTATTTCCATTCCCAATCCTCCCATCTCGGATCTCGTCTCAGAAAGTTCACATGTGACGCACTTCCTGGCCAGTGCCCGTGAATCCTCCCTCCCGGCCGACCACCGTTCGCCCATGAACTGCAATTCTCGGAGAATACTGTCTTGGGGAAGAAAGAGTCCGAATATGCTATGAAGTCGTCCGTGGCAGCTTGTGAAGGTGAAAATGACTTGATGCCCTGGGTGTTCACCTTGCGAAGAAGCTTGGCGATGTATGTCAGTTGTGTTTCGACTTGGTTTGGGACCGTTCCGCTGTGACCTGCTGCGTTTGGGCCTTGGACGTGAAGAAGATTTGGAAATAAAGGTGTCGAGAAACCGAGGTAGGTCAGAGGATCTGGGGCCCAGACATCTCGGAGGTCCTTCCCATTTGCAATGATCGGAAATGGTGGTCTCATGTCAACATTTGCTCCTGTCGAGCAAATGACGGCGTCAACCTTTCTCTCAATCCCATCGGTGGTAACGATTCCCTCCTTGGTGAAATGACTGATCGGTGTGCGGATGAAGCTGACGTTCTCTTCGGTTAGTGCTTCCAAATATCCTGGACCAGGAGTCAGACGTCGACAGTTTGGCGAGAAGTCTGGAACGATGTGTTCGAGGAGTTCTGGCTTCTTCTTTAGCCGCTCCGCCATTAGCTTGATGAAGTCTTCACGCAGACTCTTGTTCGTCTCACTACCTTTGAATAACGTCCCAAAACGTCTGTAGAATGTTGATTCCAGATCTTTCCGGAACTTGTGATACGTCTCAGGATCATCGAATGACTCCAGTAACTCCTTTGCGTAGTAGTTCGGCTCCAATCGGCGGCCCGGCCCTTCACCACCAAATGACCCTGCGATCCAAGTTGGGCTGCGAGCGTAGTGGTCGAGGTGTTTGACAAGAGGCTGGATGTTGGGCACAACTTGAATACCGCTCGCTCCATTTCCAATCACTGCAACATTCCTTCCTGTGGGATCGAACTTTGGGTCCCAAGCAGACGAATGTCGCAGGTGCCCTTGGTACTCTTTGATACCTGGGTAATCTGGTAACTTCCAGGCATTGAATCGACCAATGGCCGTAATAACCACATCAAACTCTGGTGCATAAATCTCTCCTGTCGAGAGATTCTCCACTCGCAACGTCCAACGACCAGATTCTTCATCCCACTTTGCCCCGGCAACTCTCTGCCTCAGCTTGAGATACTGGTAGACATTGTACTTATGTCCAACGCTCTGCCAGTACTCCAGAATCTCTGCTCCTTGGGCATATTCTTCAGTCCAATTTGTCTTGGGCTCGAAGGTAGATTGGTAGACATTGGCGGGGATGTCGCAGCGTACTCCGGGGTAGATGTTCTCGTACCATGTCCCTCCAACGTCGGCATTCTTATCAAAGATCTGCAATTCGATACCGGGAACTTTGGCTGGGAGCAGTACTCCAGCTGTGATTCCTGCGAGACCGGCTCCAATAACTGCGACCTGTTCTGATGTAAGTCGCTGATATTTGTGTTGGTTTCCAGGAAATTTACCCGAATCTTTGATGGCGCATCAATTGGATGGTCTTCTAGTTCAAAAGTCCCGAGGGGCCTCTGTACAGCAGCCTCTGCGAGTTCTGATAAATGGATTTCATTCTTGATAGTCTTCACCTCACCGCCGTGGGCCTCGGAGACCGGCAAAGACTGGACAGTCGCCGAAAACTTCTCCTTGACCAACACGGGCGAATGCACCTCATGAGAAGGCGCTGTTTCGAGTGAAGGTGCCATGCTGGAAGCGGAACGCAGATACTATACAATACAAAGAATGCAACAATGAAAATAGGAAGAATTGATCAAAAGCTGCTTACACCAGGCTCGGAAAACATCCCACTATCAATTCAGTCCACAAACCATCACGCTATCCGCATCGCAGATGACAACAGCATCTGGCGGGAGATACGGATTACGCTTCCTACCGTCGAGTCCAAGATCCAGGAACACAACGAAGCGCACACGCACAAGAGACACTTCTGCCCCTCACTTGAGGACTTCATCCCAATGCACCCCGCTTCAGATAATTGCATCAGATGTCGACTTCAACATATGATGAGATTGGAGATAGGAATGACGAATCTCGGGACCAAGAGCTATCTCATGCAGGATCACAACAGCACTAGCTGTTCAAGGTATTCCGACCCCCATTCTTGAGAAGCCCCAAGTAAGTTGCAGGCAAATGTATGTGCAAACGTCAAATTAAGCTCAGGACTAGCGACACGCTAGAGTATCAATGTGGAGAAAATAGCGTTCACGAATCCGACAAGGATTAAAACGCCATCAAGAGTCAATCAACAACCGCGAAAATCACGGGTGCTTATCATCGCCGTCAACACCGTCTTGTGCCAATGAAATGTCAGATATGGGACCCTTGCTAAGCTAGTAGGTGAGTGAAGTTACTTTTCTGTAGTGCTGGAGAGCTTCCAGGGCTTCATCATCTTCAACGCGATTTTTATTATTTCAAACGCGATTTCAGACGCGTCTGCTGCAATTTCCTTCCAGACTCCTCATTCACTATCTGCAAACCCAAGGCGCAATTTGCAGTCATGTCTTCTCCAAAGAAACAATTCATTCTCAATGCCTTTGCAATGCAAGCGCCAGGGCATTTGAATCCCGGTCTCTGGAAATACCCCGCCGATACCAGCACCAAGTATGCCACTATCAAGCACTGGATCTCGCTCGCACAGAAGCTCGAGAAAGCCAAATTCCATGCCGTTTTCTTCGCGGATGTTCTAGGTGGCTATGATGTTTACAATGGACCCGCGAACTTGGATGCAACGATTCCCGCAGCTGCTCAATTCCCAATTAACGATCCCCTGTACAGCATCCCAGCGATGGCTGCTGCGACAGAGAGCATTGGCTTCGGTGTTACGGCCTCAACGACGTACGAGAATCCATACATGTTAGCGAGGAAGTTCTCGACCGTGGACCATCTCAGCGAAGGAAGAGTTGCGTGGAATATTGTCACATCCTACCTGGACTCTGCGGCGAGGAACTTTGGTCTGGATACCCAAGTCGAGCATGATGAACGATATCGAATCGCGAATGAATACATGGAGGTTGCATACAAACTTTGGGAGGGATCATGGAGGGACGATGCCGTAAGTGCTGCGCCAAAGGGATCGTATGCAGACCCCAAAGCTGTTCGGCAAATCAATCACAAGGGAAAGCACTTCGATATCCCGGGGCCACATGTCTGCGAGCCTTCGAAGCAAAGAACACCCTTCCTCTTCCAGGCAGGAACCTCGAGTGCTGGAAGGAAGTTTGCCGCTACCCACGCTGAGGCGATTTTCCTCAATGGACACACTGCGGAGTTGGTCAGGCCCTCCGTTGACTCGATACGCACGCAGGCGAAAGAGTTTGGTCGGGATCCTAAAAGCATAAAGATTGTCGCTGGACTGCTGGTGGTTGTTGCAGAGACGGATGAGAAGGCACATGAGAGGTTCGGGGAGCTGGCCAGCTATGGAGACAGGGAAGGTGCCTTGGCATTGTTTGGGGGCTGGTCCGGATATGATCTGGGGAAATATGGAGACGATGAGGACTTCAGATTCCTTGATACAGCTCCGCCTGCTGTCAGGAGTATGGTCAACCATTGGGCGAAGTCGTCACCTGAAGGTACCAAGTGGAATAAGAAGACCATTGCCGAGCATCTAATCATCGGAGGAAATGGAGCGAAGGTTATTGGTAGCCCCAAAACCGTTGCAGATGAATTAGAGAGGTGGGCTGAAGTTGCTGATGTTGATGGCTTTAACCTCAGCTATGCAGCAGTACCTGAAACATTTGATGATATTATTGAGCATCTATTGCCGGAGTTGAGGAGACGAGGTCTTTTCTGGAATGATTATGCCGTTCCTGGTGGAACTTTGAGAGAGAATTATCTCGGTCTTGCGGGGCACTCCAGATTATCAGAGACGCATCCAGGTGCCAAATTCTTCTGGAAAGCGGGGGAGAAAGTCCCAGCATATTCCCATCAGGGGACGAATGGTGTGAAGAGAGCGAACGGTGTCAAGGAAACAATAGATAGTCCTGCCAAGCGACATCGCATCGCATAAATGCGAAAGACAATCTTGACCCCTTTCCTTGTGCGCTGAGTAGTAACATGATATTCTGACATCTGGCTTGACGTTCTAGCTCGGCGATTCAAGGGGATAAGTGCCGGACTGGGTGAAGCTATGCTTATCTTGGAGTACCCAAAGTGGGCCCCAGGAAACGTGCTTACCAGGCATGTCTTTCGCCATCGCACGCCATTCAGTCAGAATGTTATCATAGTTCGCACCGGGAAAAGTTTATTTCATCGCCATATACGGTTTAAAAGATATTGGAAGATGATATAAGTCTGGCCGATCCCATGGCTTTGGGAATACAAACCCCCGAACGCATATGACAAAGTCAAATTCTCTTCAGCGCTCCATCCTGTCATCATGTCAGAGCCTCAGTCAAAAGGAGAATCCAACGTGGACACTGAATTGTCTTCGTCTGACAATGAAGCTCAACCTGTGACTCATGAGTACACCAAACGTAAGTCCCCTCTCCAGGCTTTCTGCACCCGCTGACATATCAAAGCAAAATGGTACCGCAGCACGTTTTACAATGCTCTCATCCTCGGCATCTGCAACTTTCTCGCTCCAGGTATCTGGGGAGCGATGAACTCCCTTGGTGCAGGTGGACAGCAGAAACCATACCTGGTCAATGCCGCTAATGCCTTGACTTTCTGCCTCATGGTTGTCTCTTGCTTCTTCTCACCCATCCTTGTCAAGGCCATCGGCATCAAATACACCTTGATATTTGGAACCATGGGATATGCTCCATACGCTGCAGGGCTGTACACCAACAACCGTTTCGGCAATGAGTGGTTTGTACTCCTCGGTGCAGCTCTATGTGGCATCTCCGCAGGTGTATTCTGGATGGCGGAAGCAGCAATTGCTCTAGCATATCCTGAGCCCCATAACCAGGGACGATTCCTTGGGTTTTGGCTCAGCTTCCGCATTGGCGGGCAAATTCTCGGAGGCGCCATCAACCTGGGCATCAACGCCAACAATTCCAAAGCTGGGAAGGTCTCGTACAACGTCTACTTGGCATTCATCGCCTTGCAAGCACTTGGACCTTTTGCGGGACTTCTTTTGAACAAACCAGAGAAAGTTCAGAGAACCGATGGAGTGAAGGTCAAACTGGCCATCACCAACAACGCAATGTACGAGTTGAAAGCCAACACCAAGCTATTCTTCAGCAAGAACTTCCTTCTTCTAGTTCCAGTCATCGCGCAGGCAGTCTACGCTGAAGCAGTATTCTTCACGTTCCAATCATTGTGGTTCAGTGTGCGAGCGCGGGCATTGGGCTCTTTTCTTTCAGGTATCGCGGCCATGATTGGGGGCAACGTCCTGGGTGCGTTTCTGGACTCTAAGAAATTCAGCCTCAAGACCAGAGCGAGGGGTGCATATATTACAATTCTTGGACTCCAAGGTGTATGGTGGATATGGGCTACCATCCTGGTCACTGATTTCCACAAGACCAAGCCTACTTTTGATTGGGCTGACAAGGGCTTCGGCAAAGGCTTTGCGTTGTTTTTGTTCTGGGTCGTTGGATTCCAGGTCAACTACATGTACCTGTAAGTCCATCACATACAAATTTGGAGCACAACATACTGACCACTTTAGCTATTTCGTTGTTGGTGAACTGGCAGGAACTGATGCAGAAGTCATTCGCATCGCTGGTCTCTTGAGAGGAACAGAATCCGCGGTGCAGGCAGTCAGCGTAAGATTTCATTCACCCCCCCCGGAAAACGGCTGACTTTCCTCAGTACGGATTGAACAGCATCAAGATCTTCGCAGATGTAGGAGGAGTTTACCTCAATTTCGGTCTTTGGGGCTTGGCTTTGTTGCCTGGATGGTTAGTTGTGCGACAGATTGGTGTCAGTCTGGGGGACAAGAAGCTCGAGAGAGAGGGTTATGCCTCACGAGAAAGGGAGAGAGTTGCTGATACAGATCTGGATCCGAAGTGACACAGGTTTTTGCATTAGTCCTCGGTTGACGTGCTATACTGCTTAGCTTTCTTCAATCACCACAACTTCTTGCAACACCTATGGCAATAATTCAACAGACCAGAGTCATTTATCACATCAAGAATTTGCTTTTAAAGAGAATCTTGTATCTACATTTATGCAGAGACTACTCACTATAGGAGAGAAAGCCAGCCTGCGAGTGCTTGAAATGCGGAGTACGAACCAAGCCGCGAACTTGCCCAAAACCCCACTTAGATTTAACAGTGAACTTACGGACTGCAGTAAGCAGAACGGATTGCTGATAATGACTTTACGTTTCAGAATCTGTCTCAGATCGCTTATTAGGTTTGGATCTTGCATCTTCATGGAATCATCATATGCTCTAATTTATTCAGATAGGTCAAGATTACGTTTAATCATTGATAGATCTTTGAAGTACCAAAACCAACCTTCGCTTTTCAATAATGTATAATGTTATTAACATTGAGAATAAGATCACAAGATACAGCCTTTTCAAAAAGCTTCAACAACGAGGCTAACACCTTTCTGCCTTTGAGTGGATGTGCTCTGTCGTCTTCTTCGTTGGCGGGCTTCCACGTCTTTGATTGAAGGTACCAACCAAATCGTCCTGACTGCAGCATAGCCACAGCCTCATCAAACAGGGCGTCTAAAGTGAATTCACTAGCCAGCCATTAGTCTTCGTTCATCGCAGAAGAAGGTATACCCACGCCATGTAGGCTCGTCGCCGAGCATAAGATTCAGACTTTGCTCCGTCACACGCGCTCTTGAAAGCATCCGCCAATTTGGTGATTTGGGCGTTTGGGACCCCGTCGTTCGCCATCACCAGCCAAGCTGGTATCTTCCAAAGCTTTCAGCTTTGGAAGCTTCTGCTCCACGAAGTACTCTGCCAGAGCGAGGTTGGTCATCTCTGCTCGCATTGTGAGCAGATCATGCTCCACCCGATTGTCTCTGCCGCCGCGGTCGTCCCACGCCTTATCTTTCATAGCAGCCTTGTAATTCTCGAGCATGCTCTCGCCCGAGACATAGACGACATGCTAACCAATAAATCTATCCGGCAAGCTCTCGTAAAAGGGGTATTTGAAGGATGGATGAAAAGGCTTTCGAGTTGTGACAGAACTTGCCTGCCAGGCCCTGATCTGCGGTCGAAGTTCATTCAAGCCAGCAACAGTAACTACGACAATGTAAGTCTTCATCCACTTCGCAAATACTGCAACCTTACCTATTAGAGCTGAGTCGGGTGCTTTGCCATCCTTAGCAAGCAGTATTTGATGCGGATGCAGACCGGCTGGTAGTTGTTGAGCCATGGTGTGGAATGTTTCAGTGATTGATACGGAGTTTTGGGAGGTTGTTTTCAATGAATGGTTGGTTGCACTGTTGTTCGAGAGAAATGGAGGCTTTGCTGTAGAAACTAAGTCGCTATCTTTCTGGAGAGGAATTCAGCCAAGCGATAAGAGGAAAAATGGTGTTGATTAGCTCCACGAGGCTGTCCATACGCTAAAATCCCCGCTAAAATGCATGATCTAGAATATCCTCGTGACTTTACGCCTTGTCTTATACCGGTCGAGACAATAGTCAATGAAACCGGCATTATCCGGCCGACCGAGAACTCAACATTGATGGTCTTTCTATGAATCTTTCGGTCTATTAATCCGCTTTGAAGTGCTATAAATTCCGAGGTTCACCTCTGGTCTGACATTGATCCAGCTATCAAGATGACATCCCCTCCAATTACGCCTTGTCAACGCCAAAATCAATACTTATCCGAGTATAAACAGGAAAGAACCTCAAGTCTGAAACCCTGCATTGCTTCCAAGGCGCTTGGCAGAAAAGTTCTCGTCACATACCCTCCCATTGTGCCTGATGTGGCTCCTTTCCGCCTGGTCCAGCCTGCTTGCCCTGAAGCATAACCTCCTGCATGGATGCTAGCACCTCTTTATATGACTTAACAAGCACGTATCTGTCGTGCTGAGCGGTCTCCAAGGCACTATTGAGCCATTAGTTATGTTACAATGGTCCAATAAACAAATGCGTGTGACTTAACGCAAGATAAATGTCTTTTCTCCAGTATGACCCAGTCCATACAGTGCAGTATCCAACCTCTTTATTCAAACCAAGCTTGATCTCCACTTCTTTCATCCAAAGCTGTGTATTATCGCTAGGTAGAACTGCCATTATATCCTCTGTGCTGCCGGGCTTAGCGAGAAGACCATGATGACCCAGGCAGCCAGGGCCTCGCATGCTTTCGTAACAGCGGAGCCTTGGCCGTCGTCCAGAGCGTTGTCAATCTTTGCGATGAACTGACGAATATCATTGGCTGATATTGCGATATTCTGTGCCAGGTACGTCGATGGAGGCGTTAGCCTAGTCATGGCCGTGGCTGCGGCTTCGATGAAATGTATGCGACAGTAGCGGACCTGGAAACTCCTTTGCCTGACTGATTAGCAAGGATAACAGCAGTATATCGCGAATATTTCCTACGGATCGCTCTGAAGTCTGCGGTCCTGCAGCCAACATCACGAGAATTCGTTTGATCTTCGTCAGCTTCATCGTTGGGATAGTGATCGAGAATATACGTTCCATATAGGTTGGTGCAATTGTCGCTCGATTATCGTATGGTCGTTTCGAAGCCTCTCCAGAGCCGGTGCTAGTGCGTAGTCGATTGGGTTTCTAATGATCCTCAACTTGTCTCTCGAGATATAGATTAAGAAAATGAGGTCCATCTCGCTGCGTGGAGGTGGATCCATATTCCACACCCTCGGCACTCCTTGGATTCCTTCTAGTGTCCAACTCGCAGTTCCTCGCGGTACGCGATACCAAGACATTCGACCAAAGTGGAGCCCTATATAAAAGGAAGTTAAATCTCATCTGCTTCTTTTAAAACATCCCCTGGATCTAGAGAGAACAGCGTGTAAAGTGCTCGTTGTACCATCGCTGCGTCGCCTGGAACGAGCCGCTTCCTAGATACATGCTGACATCGCATCCGGTTTTGACTCTCGATCCGGTTACTTACCTCCAAGCTACAAGAATTAAAGCACTCTGACAAATCTATTATAAACGGTTATGCCATATTCCGCATTGGGATTGGAAGTGTGGGTGAGGCAATTTCGTTGGGACTTGCACCTGGCTTTTGGTGGTTTCAATACTCATACCTCGTTATAAGAACCTCGCGGACCGGCCTAGGTCACTAGCTTCAGACTAGACCGTACTTTCAATTATACTTCTTTGCTCTGTTGTCTTCTATCTTTTGTATATTCCATCTCATCACATAACTATCTACTGATCTAGATATCGACGCATAATGTCTGCACTACAATCTTCTGCAACAGTCCTCGGCGACAATGACCTACTTAACGCGTAGAACCCTTTGGTCTTTAACCACCTTAGCTCTTGCTGACTGCCCTGGTATAGTACGGGAGGCTCCAAGTTCCTGCTGAAGAGATCCGACTCCATCCTTGACGTGTAATGCTCCAGGCTCTTCTCATTTTGCCATGTTTCTGACCAGTTTATGGAAGGTTGTACCTCTGGAAGCAAAGTTGCGAGACTTTCATGACAACAATGGCAATCTTCAAGGGTAAACTTCAAGTAATCCTGTAGAAGCAAACTCATCATCCACCATGCAAAAGTTCCTGACACCCAGGGAAAGGCTGCGTCGCTCTGCTTTATGAGGCTTTTGATCGGCATCCTGGTCTTGCCACATTCAATGAAATGTACTCCACCACCCATAGCCGCTCTTGTACGCTCGACGCGATGGAGATCTCACTCGGCAAATACAATACAACCTTGGCTCTAATCGACACCCTCATGACAAAGCCATTCGAAGATTTCAAGACCGATGTCAATTCTGCTCTCGGCGAGGTACAGCAGTCACAATCGAACTTAAGTCAGGTGTTCACCGAGACCGATGACCAGGTGAACGGACAGCTCACTACCTTACAATTAAAGCTGGATTCTCAACTACAGAGCAATTTGAGTCTCCCTACCAGGGATGACCTCGTAAACGTGTTTGCCCCGTATTAACAATGTGTTAGGAAGCTTGTATGTAATGAAGGAATATCGGTATGAGAGTGCAGGAATTCACGAGAAAGTGTGTTCATGCCACTGTGCAAAAAACCGTGGACACCGTTTTGGACCTGACGAGAAGGCTCGACAACCTGCCAACTTCCCATGATCTCTTCGAAACCCAGCGTGAGATCGAAGAACCAATACCAACTATTCCAGATGTGGAATATCTCGAGGATAACATTGCCACCCTCAGACTTTCAACCGACAACAACAGTATAAATCTTGTGGGTATTGTTGGATTGAAGTCGCAACTGAAACATCTTTGAAGAAAATTTTGGTGGTAAGGCCCACTCTTACCTAGGTCCAGCAAATGAAATAAACAGTGACGTTGTCAACAAGATTAACAACATTGTTATATCCTCAACACGATATGCGGGTAAGTCAGTCTCCCGGAGATCAATATTGCGTTGAACGGTGGTATCCAGGATATCAAACAGCCTTTAGTTTCCAACACGACATTCACGGATACGTGTTCCCGGCTTACCACAGTTCTAGAAAGCATGCCCCATTGGAGTAGCTTGAGGGCGAGTTGAGCGAAGCACTAGTCTTGGTCAACAAGAAACTGTGACTAACTCAGTCGACAGCAAAGTTACTATCACTGGCTCTTCACTAGAGATCGGATGAAATAGCGCGTTATTCCAACGTTCTACTCTGGGAAGTAATGTGGCCTTACTCCTGAACACTTCAACACCACATAATAGCATTGCCGAGCTCAGAAGTAGCCCAACACCTTCAAGAATCAGGCATTGGAGAACGTGGAACGTCATCTGACCGCATTCACATCAGCAAAGCGTCAGGACTTAAACTTTGCTAACATTGCAGTAGTCGTTGAATCTTAATCCTGTATCTATACGAAGCAACTGGAACTTGACAGAGCTCATTATCTGCAGCAGCAGTGGTTGGTATATTCTCCTGGGGTCCAATTTGCGAGACAGCTTGGCCTTGCCAGCTGTCTGAATATACGAGACTTCCCTTCGCCGTATTTGCATTGATTAAATGGGTACCACAATATGTATTATATAATTCACTGCCAGTTTTATGACCCTTATATCCAAATCCATCACATACATCGTCTATCGTAGCCATCCTCTAGCGAGCGAAGAATACTTTATGCATCTCGTGACCGAGAACTTCAAGCCGTACGACATATACATCAGCAGTCAGTACCAGAATCTTCGCGTCTCAGACCTATCTGATGAATGTCTGGCAGTGTCCCCTTGCTGCTTATTTCATGGTCTTGGGTGCTACTGTTAGTAACCATCACCGATACTACCACACGCTCTCTGCTGCCACTATTTGATCCCATTAGAGGGCAGAGGAAGGTAAATAGACATCACTGTCAGATTTACTCTCATTGACGAGCTCCGGAAAGTTCCTATATGGATTCTTCGAGCTACCTTCAACTATATATATATATATATTGGTTTATGAAAATATACAAAGTATTTCGTTTGATGTCGCTCAAAAAGTAAACATAGATTCGCTTTAATCATTTCCGCCGCACCCGTTGGTGAAACCACCAGCTTTGAACTGGACCTTGTTGTTGTTGAAACATCGCTGCCGCACCCAAATAGGGGTGTTGAATGTGGCTTTCCATTCGTAGCCGTCGCTATTGGCACCATCAAAGTAGTCGAACTTCCAAGCGGTAAGTCCACCACCGATACAGCCTCTGGCCTCATCCTCCAGCGTGTCCTGGCCATAGTCCCAAGTGCTCCAGCCGTACCCGTATATCTCATAGCTGCTATATATGCCGTGGTACCAGCCCTTACAGGCCCCGCCCACCTCTTGGATGACGGGCCAGGGCCGGTTGTCCTTCTGCGGATTCACCTGGTACGTATAGTCCCCACGTACCCATTCGCCCCCAAACTTCCAGTTCATGGGATTCTCCGGATCGTTACCGTCGCACGAGTTGATGATACGGTCCAGGCTTTCGATGCACTCGTTCTTGTCGAAGTTCGTGCTGGTGTCAGCCAATGAGACCAGGAATCCCACCTCGTCGGGCGTGCCGGTGTCGTACTTCTTTGAAAAACTCCATCCGTTCTGGCCCGCGGGTCTGGTCACACTGTTGCAAAAATCCTTGTAGTGCCCGTTGAGCCGGTCGGACGAAGTGTAGGCCTTGGAGCCCTGGGACTGCCAGCAGGTGAATTTGTCGGTAACTTCGCAGGAGGGTGGCTCCAGGTCAAGAACTGCTGCTCGCACGTCGACCATGGTCTGTAGAGCAAATGATGCAATGGTGTAGTGGCCCAACTCGTTAGGGTGGAAGTTCTTGCCCACATTGTCGGGCAAACCGATGCTGGGAGGCTGTATGTCAACGTCTGGGTCGTCGCCAGGACATCCTGGGGGCGACGGTGCTCTGTGGTCCAGCTTGTATTTAACCTCGGCCCGTGGGTTGACAGAGTTGAACAAGATGGAGTTTTACAGCTCTGTTTTGACGTTACGACGATTGACCTCTTCAATAGCCGCCAGTCGTTTAGCGACGACAGGATCAACCTCGATTACTCCTCCATCTCCGCGTCTCTTCAATGGCGCCGCCTCTGAAGGATTTGTGTCAGGCTTGAAGAACTGAAGGTCTGGCTGGTCTTCATCAGGATACGAGCCGGTTCCAGAGGGATCGCACATTTGACCCGCCACGCCTGTTGACACCCATGGGTCCCAGTTCGAGAAGCCAATCTTCCACTTGTAATTCGAGTTGCTCGCTGCCGCATCGACAGCCGACTTGATGATATTGTTGATTTGGATGACCAAGTCATTGAAGACCTTCCGACGCGCAATCGTCAGGCCAGAGTTGCCCGGCCAGAGCGTGGCATATGCCCAGTCCTGGTCGGCACAGTCCTCTGTCTCGGTGTTGAAGAACTGTGCGTATCCATTGTATATCACCACACCATCATCGTTCATCTTCTCGTCCAGTGCATCGATTAGCTGCTGGATATTGGGCTTCAAGATGGAATCCAGGTTGGACTGCGCAATGGTGATGACGCTTTCGCAAGATGAGTCGCCTGAAGGAACGAAAACACACTTCTGAATCAACTTGGACAGACAGAGATCGTTGCCTCCTGCCGTCAACATGACCAAGTCAAGGTCGTCCTCCAGATCCTTGATCTGGTTATAGATACCCCCAGTTCGATCACCGCTACAGGCTTTGAAGTAAAAATCCTCGACGGTTGGCCCCAACGCGTCATTGACAATCATGGGCCAAGCTGTGTCGTACCTCGAGCAGTACCAGTTTGTGTCCTCTGGTTGGTCAAGAATTGGGTTACCCAGAGGACGTCCTGATCCTATGCCCGCTGCGTAGCTGTCTCCCACGGCCGCCCAACGCTTAATCCAGGAGTAGTCAGATGGGTCATCCTCTCTTTTACCAATGCTGCGCTTCTTCGGCTTCTTGACGAGAGCAGAAGTATTGGCCGATTGAGTAAATGGAACTACATAGGCGTCTACCGCAACAGTCCATAAGGCCTGAATGGCAAGCAGGAATGTGAGCCTCATGCTGGACGGAAGAGGCACCGAATCGCACTAACTGCCAGACATGGAACGAAGTAAGTGAGCGAGTGAGTGAGTTGAGTAGTGAGGAACTGAGATGGGGGATGGGGGATGTGAGATGGGGGATGCCTTTGGCAAAGACTTCCGCCCAAGGGCTCTTAGCTGAGTCCGTTCATAAGCCGAAAATACTCATTATGATTTCCATTATCACGGGCTGTATATTGTCGCAAGTGCAATTTCGCACGCTTTCCCCTCCATCTGCAAGGGCGCCCTGTTCTCCGAAACTCACGCCGTACCTGCATCAACCCATATGTAGCAGACATGCCACTCTGCCACTTGACAGAGTATCAGTGGGGAGGGATGGTAAGCTTCCCGACCTCCTCGCCGGCCATTGCGGCCAAGAACAGGCGGCCCCACCAAGAGCAACAAGATTCTTACTACACTTGATTTAGATCTCGGTGCTGGATTTCAATTGTCTTTCCTGATGGTGGTCATCAGCCCTTGTACTCAGAGAATCGAGGAGATGGCTTGGCAAGGTCTATTTGGCCGGCGGATGTGGAAGTGTACTTGGTATCTACTCCGTATCTATCCCTTTTAGTTCGCCTCCATCTTTATCCACAAAAGTGGGGTTATTGGCCGATGCATGCGGAAGTATCAATACTCATGCAGGGTGCAATGAGTCCGCCCAGTGCTGCTCCTTGTCCCTACGGGGGCTAAAGTTAATTGACTTAATTAGCGAGGCTAATTAAATCCATATTTTAATTAGTTTATAACTACCAAGTTAATTAGCTTAGACTAATTAAGAACAAAAATCAGAACTTAATTTTAAAGAAATTCAATTTTTTGAAAAATTAAATTAATTAAATTAATATTTATTGGACTTTTTATTAATTTCGGATTTAAACTAGCTGCTGCTAACGTATACGTTTGATTTTTAATCTTTACTAGTTATGTTATAATATAAAATTCTATACTAGTAAGTTTTTCATAAACTCACGTGATTTTTAAGACAAAGTTTACTTAGGGCTAGGGCTTATTATACGTGTAAATGCGTAGTTAATATATTAGTAATCCTTAGTATATACTTAAATACTTAGAGAAAAAAACTAATTCATTTATAAGTGTGTTAAAATAGGCGGTTTTTTTAATCAAATTAATTCGCTAGCTTAATTATACGTGTATTTAATTAAGTGTAGAAATAATTAGTCTGGGCTAATTGAGGATTTCATTGATTTAATCAGCCCAAAACCCCGTAGGGTGTCCTCCGTAATGGCGCCAGGAACATCGGAGCATCATGGGCGTTGCCGCACTACCGCATGACACTACTGCGCTGCACTGCACTGTACCGTCCCGTCCGGTGCTGTGCACGTGAGTGGAGGACAAGGAATAGGCACCCCACCCCTGTTAGCCGATGCGTGATGAAGGATATCCGAGATCTCTCTCGTGCTTCTAATGCCAGTTCCAATCTCTTACGTCTCATAGGTGTACCTGCCGTATACGAAGAACTAATGCAGAGAAAGGGGAATCTTCAGGGGAAACTTCATGTGAAAGGGCTGAACCCCTTGGTATAGTGAGGTCGTTCGACTCGTTCGAGGGTAGGGGCGGAATAGAGGGCCGAGTGTGTTTCCTCATCTGGCTCCTGACTTTGCTTCTTCCTTAGCGCTTCACTTCGCAATCTGGCGACAGACTCCTGGCCTTCCTTTACTCGCCAGACTTCCCTTCACCAACAATCATCATGAGTGGTGTCTACTCTGTCCGCCGGTTCATGCTGGCTTGTCTCACTTTGGCTCCCAGTCTTGCCAACGCAGCAATCGACACCACTGCTCATAGATCGGCCTTCAGTAATCAAGCAAAGCTACGGACAACACCAAATATATTTGCTAGGCAGGATGATAGCGAGGAGCAATACACCTGTACACAAAGTAGAGGCTGTGACATTGGCTGCTGCGGACCTCTGTGAGCGAGATTTCTCACCTTGCCAACACACCATGTAAGCTAATAAGTTGACCAGAGACGACGCTGGCAATGGATTTTGTGGTCTTGGTCCCGATTTCTGCGGTGATGGGTGCACGTCCACCTGTGACTACAAGAGCGAATGTGATCCAGGCTGGGGTATCCAATGGTCCAACGCTACAGATTGTCCTCTAAACGTCTGTTGCAGCAGCTTTGGTTTTTGTGGTACAACATCAGATTTTTGCGGTGGAGTCGTCATCTCGTCGCCACAGTGCTCAGCCGCTGGCAGCAGTTCCAACGGCCGTACCATTGGGTACTATGAGGGTTGGAACTCGCAGCGGTCCTGTGGCACCATGACGCCTGATGAGATCCCAAAGGGATATTATACGCATATCTTCTTTTCGTTCTCTGTCATCAACCCAGGCACGTTTCGGCTGGAGCCCATGGACAGTGAGACCGGCACTCTCTATTCGGCGGTCTCGGCTCTCAAAGCGACTCAACCCGAGCTCGAGGTCTGGATTGCCATTGGCGGCTGGGCAATGAACGATCCTGGCCCATATCGAACCACATTTTCCGACCTGGCAGCCAGCGAGTCAGCCCAAGATGAGTTCTTTGAGTCGCTGATCACCTTTCTGGTAAATAATAATTACGATGGTGTCGACATCGACTGGGAATACCCGGCAGCATATCACCGTGGTGGCATTGCGGCTGACTTCGACAATTTTGTGAACTTCATCTCTCGCTTACGCACGCGACTCAACAAGCTGGGCATGCCCAAAGGTCTGTCAATCACTCTACCAGCATCGTACTGGTACTTGAAAGGCTTCGACATTGTGAATCTCGAGCCGCATCTCGATTTCTTCAACGTTATGACATATGATATTCGTAGGTCATTCTTTCTACCCAACTATGCCCCGAGCCTTGTGAGCTAACAGAAATCTCCTTACAGATGGCGTGTGGGATTCAACCATCGAGTCTTTAGGGCCCTACGCCCGCGGGCACACGAATCTGACTGAGATAGAGGAATCCCTCAAGCTCCTCTGGCGCAACAACATCAACCCGGGCCGTGTTAATCTGGGTCTTGGCTTTTACGGCCGCAGCTTCACCATGAAAGATCCAAGCTGCATGGCCGCAGGCTGCGAGTTTACCGAAGGTGGCAAAGGAGGTGACTGTACTGGGACGGCTGGAGTATTATCTGCCGCTGAGATCTCTAAGATCATTGCTGATGGTGCCACTATGACTCTGGATCCTGTTGCCGCCGTGCAGATCGTAACTTGGGACTCTAACCAATGGGTTTCGTGGGACGATACGGAGACGCTGGCTATGAAAGTGAATTATGCCAATGAGAGGTGTTTGGGGGGACTTATGGTGTGGGCCATCGACCTCGATGATGGCACGCTAATTCAGAGCTTATCTGACACTGGTAGGCCGACCCAGATCATCCTAGATACAGCCCCGGAACTTATACCATGCTTTGGATCTGGCTGGGATGGCATTGGTGGTAACTCTACTAGCAGCAGCTCTTGATGGGAAACTTTGTATGCAATCTATTCAGGACATACATAAATACGTACCATGTCAGCTTCACTGCAGTCTATTCCAATGAAGTTTTGTTACAGTCTGTTTCTGCACCTGAGTCCAATGGATTGAAGATAATGGTATTGACGATGCCGTGGCTTATTCTATTAGTTCTTACCTCGTTAATAGCCCACCAGACTTGGAAACTCAACACGGCGGATCGCTTGAACGATCGTCGCGATACTTCTAAGATCGAGTGGCCTTACTGTATTGCACTTCAAGTGGGTTACGTACACGATGGCAAGATATGGTGACCTAAAGAGAATTTACTTGAAGGATGGAATTTTCCTAAATGCTATGTACACAAAAGCCATTGCCAATACGACAGAAAGAAAAAGAGGAAGCCTAAGAAGACTTCACAGACACCCGGAACCACCAGACGGGCCTGAGCCACTGGATTTAAAGACGTCTTGGAACCCCTTTTTAACAGAGCCAGCAGTCTTCTGCAACAAAGTCAATTTTGACTCTTCATTCTGGTACATAGCATTGAGTCCCGAGATATCCAGCGTGCTTGGGCCCGTCTTGATAGGAATACGCTTGCCATCGGCCTGAAGCAAGATGGGCGATCGCTTATCATCCCCTGCCACTGAATCATCAACGCGGCCCCCAGCGCCAGAAGGATAAAGCATGAGGGAGTTCCAATCCACAGCATTGGCGTCTTTGCCGTCGGAGTGAGAAGATCCCGCATTGGGCATGGGAAGGTAATCATAAGCACTGAACTGCTTGTAGAGGGCAATACCATAATTGCTGCAAGCTTGCTCTACTCCGATAGTTCTAGAGCCGCCTCCTCCAGTCTGAACCACGAATTGAGTCAATGTGTAGTAGTCATTGAGGTTCTCACACCGCCAATTGTTGTTATCTGGCCCAAAAACTTTGCCTTCGTTGGCGGCTACCACTCCAGACCACTATGGGAACGCGACGTCATCAGTATGCCGTCACCTGAGGTAGGAAATGGCGGCGGGATCGATTCTTACAAAGTTCGGGTTCTGGTGCTCGTGATACAGACCCCATGCGTGGCCAATCTCGTGAGCAAAGTTTGCCACCACATCCAACATGCCAATGTCAGTCCTGTCCGTCAAGAACATCTGAGGACCACGGCCGTTGAATTTTCGTATATTGGCGTTCACATCCGGGAAGCCGACGAAGGTGGCCATATTCGACTGAGCACCAGAACCAGTGTACGATATAGTGAGGACATCGGCCACGTTGTTGGTACACTCTGCCGCGCTGGCCTTTGTCCATTTGAAGTCGGTGCCCAAGCCCTTGGAAGTCCACAGCTTTCGAGCGTCTTTGAGGGGGGCTTTGAGCGCTGCCTCTGCCGCACT
Organism: Cadophora luteo-olivacea; assembly: GCA_026120085.1. Lineage (NCBI taxonomy): Eukaryota > Fungi > Ascomycota > Leotiomycetes > Helotiales > Ploettnerulaceae > Cadophora > Cadophora luteo-olivacea. The sequence continues at coordinate 528,563 of JALRMC010000028.1, forward strand.
ATCTTTCCAGCAGTAGCGGATCTCCTTATTTGGCCATGGTACGCGGTCTTGAACGTGTGTGTCTGCAATGACATGGAAATAGCGACGCTGGGGGTCTCTGGACGTTTTCTTGTTGCGCCCTTCGAGGGCTGGCTGCCAGATACGACTGCCAGCGAGAACAGGGCCGGCGAGAAGTATAAAGCTGAGCAGAAGAACGAGTGTGAATTGTGCCATTTTGACGCACTTTGCTGCTCCTCTGGCTGCGTTGTATGTGAAGCCGGCCGTATTAAGAAAAGTAAGGCGCTCGAGTCTCTGGGCAAATTGAGGGCAAGACTACTCGAGCGATCGAGCGAGCGCAACCAGATGTCATCCGAAGGCATGTAAAGCAAGCTATGCAAGCTTCAAATTGCAGAAAGCTGCACCTTCAAGACCTGTTTGCCATACCATGCAAAAAAATCCCTGTGTCACCTGCACCGGGCCCGCAAAGATATTGATTGAGTCAGTAGTGAGTGGGACAGCCTCCCTCTTTCAGGCCTCCTCCTCCTTCTCCTCGCCCTCGCCCTCGACCTCCCCTGTGCTTACGGGGGTTTTCTTTCGAACGGAAAAGTAATTTAGCAGATGGCTCCGGAATAATAATGCAATTGAAAATGATGGGCTACACGATTGGACAGCAATTGCCCTTGTAGCGAGCGGCCCCACAATACAGTACTAGCTTTATTGCAACGGGGAATACAAGTACGAGTACAGTAACCGAGCGTCACAGCGCGCAGGGGACGGACGCAGGGGCAAATAAGTATACAACTTAAACAAGCTACCAAGATATCAAAATCAGTATTGCCATGCATACACGCATGCATGCAGCTCGGAAGACATGTGGCCGTGCTGGGATAGATACGTGCCGTACAGTGATACAGTACGTAGTTACTTACAACATATGCTGGGGGTGGGGTACTCGCTTCCTACCAACCTATGTGAGGCAGTACCTCCGTACGTAAGGTGAGAAGCAACCAAGAGAGAGATTGGATGCGTGTGGCACATGCTTGACGGAGTTCAATGTCCCATGTGATTACAACCTACAGACTTGGTGACAATCATTATTGACCTTGTACAAGCCCGCTGACATCTCTTTTCTACGGCTCACAGCCGAGACCGATTCCCACACCTAGTTGTCCACAGTGCAGTACAATTACGTGTGCGGCATGTGACACCTGTATTATCTTCTCCTAAATCCTTCCCCAAGCTTTACTTCGCCTGCAACAAGTCATCGTCGTCTATGACTAGAAATGAAGTTGGCCTCACTATCGCGACCATGTGGCCCCGCGGTCCTGGCGTGGACTTTTATATTGAGTATTACACATTTGAGCGCTCAAGAAACGTCTCCGTCGGGAACCACAATGGCTGGCATAGCATGGAACTGTAGTGGTTGGCATACTGTCGTTTCCGGGGACTCGTGTAACTCCATTGAACAGGAATATAGCATCACGGCCGACGAATTCTTCGGATGGAACCCGGCTGTGTCAACTGACTGCGGGACCAATTTTTGGCTTGGCTACTCATATTGTGTGAGAGTTGGCGCCCCAGGGCCAACTATGGCGGGCATTGCATCCTCTTGTGACGCATGGCATACAGTCGTGTCGGGAGACAGCTGCTACTCGATCGAACAGGACTACAGCATCACAGCCGACGATTTTCTGACTTGGAACCCTGCAGTCTCGAGGTATGTAATACTCAGGACTTCATTTACACCCATTAGTCTGTCTCGAAAGAAAGCAAAGCCTGTTGAGAACTCGGATGCTGTGATTTCTCTTGAAACATGACGCATAGATTCCAACCGGTTATTTGGTGAGGTTTTACTGACTCTTAGATGAAGTGACTGCGGTACCAACTTTTGGGCAGGTAAGCAAGACTGCGCTACACTTGTCGGATCTCGAAATCCAAACAAATACAGGGAGCAGCTGCTAATTCCAGCTTTCAGGTTATTCCTACTGTGTTGGAATCAATGAAGATGTGCCAACAACATCTTCTGCTTCTTCTGCCTCCACCTCCTCTTCCACCGGAACAGCCAAGCCGACCACGACCAGCAGTTCTTCCACGTCGATAAACGTCAATACTACTACTACACTATATTCTACCCGTTATCAAATCACCTCATACAATCTGACAGCACCAGCCACTGCCACGGCTCTGCCACCAGCGCAGACATTGGCCGGTCAGCCGAGCTACTGTAACGCCTGGCATTGGGTAGCAGCTGGGGAGAATTGCCAAACAATCGTCAACCTCTACGGCAACAGGCTGACGATGGAGCAGCTGTGAGTTCGCGGCGTACCTCAAGAAGATGCGCACCACCGACTAATGTATTTCGTGTGACAGGCTGGAATATAACCCGACGATAGGGGAAGATTGCAGCGGCCTGTACTTCGGTTGGTATATCTGCGTCGGTATTCAGTCACAGACCTCCATCCCGATATCTTGGTATACAACCGGCACCAATGCCACAATTCCTGTTTCAACTGCATATCCCGGCTCGGTAGCCACCGAGGTCGCCAACTACACAGCCTCCCCTCAGCCGACGGGAATCCCCAGTAGCTGTCAGAACTACTATCAGGCCCAAGCAGTAAGTAGTTCTCTCACTGCACTGACTGCGTGCATGGGTTCCCAGAAAGACAGCTCGCTAAAATGGCCAATTGAATATAGGATGATACTTGCAAATCCGTGTTGGCGGTGTACAACTACATCACCGAAGAGCAATTCTTTAGCTGGAACCCGGCCTTGGGCGGAAACTGCCAAGGTATGTGGGTAGGATACTACTATTGCGTTGCCAACTTCGCGGCCAGTGACTTGCCTATGCCGCCAACGATTACGGCAAGCCCCTCTCTTACCGCGACGGGCACCGTGAGCACCTGCTTAGGGTTAGGCTTAGGGTTAGGGTTAGGGTTAGGGTTAGGGTTAGGGTTAGGGTTAGGGTTAGGGTTAGGGTTAGGGTTAGGGTTAGGGTTAGGGTTAGGGTTAGGGTT